>JAZHYW010056716.1:0-317500 GCA_037355805.1 Ixodes ricinus
CAAGTCGGACACACCAGACTCCTTGTTACTAGAGCTACAAGCCGTACACGACGCGATCAAAGCTGTCATCGGTCTGCCAGACATCAAGGAAGCTCACATATACACTGAATTGCATCTGAAACAAGTTACCCAGACGCTACAAATATGTCAGCAGATACACATAGTACACCAGAAGACAACCATCAAGATAAAAGTTCACTGGGTGCAGGGGCATACCCAGAACCATTCAAACCTCTTGGCTGACCACCATGCCCACCACACTCAGCCCTTACTTGACCTCCCACCCGCTTCCCTCCCTTCTGATCCCCGGTCCGACCTCATAGCCCAGAAAAGCCTCCTCAGACGGGACACACGCGCTTTAATCCCTCCGTGTGTCTGCTCCCTTCTCCATAACCTTTCCCGGGTGGAGGAAGTTTCTCTCCGGAGGCTTCGGGCTGCCGCGGCCCTAACACCTTCCGTTACCTAGATCTGGGGACACACACCTGCCGACCCGGGAACCTGCCCTAAGTGTCCGGCCCCTGTGGCTACGGCGGATGCTCATCTGCTGTGGCTCTGCTCCGGGACCAAGACCACCCGTGAGAAGATACTTAGCGAGGCCGGACTACCAGGGTCACCCACACGATAACTACACCCAATGGGTGAATGACAACAAGTATGACAAGTCGCTCTTGCAGTTCCTGCACGACGCTGGACTGCACTCCTTTCTTTAAACCCCCCCCCCCCCTTTATTATGCCGTGTAACACATTTTACGAATTAAAAAAAAAAGTTACCTGACCAATGTAACTGCGCTCTCACCTTCGTATCGCCGTAACAGCAGGCCCGTCTCCGGTAAGGGTTCCTGTGTGTCCTTCGCCAGCCCGTTTCCAGACAGTTTTTTTAGATGGATAAATGCTATAAAATGAAGAGCTACGCTTGGGATGAACCAACGCGTAGCTCTTCAGAAAGATCGAGCTCCGCAGTACAAGTTCCTTGGTTCACACCTTGCGTCGTCCGCAGGAGGTCCGGATCGGCGGACGAACTTCGCTGTGGGAAGCTGGGTGGTACATGCGTCGAAGGCCAAGTTGGTTCCCTTGGGCACGTCGACTAACTAGGTAAGAGGGAGTAAGTTTTATATAAATGATTCATACTTTCGTAGCGAATAAAGATACATAAGCGAAACAGAGCTGCAAAGATTACTCTCCAGAGCGAGGTGGGAAGGGGGTGCTCGGGTGTTAGCTCGGGAGTTGGCTGGCTCGTAGGATTAAATTCCGATTACGGGTCCCTTGACGAGGCTCGATTACGGAGCGTTAGCCTTAGCTCTCGAGCTCCAGCACAAACTAAAACCCGTTCATTCGTTCGTAATACGATTCCCACTTGCTGCATTTCCACTAAATATCACTCGTTAGCCCATCCCCTTTTGGTGGATAGGCGATTCCCCGACGCGTCATGAGACGGGTGTTTCCCAGTGGCCGAAAGGCCGCAACCAATCGCCCCACTCTCCCACCATGGGGGAATTGCTTAAGTTTCCCGCGTGAGACTCCACTGACCTGCGCATGTCCAGTGATGGAAGGGGCATTTGACCTTTTGTAGCAGGTTCTGTAGCAGGGAAAATATTGGTTGGGAGCAGCCACTGACGCTTTTGGAGCGGATGCCAACATCTGTTAGCACATCACTTGAGAACGAAAAATTGATTGAATCTCTAAATGAGTTCATTTATGATAGTGATCACGGGTTCCTCTTTGATACTCGAGCATATTGCTTATTACCGTTTCTAGAAAAATAATAGATAGGGCATAAAAGGAACACAGTCTTCTTAAATAAGGCTCTAGTCAGAAAAGGTTTCATTTACAGTGGGTATTAAACAATGGTTGAAAAGTGTATCATAACGTAGTGGAATAAATCCTCTCTCCCTCTTCACTTCACACACGGTAGTTTGTTTATCCTGTAAATATAATTGTTTTTAATGCCAGCAAGAACCAGCATATCCGCTAACACGCCTACTAATCAAGATGCGTCCCGTAAGTTTAATGAACCTACCAAACTCAAGACTGTAATATTATAAATTACAAAAGCAGCCACCCCAAAATACTAAAAAAGGCTACACTTGCGCTTTAAAGGCGACACTGTTTTTTAGCGGCGTAGAAACCAGAGTTACGTCAATGTTCGCTGCTCTTTCGATCAACAGCTGCACGGAAACTATCGTGACTACCGTATTTATTCAAATATATATAGACTCGTGTTCCCTTCTCTCTTTATCTGTTTCTTTTTTTAATTGGAGATTAACTTACAATTAGGACAAAGAAGTTCGGTAGAGTAGATTGTTGGGCTAGTTGGTTTTGGGACTTGGGAAACATCTTAGCGCTCAAAAACAAGGACAAGTAGAAGAGTGGTGTCTGTTTCTCTTCTACTTGTCCTTGTTTTTGAGCGCTAAGATGTTTTCCAAAGAAGTTCGCCCCGTAATCATCCTGAGCATAATTTGCGTGCCTATCGCGCCAACCCAGGCCCTCCCCCGTGTCAGCCGCTGCTCCTAGCACTCCGGTGCAAAGCGGTGAAGCTCGACGCGCGCACGCTGGTGAGAGGCGCAAGTGCCAAGGTACTCTGCAGCCACGGAACGAAGGCATGTGGTCAAACATGATAATCAAGCGACCTTATCAGGAGTACAAGACCCTGGTTCCGCTTTATATAGTATGCAAAAGTTTTCTCGGGGACTCTTAGTTCCTGGCATCGACGACATCGTCTGTTATGCTCTTAAGATTGGAAACAGGGAAATTGAAATTGTAACTCATCATAAAACGCTAGACATAATTTTTTCAGAGTTTATGCAATGGGATCATCATATAGAATTTCTAACTCACAAACTGGCAAAGGTAGCTGGCATCATCGGTCACTGTCGCTCTCTTTTGCCTACAAAAGTTAAGATTCAAATTTATCATGCTCTGTTCGGCTCACAAATCAACTACTGCCATTTAGTTTGGGGCACAACGACCAAAAGTAACGTCAACAAACTAACAACTCTTCAGAAAAAAATTATTCGTTTCATTGCTAATGTTCCGTACAACACACATGCTGAACCATTATATTTGAGCTACAATATCATGAAATTTTCTTGTATTTATGACTATCGTTTGCTATTTTCTTACGCCTTTTCAACTTTGGAGTTTATTGCTTTTTTGTCAAAGCTAGCAAACCTGACTGAGCATGAATCAGTCTTCGATGTTCGTCGTAGAGAATTCTGGAAGGTTCCCCATTTCCGTACAAATTATGCACTGCAGTCTCTTTCTCATAATCTACCTACATTGCTTAACAACATTGTAATGAACCGCATCGATATTCATTGTATAACTAAGAAAACATTGCGTACTTTTTTGTGTTGTTAGGTTAAGACGAAAAAATTGTTCTCTAGTGTCGGTGATTTTAAAATTTTATAGGAACGTTTTAAATTGTTTGATTTGAATATTATAAGAAATATTTAGGATTGTTTAAATATGATTGTGTTCCCTGTACATGCAGGGCACCGGACCCAGTCAAGCTAGCTTCTGTTAGCTTTTTGTCCGGTGTCCTCGGCATAATGTTGCTGAAATCAAATTCAATTCAATTCAATTCAATTCAATTTAGTCGATGTCGGCGATCAACCAGCCAGCGCATCAACCGGCCAGAGCGCTTGATGCCCAGCATCAACGCCTCTGGCCGGTTGATTCGCAGCATCGAAGCGCGACATCCTGGCATTCGTCATCTCCTTGTACGTGCTCTTTCATCGGCTAAACCAATCAATGTCCCGTGATTTGCGCTTTTAGCATGCGTGTTTGTGGTTATATGTGTTCGAGTCTTCGGCTTTATTCTGATCTAAGACGGAACAAACTATACTGTGAGTAGAAACGCTGTGAAGTTCATATTTGTACAATTTTTCTTTCCTTCTACTTCTCTGAATATTAGGGTCAACCAATATATATATATACATATATATATATATATATATATATATATATATATATATATATATATATATATATATATATATATATATATATATATATATATATATATATATATATATATATATATATATATAATGGAATTTTAGCGCATGATGTAGCAGACTTCCCTTCATGGAGCACTTTGGCGCAAATGACGCAGCATTTTCATCACTGCATGCCTCACGGCCAAACGTCAGGCGGGTTCGGACGCTAGCAAACTCTTCCTTAGAACTCGCGAGGCGAGTCAGACAGCCGACCCCGGTGTGGACAGCGCCGACGATCATTCCGCCAGACGTAGTCTAACGTTGCCCAGGCAACCACCGTACGCTCCGATAGTACTCTCGGCCCGAAACGCACGTTCCGGTTCTCTCGGCTGAAAACGCTCAGGTTTTGAACCTCGCGTCGCAAAGTACGCTCGTCTCTCGAAGTCGCCCACCACCGCTGGAACTGTTCGCCAACGCTTTCCTACCAGCCAAGTCCCTCTCGTGCTAACGGCCCACCGCGAAGCCTTCGTCGACCCTATACACCCACGATTGGGCGAAGTGGGCCTTTTAGACGATACGCTGGCACGGAACAGTAAGCCGATGTCAATTCTATGTACAATGTATTTATTAAAAAAAAAAAAAAAGCTCGCCGGTGTCACCCTTGTCTTCGGGTTTCCCCAGTGTCGTTAGGAGCGCAACCCCGTGTGCCCCCCCCCCCTCCTCCCCTCCCTCATCACGGAGTCCATCTACTGCTCCTGGTCGTCGCAGGCGTGTTGCCTCCTCATGTGCCTTCTGAGTAAACATGGGAGCACGAACCCTTTGCCGCAGTCCCCGCACTTGTGGGGATACTCCTTTGAGTGCGCCCGGATCACGTGTCTCTTCATGTTGCTTAGATCAGAGGTCCTGTGGGAGCACAGGTGGCAGACATGGGGCTTCTCGCCGGAGTGGATTCGCCTGTGCCCTGCGAGGTGACTTGTCAGAGCGAATCCTCTCCCACACTCTGGGCAGACGTGGAGCCGCTCTCCGGTGTGCGTGCTTTCGTGCTTCCTCAAGTGTGCCGGCTGGGTGAAATTCTGCCCGCACTCAGCGCACTCGTGCGGCCGCTCGCCCGTGTGCACCCTCTGGTGCCTGGTCAAGTCGCCCTGTTTCTTGAAAGCCCTGCCGCAGGTGCCACACACGAAGGGCCTCTGTCCCGTGTGGGTGTGTTCGTGCGCGACTACGTTTTGTTTATGATCGCTGGAGTATGGACAGTGACCGCATCGGTGCCTGCCCCCTCTCCTCTCGTGCATCTGCTTCTGGTGTCCCTGGAGGTACTCGAGGGAAGCGAAGACGCTGTCGCAGTCCCCGCACGCGAAGGTCTCCGCTGGCCCTTCGGGGGACGGTGCCTCTTCTTGGTCTGAACATGGACGAACCAGACAGGGGGGACAGAGAGTTAAGGGGGACACTACCGTAAAATCCCGAGAGATGCCCCTTCCCCGAAAGGTGACCCGCCCCCCATTTTTGGATGGATTTGTTGTTTTCTTTTAAAGGGGGGGGGGGGAGTGCAAGAATTTGCATCTCGTCATTTTTACGTTGTTTATCATGTCCCGGAGGGCACAGAAAACATCTCCTTCATTAAAAAATGCCGTGATTCCGCTGCATAATCGCAAAGCAAAAGTCAAGCTTTTCCCCACCTGCAGCAACGAGTGGCAGCCGAAGGTTTTACGGCGAGAAGCTTACGTGACCTCGCTCGGCTCAAAGCGGCAGCATAACGCAGAAAAAGGGAGAGGAAGCGTCCTCCGAGAGAGCACACGGAAAGCTACACGGCACCCCGAATTACGTCACTAGAAGGGGGACCAGGTGTGACCTTGAAGACTGGGAGTGAGTTGAGGGGTGCCAGAAATGCCAATACTTATCTCTTTCTTTTAGATGCGGAGCATCTCTTGCTCGGGTCTATGTCCCGCTTCGTCGGCGTCGGCGTCGTAGTCCGCACTCACACTACGCATGCGCAACTCTCCTCCTTCCTCTCTCCAACAGCTGCGCGTTACTCTCCGCTCTCTCTCTCTACCAGCTGCGTGCACTTCGCGCTTCTACTCACACCGCGCGCGCATGCGCAACTCTCCTCCTCTAGTCTCCTCTCCTTCAAGTGTGAAAATTACACTATCTTCCCGAGGGGAACCATGGGGTGATGCGGAGCATCGCGGAGTTTCCAACAACGTTCACGCGATGTGTGGTAACCAACGCAAGTTAACAACGTAATAACACGCAAGTTAACAACGTTACTAACAACGTTACTAACACCGTTAATAACACCGTTAATAACGATCCGCGATGCTCCGCATCACCCAATGGTTCCCCTCGGGAAGATGGTGTAATTTTTACACAACTAGGACACGCAGGCAAAATCGGTTTTCTGTTCTTTACTTTAGGAGTGTCAGGAGGGCAACTTCCACGAGTGTTTGACAGAAGTCCGGAAATCGTTGAACCCCCCCCCCCCCTTTGAAACACCGAAAGATAGCCCACTCTTACTAATCGTATCGTTCGGATCAATGATGTCCTTGGCGTAAATGGGCCCGGTTAGCTAGGGCGGGATATATAAGCGAACATTTCTGACTGGGTCCCTGCTTCACTGCCCCCTCGCCGCGATAACATGTTTGATAGAAACATTATCTAAAAATAGCATTTTTGTTTTTAACTTTTCTCGATTGCACACCGACAGGTAGACCACTCCTTATTTTCGCACAATTTTCTATTTATTTTAGGTGGGCTATATCTCAGGAGAGTACCGTACCTTCAAATCCTAACATAAAAAAATACTTTTTTTGTTTTTATGCATTGTGGTTCCACAACTAACAGTGCACTCCTGCCAATTTTTATTGCAATGACAAACTCAGAAACTCAGCGTAACTTTGCACCCGATGTCCCCCACTCACGCTTTTTCTGGGCTCCGTCCTTGCCTTCGACGAGTCCTAGCTCGGCGCCGAACTCGTCCCCGTACCAGACGAGCAGCTCGGTCCCCGGCGCTATCTTGCCCTTTGTCTGGTAGTAAACGCCTCCCCCTGTGCTGGAAGGCCACGAGGTTCTGGCTGTTCTCGCTGGGGGAGCAGTTGACGTAGCGCATCCAGTTCGACTCCGACAGGGGCCGGGCGTCCACCAGGTAGCCGCCCCGGCCACGCACCTGTATCCGGGCAAGTGCACGCGATGACACATCACTTTTACACCCGCCTCAAACATTTCTAGGAGATTATTTTGGCAATTATATCAGATCATTATTGCCCATATCGATGCTTTTACTTAGGGATACATTTCTTGAACTTCGAGTTCTTATGCTATGAGTGAAGCATTGACGAGAACAAAGAAAGATACTTGTAACTTCCGTAATTCCGGATGCGCTCATCTGCGAATGGGTATCTCTGAATTGTCGATTTTTTGTGATATTTGTGCGAGTGCAACCTGAAGGTGATGCGTGCGCTGCTTGTACATTGTTGCTAGTAAAAAAAGTATCTTTAGGATGCCGCACCGTCAGGGCACAAGTATTAGCGTGTTTCCTAGCGTCCTAAACGTGTTCCTGTAACACCCTTAGGATGTTATTCCTGGGACGAGCTATACCCATAAGGGAGTACGATTTTCTAGTGTGTACCCCGACAATTCTATCCTCACTTTCAGGTTCAGAACCTTCAAGTTCACGCATGCTCACGCAGCCCACAGGGAGCACTGTACCTTCCAGGTGTATCCGTTGCCCCCGCCGGAGCCGGTGAAGCGCACGCCTTCGTAGGGCCCGTAGCACCGCCTGGCCGGGAGGGGCCTGAGGGTGAAGACCCCTTTCCCGGCCCCCTTGATGCAGGACCGGGCCACCGTTAGACCCTCGGGCAGGGTCTTGTCGGCGCGCCGGGGGTCCCCCGGGGGAGCCTGAATTAATCAGAGGGGATGGATATGACGTTGCAACTAATATTTAAAGAACGCTTACGTACTGCAAGGACTTTGTCAGCCAGGCCTATGACAAAACGAACGTGTATTTGTTTGTACTAATAATTACTCATTTTTGAACAGTGCGATAAAACTTCGGTTTCAGTTATGTTTTTGTTAATCTAACATAAAATGTGTAAAAAATATAAAAAAACTGTAAGCATTTCTGCTGTGATTCCAAACTCGTGATCTGTATCGGACACTCGAGAATAGGATACTTTCTGACACATCCAGCTACGCTAAAACTATAGACCTGCAAGCGGGAATACCCCTTTTTGTATGGTTCACTTCATTGACACTGGCAGAATGTTATGGTAGCGGATAATTTAACTTTTTATGGTTTCCATCGAGGGTTTTCTAGATATCCTCCAATATAATCACTAAGATAGAGACGCTCGATTATTGAAGTGTATTGTCTCCAATGTACAATCTGGATAGTGACTTAATAGTAGTACACTAGAGTTTGCAGATTCTTATCAGTGGATGTCCAGTCTGGTGCTGGAGCGATCGAAGCCCGCGTGTATACTTTCCCGGGTAGCAGGCGGAATTCAAGGGAGGTTATCGACGGACACAGATAACGCCAGGACCCAAAAGCGAAAACTCGATCACGCAATGAAGTCACTCTTGTCCCAACACAGATTGCTTCCTCCGTCTCTTCGCAGCTTCCCCGCGCTCCTGCCATTTCAATAACTCACAATGCCTCCTCGATGCGCGCCAGACACCGAGAAAGTCGTAGAAATTTCTCACCGGGGTGTCCTTGACGAACTCGAGCGGTCCGTGGACGGGACAGTCGCCATGCCGGTCTTCGCCGCACTCCATGCAGTCTGCACAACGGACAACAGTGAACAACCCACTTCTGACGCCCCATTATAATCAATTAAGTTTCGAAGTTAGCATGGGGTGTCATTGAGGGAAAAGATATGCAGGGGCGGATTTAGAGGGGGGTCCGGATGTCCTGACCCCCCTCTTGATTTCTGCATGTGTAAAATTTAGGGCGTAAAACGAAGGAGAGGGGGAGGGGGTTCCTAAACATATGGTACGCTGACCAACACCCCCCCCCCCCCCCCCCCCCCCACCTCAGGAAATTCCTGCATCCGCCCCTGGGGATATGCACGTCTCTTGTCCGAGTACCTCCGTCTTCTGGACACCCACAGAAGAACTCGTCCTCGGAGGGAACTTCGCACTCGGCGTAGTTGACGGACTTGCGGCTCCGCTTCGGGTATCGCGTCTGGCTCGAGGTGCCCTCTCCGGGATCTGCGCACGTCACCGGACGAAGAAAAGTGACGACCTACCAAATGAACCGTTCATCCGATGCCCTGATGCCTTAGGTCCAGTGGCGTCACTAGGGACATCGGCACCCGGTGTGGTGGCCCGCCGCGACCTCCCACCCTCTTTTCACTGCCCAGCTGCACCTCCCTGAGCGCTGCACACGGGGCGGTCCACTCCCCCCCCCCTCTCTTGTGACGCCACTGCTTAGCTCTTCACATTCTTTGATGTCTGCACATGCCTGCGTTCCTCTCTGGAGGCTGGAGCATCTATGAGACACAAAGGCAATGATGAAATATTCTCCTTTACACTTTTGACCAATGGCGCACCGATTCGGGGGGGGGGATTAGATCCCCCCCCTTCTCCCAGAGCCCTTCTTTTTTTTCTTTTTTTTTACTTGACGTCGAAGGTTGGTAGGGTCAGAGAAAAAAAGAAACCATTTCTGCCTAACGGGATAGTACCTTTCCGAAATTCAGTGTGCTCACTTCACTCGCTATCATCATCGGAGTGTTAAACATTTGTGAGAACATGCTATACCTCAATATGGCTAGTCAGCATACACTCGTAGAATTTATTTCATTTATTTGTTTATTTCAAATACCCTCAAGGTAAGTACATGGAAGAGGGGAGAGAGCTGTAAAATATTAACTATAAAGTTCACATATTAGTAATAGCGTGTTTAAACGATACAATATCAGTGATGTTAGCAATTGAGGCGGGAAGGTGGTTCCAGTCTATAGATGTTTGTGGCATAAAAGAATATTGAAATAATGAAGTTCTAAAATTTGGAATACCAACCTTGTGGCTATGATCAATGCGAGCAGATATGTAGAATGGTGGAGTAATACGTTTATGACGGAAGGTAACATTTTAATGAAATATTTTATGAAAAAGACACAAACGAGAGATTTTTGCTGCGGTGAATTAGTAACGGCAGACCTAAAAGTATTTTTCATGGTAGAAACGCTGGCAGTACGACGAAAGTTCTTCCATATAAAACTAGCTGAGCGGTTTTGCATGGATTCAATAGGAGCAATTAGTGACGAGTGAGCGGGTTCCCACACAGCAGCAACATTTTCTAATTTTGGACGCTTTAGGGTTTTGAACATGGTTAGTTTTAATGAAGTCGGAGCGAGAAAGAGATTTATTTTTAAGCACCCTAATATACGGTTACCACTGTAAATTACGTTTTCAATATGTCTCTTTTAAGAAAAGTTACACGTTATATGAACACAAGGGTATTTGTAAACAGACACTGAAGCGAGAGGGCAGCTGTTAAGATGACACGTATGACACACCGATTGAGCGCGTGACTCTCTCGTCGATGTACATTTGTCAGTGTTAAGTTCCATTAGCCACTACAGTGATATACGATTAAGCTCGGATTGTAGCGGAATAGTGTCTGATATGTCGGTTATTTTTCGGTATATAACGCAATCGTCAGCAAACAGGCAAATAAAAGAAGACAACTTGTGCACCAAGTCATTAATGTGAATAAGAAAGAGTAGCGGGCCAAGCACTGAGCTCTGTGGGACACCCGAGGTGAATGGAACAGTGCACGAATTCGTATTATTAGCATTAACGAATTTTAAGCGGTGAGTTAAAAAGGCATGAATCCAATTTAATACACAGGGGTCAATATTAAGTGATTGTAGTTTATAAAGAAGGAGTTTGTGGAAACTTTGACAAAGGCTTTGAGAAATCTGAAAAAACATCATCGGTTTCATAGTGATTATCGAGAGAATGATGGAGATCATGCGTGAAGAATAGTAGTTGCGTCTCACATGAAAAAAAAAATGTTTTCTAAAGCCATGTTGTGAACTTGTGGAGAAGTCATTAGTTTCATTATAATTTACCAACTGCGAGTCAATGACGTGTTCAAATATTATACATGGGACACTCGTTAAAGAAATCGGTCGATAATTGGATGGATTTTGTTTTACGCCAGATTTGTGTAAAGGAACCACCTTCTGAACCACCCAATCGCTTTGGACTACGCCAGGGGTAAGAGACTGCATATAAAGTTTTGAGATAATTATTGAACAATGCATATTACAGTCATGTCTCGTTAATATGGACCCCGTTAATATGGATACCCCGCTATATGGACACCAGTTTCGGGGACAAACTGGGAAAATACATGCATTTTTGTCTCGTTAATATGAACAACCCGCATTATGGACGATTTTTTGGGGGAACGGAGGCGTCCATATTAACGAGACATCACTGTACAATTTTTATAAGAACTTGCTGTTAATCCCACCTATTTCGGCACAGGACGAAAGCTTCATATTATTATGATGACAGCAATACCAATCGCGTCAACTGCCATGCATGGGTCCATAGGCAAAAAAGCAGAAAACGACAATACCGGCCGGTACTTGGTTAACATCAGAGGTTGTAAAGGACAGCACTTTGCTAGCTCCAAGCGTAATGTGCCCTTCAAAAACAACTTGAAAAAACAAAAAGCGGCAGAACACATAAAGGCGGGCGTACTTGGGGCTATCTGTTTTGTGGGAGGTGTGTTTACTCAGCTATGTGTGCATAGAATGTAATATGAAATGAAGTGATGCGTCTTGACCAAACCCGAAGCCCAGCACGAGATCCGAATCCCCGTGGTCGATCTGCTTCGTCGTCTTGAAACTCGGGTACACAACACTATCCATCTGGCCTTTTGTTGGCATTCGGAGACTGCGTTTTGCTCCTGCCTTGTTTCCTGTCCGGTGTTTGGTCGCTTGCCTCCAAGTCTGGAATCGCTCAGCTTTGCCCTTTAGTCTGACGATCCCTTGTTCCCGTGATTATTATACGGCCACAAGTATTTTCGAAGGTTGAAAAATGTATTTGAGATAATGAGAAGAATATGGTGAGAAATGTAATTAAGACAGAGTAGCAAGTACTCTAGGCGAAGTGTTTTTGCAAAATACCAAAATACTACCAAAAGTATTTGAAATACAGTATCTTGAGTAGAGTATTTAAGATAGGCTCAAGTCTGCTCTCACATTATTCGAAAGAATGAGACCTGCACCTGGATCAAACCTCAGAGCCCAATAATATTTCTGAGTTCCGATATGACGCTTGCCCGAAACAACCTTGCGCATCGAACATAATGCGCGCTGCAGAACCCATGGGTTCTGGGTTTATATGCCCACCCCTGCCCGTTTCGATCTGGATGAGCATCGGTCCTGCGTGCGGTCGTGTATCCCAGAGGCCGTGATGCACGCAGACATATACGAGACGGAGACTCACATTGGGGCTAACTAACTTCATGCCGCCTAAAAGTACACACAGCGCTCTCCCATGGCTTCCACCTTGCAATGCCTCGTCAGGTTGGTTTCCTCAAATCTTGTAATAGTAGTCATTTAACATTCAGGAAAATTGGCACTTCCCGTCATTGACGAAGGTGCAATGACAATAACGGTGATGATATTCATAGTGAATACTGCGGCGTCAAGCAGTAAACGGGTCCCCGTACCGTATTCCTCCGGCTGCTTCTCCTGCGCAGCGGCGAGCGGCTTCACGCAGGACCTCGAAGCCAGACGCGAACTTCCTCGCTGCAGGGGCGTCGCTGCTCCCGCCACGGCGCTCTGAAAGGGCGGAGCACGTGACGTCGGCCATGACGTCAAATGACGTCATAGTCGTGGATTTTGCTCCCTCAGTCGCGGCAGTGCAGTGTACCTATGACCGAATTGTAAATGCATGTAGCGAAGCGATATGGGGTTCTTTACCACGCTCCATTACTTCAGAATGTATGAAGTATGCGGTTTAAAAGTGTAGACTTACTGTTTTTGTATTTTTTTGTTTAGATTGGAGATTGGATAATTGAAACTAAAGCAGGTGTTCAGGCTAGCTGGTTGAATACTGACAGGCTAACCCATGAGCGGGGAAAAGCGGGACGGACAACAAAAAGCTGGAGCTTTGATTTGTCCGTCCCGTTTTTCTCCCGCTCCTGTGGTACCGTGGTCATGAGTTAATCGTTGCTTTGTCTAGGTGGCGCAGCAGCCGCCGCTCGATTAAAAGGCTTCAAGCCAGAATCGTCCACCCTTTCACCCAACTGACTGATGCAGAGAACGTGTCGCCAAAACGGACACAATCTACGTCACACGGAGCGGCTGTGGCGCAAGGCCGTAAGACTGAAGTTTTCGCGTCATCGAAATGAGGCCAAAGCGGCACAGCTTCGGCCGAACGCCAAGGCAGCACTCCCGTCCGATACCCCTGCCCTGCGTTGGCCTCCATTCGGTGACGTCATGATACCGACCTTGGGGGGCCTGTTCTCTTTCCCCGATGACGCTGCGGCGGCAGTGGTCGAGGCCTCTGTAAGATGAATCGAACACATTGCGTCTCATTATGCGGATAACGCTGAAATCATCGGCGTTTACAAAAGAGAAAAGAAATACGTAAAACTTGTTTGAAAAAAAGAGACAAAAAAGATGGTGTTCTTTTTTTTGTATTCCTTATGACTTATTGATTGTTCATCCGCGTATCTCATTTATAAGTTAAAAATATAGAGTTCAGTGTTTTCAGATATATCCGGAAAAATGGGGAAAAAAAACACTAGCCGGTAGAGTTTTCGTTAATTCGGATTTATCCGAAAATTTATTATTTAGGATCCTGAGGACAAATAAAAAAAAATGGATGGTATTTCAAAAGAATCTTGGTAGGAGGGAGTACAGGGCAAGTGGTCCTGAGGCCATTGCAGTTTTCTTTTAAACCTTGGACTATATACCAAAGGGGTTTTACCAATTATCTCGTCACGGTTCGTTCAGGACATTAGGTCATTGGTCTTATACTATTCGGGCTTCTTAGAAAAAGGTATATTTTTTTGTTTTTTTATAACAGTAAAAGCTATGAATCTTTATATTCTATAGGAGGAGAGGAGGGCAACTGAAGCTTCAATGCTTCCAGCCACCGTCCGGGAGTTTTGTGACTTTAAAGTCTCTACCTTTCTTCAGGCAACACTTGTTTGCAAGTTTTGTCGTGGGACAGCTAGTAGTCCCAACGTAAAGACCACTAATGATATCTAAGTTTAAGAAATATCGTTCGATACAGTCGAGTTTTTATAAATCATAGGTACATTGTTGTCCGGCTATTACCTATTTTTATTTTGAATATGAGAAAATTGGGAGCACAGTAATATCAAACTCCGAATTTCGGAGAATTGGGAATATAGCAAACATAAATTTCGAAAAACCACGATTTTTTTTGGCGAAAAATATACCCCGAAAAACACAATCCGGATTTTACTAAGAATAAACTCCGAAAACACGGAACCCTTTTTGTAACTAAGGAAAATGCTTAGTCGAGACTTCAAAGCGAAGAGCATGTTGAAATTATTTTTCGTGGATGCTTGAAATGTGTATATTATCAAAAAAAATGACGATTTTTTTTTCTTTTTTTGCGGATACAGCAGTTTGTTGTGCGTGTTTTTCGATCCGTTCTTGACTTCTCCTTCTGCCTGACATTTCTCGTTTTTGTCGAACTTACGCTTTGTCCCTGCCGATCCAGGTCTTGATGAGGGCTTCGGCTTGATGAAGTCGGGCACCGGTGGAGTGCAGCCTATGGAAGAACGTTATTCAAGTTCATCACCATCGTTTCTTCGAGTGCAAAGGGAATCTAAGGCAGCGACTGCAACTCGCCGATCCTTTGTTGTCAGTTTCATGTAGCCGAGACATTTGATACAAATACATTTTCAGTGAGGGAAGTGCTGCGCCATTTGGGCCAAATTGCGCGATGACAGGAAGTCTGCTGCATTTTGCGCCACAACGACATTTTTCGCTAAGCCTTGCGCCGCACTTGCGCTGAGGTGGGAAATACGAAACATAAAAATATATTATTATTGACAGTCCACGATATTCAAAGAAGCGAGAGGAAAGGAAAATGGTACAAATACATATGTAGGAATAACAGAGAAGATACAGGCGAGCTGGTGAACTTTCAACATGTCGACACCTGGACTTGGAACAAAAAGTGGACGACACAAACGCCCAGTTTTGTTTTTTTCAGCTCTCGGGTGTACAAAAAGTTATGCAGGGTGTTGTTGTCTTTTTTCTTTTTTCTTTTCAACGTTAACAAATTTGATTTAAAAAAAAACGCGAATATTTTAGTTATGCAATTTGCGCAGGTGAGTTATACAAACAGGGGATAGTATAGAAGGCTAATCGTAACGATCAGTCGGCTCATTGTGCAAAATGTGTAAATTGACTTTTTTATTGGTGATCATAGACATATGGTTCCAATTAGAAACTTGCTGAGCGTCATCAAAAACCACAAAATCAGTAATTTGTAGAAAGACTTTGAACGCGTGAGAAGCGCAGTAGTGCGATGAAGTTCCCGCTCGTGCAGCAGGTACAAGGCTGGGGCTACATGATAAGAGACGGAAAAATCGCGCGGGCGCGCTTATCGCACAGGTAGCCTTAACACCATACATACTAAAAGCGCTAGTCATGGGAGATTCAGTGCAAGAGTTAGGGCACAGGCGAGCTGGTGAATATTAAGCGAGACGGTGTTGTGTGTGTCCTTCATGTTTCCGTGTCTCCGGTTTTATTATGTTGCTTAACATTCACTGCACTTTATTGGTATTGGCTGATGAAAGAACACGTACAGACGAATGCCACGATGTCGCGCTTTGATGCTGTTTGATTGGTCCTATTGGTTCGTAGCGTCGGCTTGCGTTTTAAGGCGAAACGAAGTATAAAGATTGCTCGTCAACTGTGCTGGCCGGTTGATGCGCTGGACGGTTGATCGTCGATAGCGTCTAAATTTCCAGACGATGTCGGACAATGTCAAGAGCTAAAAGTCGCGAGAAAACAAATTGCGATGGCGGCTACTGTGATAAGCCAGAACCAGGTTCCTGTACTCCTGGCTAGACCACTTGAAGGGGCCGTGCAGCCGATATTCGCTTGGAATAATTTTCACTTTACACGAGCTTACTAGCACTAGTGGGTCACAATTGTATACTCGCACGCAACGCCAATGACCAAGAAACTCTTTTGTTGCGGTGTAATTTTAAGGACAAAGGCGAGCGTTATTCTTTCAATATCTCCTTCGCAAAACTTTATGACGTAGCTGAGGTGTCGCAGTACCCTCCAGTGATGACATTTTAATGCGGCTCATAGATTGGACTCCAGCATTGCGTGAGCACTCAATTTGGGCTCGTGATATTCAATAGCTGATTCGACAATCATTCGGGTAGTGCCCCGTGTCGAATCGCTGCAATGACGACAATAGACGAACCACAACAACGTCTGGAACTCAGTACGTGTCCTGTGCTTCGCCAACCCCAGCGCGTGGCTGTGATCAACACTAGCGGCATATAATCGGCTCCAGATCACGTGGCCGCTTGTTCTGGCTGCCAGTTGAATAGGCAAACGCTGCTCGTTTTTATTTTATATTTTTTCTGCGACTTTAATTGCGTGGAGTGAAAATCGAACGCGTCTCATAGGTCATTAACGTCAGGTATTCCTTCTAAGTGGTACAGAAATCGTTGCATCGCCCTTTTAATCATCATGCGTGGCACATGGCTCCGTGCC
The DNA here is from genome assembly GCA_037355805.1 of Ixodes ricinus. NCBI lineage: Eukaryota > Metazoa > Arthropoda > Arachnida > Ixodida > Ixodidae > Ixodes > Ixodes ricinus. Next base: position 16,676 of record JAZHYW010056716.1, read on the forward strand.
GTGGTTACAGTGCACCACGGCACTTGCGCAGATCGCGTCAACCTTCAGCGCCTCTCACCAGCGCAGGCGTCGAGCTTCACCGCTTTGCACCGGAGTGCTAGGAGCAGCGGCTGACACGGGGGAGCGCCTGGTTTGGCCGTGATAGGCTCTGAACTTATGTTCACTACTATTACAGGTCTACCTTTGTTGGTCTTAAATCTCGGTCGACCCCTCATTTTAAAAATCTGTGCCGATAAAAATTAAGAAATGCCGGTCTATATTTGAATAGATGCGGTAGTCAATGTAGTTCCCGTCTATCGAAAGAGCGGCAAACTTTGACTTGACTCTGGTTCCAACGCCGCCAAAGAGCAGTGTCACTGTTAATGCACAAGTGTAGGTTTTCATAATATTTGAGGATAGTTGTTTCTTCAGTTTAAGATATATTACACATTATTCTTGATGTTAGCAGATAGGCTGGTATTTGCCGGAATTTTACAGACGTTATATATACAGGTCAAGTAAACTACCGAGTGTAAAAGAGAAAGGGGCAGAGAGTCTTTATTCCGATAAAATGTAGCGCTATGATTCATTTTTAAACAATGTTTTTTAATACTCATTGTAAATGAAACCTACTGTGACCTCAGCCTTATTTCTGAAAAAAAAAAGGCCCCGTGAATTCCTTTTGTGCCCTGCCTATTCCTATTACAAAAATGTAGGTATAATATGCTTCAACATCAAAGAGGAACCCTCAGTCATTATCAAAGATTAACGCATTTAACAATGCATTCAGTTTTTTTTTTTTTTTCAAGTGATGTGTTAACAGATGTTGGTATCTGCTCCAAAAGCGTCCGTAGCTGCTCCAAATCATCAATATTTTGCCTGCTACAAAAGGCCGACTGCCGCTTCCACGCTGCCTAAAGAATAGCGCCCCCCCCTTTTTTCTTTTTTTTTTTTTTTGCAGCAAAAATAAATTTTTTCGTTTAAAGGTAGCGCTAGAGGTCCGAATCAGATACCCAAGTTTAAGAAGTAATCGTTGTCTCGTTCAAACGTTAGAAGTGATTTTCCGATAATTTCGATTGGAAAATGGGGCCCGTTTTCGGTAACTGACGCCATTCAGCTCCATGCATGCGAGAGCTCCGCCGGCTGCGATTTTCCCGTTGTAAATTTCAGAAAATCGCTTATGACTTTTGAATAAGATAACGGGGAGAGTTCCGAAGCTTTGGCATCTGCCTCGGACAGCTAGTGCTATATTTGGGTGGAGAACGAGGGCTCGTCGATGCGTAGTTCATTTTGCTGGAAAAAAAAAAACTGTAATATATATAATATTAGAGGGCAGTGGGAAAAAGGGGGGGGGGGCATTTCGTAGTGCCTACAATATTTGGTTGTCGGGGTAAAAAACAATGCGGAGCGGAAGTTCGTCTGCTTTTTTTGCTTGGGTTGTGGTGACGTCAGAGGACGCCGAGCTCTGATTGGCTCTGATTGAGAGGATAGTGGGTAGACCTCAAAGCTAGCTGCCTTGAGGTCTACCCACTATCCTCCTAATCAGAGTCAATCAGAGCTCGGCGTCCTGCAGTCACCACAACCCTGCAAAGAAGCAGACGAAGTTCCGCTACGCATACATTTGTCGTGTAAGTCGTATACGTTTTACACATATTTTTTTTTAGATTAGCCATATAACATATATTTAATCTGAAATGCACCCACATATGTCTTAATTCACTGCACAACAAATTAATTTAGTAATTCTTCGCAAAAAACCGCGCTTTCTTAATTTTTTTTATTACGCTAAAATTCGTTCGTGTCACGTGTCGTGTCACATCTAGTGGAAGATGTGACACGTTCACTAGATGTGACACGTTCGTGTCACATCTAGTGGAAGGTATACGATTTTGATTGCTGTTCAGTGGTGTAGCAAGAGGGGCGGGGAAGAGAGGTATTGAACCTCACTTGGTGTTTCCAGCATACGAAGCACAAAAGTGCCTGCGACTCTAGGCCGTGCGATTAGTGGCAAGTTGGCGGCGCAAGCGGACGCCTGTGCGCGCTGCTCCGAGCCTATTCGTGGCAGACAGCAATTTTTGCCGTGCGTGTCCTGTGGGCAGCGGTTCCACTGCAAATGCTTGGGCATACGGTCCGAGGAATACAATTTCCTCATGCAGTCTGGGTCCAGCAGCTACAAATGTGTGAAGTGTGTGAAACGGCCCGACCCGTCGACAGTCCAGCTTGCTTCCGCTGTCGACACTGCGGACACACCCCCGAGGGACCCGAGGCTTTCTCGGAGCTTGCAGGCAGTGCCTGCGGCTCCGTATCTCCGAACGTCATGACGTTAATGCAGAAGATGGTAACTCAGATAGACGCTCTGACGTTTGAAGTGCGACAGTTACGGGCCGAAAATGTGACCCTCCGTGTGGAAATACGCGATTTGCGCGAGTGTGTGGTGGGGCAAACGGATTTTCCGCCGCTCCGCTACGCCAAACAGCCGGCAGCGCTGGCACCGCCAGCGCAAAGCTTCGCCTGCGTCGCTGCGACGGGTCCGGGTTTCTCGGGTGACGGGACGCGGTCCCAGCCAACTACTGCTCGTCCTCTGCGCAAGGTCACCCACCCCTCAGCAAATCCGGTGAGCAATCCAGCGAGGCCCCCAGCCACGTTCGGTACTGCTAAACATTGCACGCTCCAGGTCGCGCCAAAATCGCTGGCGGCCAGAGGCCTTTTCATTTCTCGTCTGGCTCCCAGCACCAAGGCGTCCGACGTGCAGGAACTGCTGGCGGGGCTCGTTGGGGACAGAACGGTGACGTGTACGAGACTGAAGACAAGGCATCACTCGTACAATTCATTCCACGTTGCCCTAGACGAAGGACTGCTTGATATTGTTAACAAACCCGAGGTGTGGCCTTCCGGCTGCGTCTTCCGTCCCTTTTACGGTAGCCTGTCGCCCTCGCGGTTTTTCGAAGAGTCTGACGTCACCCTAACCACTACCAATGATGTCGCGGAAAACTAACCTTTATTACCAAAACACGAGGGGCCTCAGAACGAAAAGTGAGGCGTTCTTTGCTAATGTTTGCGAATCCGAATATGATGTAATCTGCTTGACTGAAACCTGGTTAAATGCCTCCTGCACCAATCAGTCATACTTCTCAAATCAGTATTCCGTTTTCAGGAAGGACCGGAGTTACACAGAGAAGATTAAAAATGGAGGCGGTGTCCTCATAGCGTGTAAATCTTCATTTCGGGCGGTCAGAAGGGGAGACCTTGAAACGTATGAAGAGTGTGTCTGGGTTGAGGTTCCAGCGTCTGATGGCTCGAATTGCCTTCTTGGCTGTTACTACTTCCCGCCTAATTCGGATACTCGCGTTTTTGTAGAACATTTCACAGATCTTGACAGCAAGGTTGACTTTTCTAACTACAAGGTACATATTTATGGCGACTTCAATCTTCCGAAGGTCGATTGGTCAGCTGACTTAATCCAGAGTGACTGTACTGGCATTCATGATAAGGCACAACGCCTATTTGAGTTTATCAATTTCAATCAACTCTTTCAGCATAATACGATAAAAAATGTGTCCGGAAACATTTTAGATTTGATAATAACAAATGCTCCTGTGTTCGATATCGATCAGACATGCGACACGCTTGTGCCAGTCGACAAGTTTCACCCACCGTTTTCCCTACATTTTTTCCTGTCATTCCAAGTGCACAACACACAACCAGTGGCGAAGTTCAGATATGCTTATGGTGATTACGAGGGGTTATACGGTCGTCTGCTCAGCCATGACTGGTCTGGCTTCTTCAGCACTACGAACGTCGACTCTTGCGCCGACATGCTGACCGCGATTGTCCAGGATGCTATGAATGAATTTATACCCAAAAGTTGCCCAAAAAGGTCAAAATTCCCTAATTGGTTTTCTGCAGATTTGAAATATTACATAAGCAAGAAGCGACGTTACCATAATCTCTATAAGAAACTAAATTGCGAGTATTGGTACTACAGATTCTCAATCTGTAGAGCAATAGTTAAAAAACTTCTTGCTCGAGACGAAAGGCTTTACCAGGATCGTCTAGAACATGACTTCAAAGGACAACCGCATCGTTTTTGGCGTTACGTGCGAACAAGTAAAGACAATGTTAGCGCATCGGTGCTAAAGGCGGACGGCAAGCTTTGTTGCACACCGCAAGAAGTATCCGGGATGTTCGCTCGGCATTTCAGTTCCACTTTTCTGCAGTCGGATAGCACGCCTCCGGTTTTTAACATCGAAGAAAGTTTTGATGGTTTGGCTTATGAAAGTATAACAGAAGATGAGGTATTACTTTCTGTACGCAGGCTCAAGTCAAAACTTTCCACAGGCTGTGATGGTATTCCAAATTTTATTATCAAGGGATGCGCTGAATACCTTGTTCCCGCTTTAACTCATGTGTACAATTTGTCGCTACGGCGCGCGGAGTTTCCTTCTCGATGGAAAATGTCTGTGGTCGTACCAATATTCAAATCTGGCGACCCCTGCGATGTCAACAACTTTCGCCCAGTGTCACTGTTGTGTGGTTTTTCAAAAGTTTTCGAAATGGTTATTTATGAACGTCTCTATTTTTATTTTAAACGAAAAATATCACCATTACAGCATGGCTTCCTGAAAGGTAGATCGATCGAGACTAATATGAGTGTCTTCCTTGGATATACCGGCCCTTTAGTAGCCAACCGTGGTCAAGTAGACACTATTTATTTTGACATGTCAAAGGCTTTCGACAGGGTTTCGCACAACATACTTTTGTCAAAATTAAAAAAATATGGCTTATGCCCTACTTACTGTTCATGGTTTTCCAGCTACCTGGGAAACCGCCAGAATCAAGTCAGTTTCTCAGATTGTTTGTCCGGGCCGTTTTTATCATTATCTGGTGTGCCCCAGGGCTCTAACCTTGGGCCGTTGTTATTTTTAGTGTTCATCAACGACTTGCCGTCGCAGGTGCTGCACTCCAAAGCATTATTGTACGCAGATGACTTGAAGCTGTTCAGGAGGGTAGAGAATGTACAGGATTGTCTGTTGCTACAAAACGACGTATGTTCAATTGAGCAGTGGTGCATAACAAACAGACTACAACTTAATCTCAAGAAGACTTCAGTCATGTCAATCAGCAGGAAACACGAGAGCATAGTGTTCAGCTACAACCTTTCCGGAGGGCACATAAAGCGTGTATCTCTTGTACGGGATCTTGGTGTTCAAGTGGACTCCAGGCTGTTTTTTCATCAACATGTGTCACAGATAGTTAATCAAGGCCTGCGATGTCTTGGTGCGGTGTCACGGATAACTAGAAAATTTAGAAGCCCTCATTGTGTTCTCTCTTTATATTGTTCACTTGTCCGGCCGCGTTTAGAGTTCGCATCCGTAATATGGAACTCTGTTTCTCTCGGCTACAGCAATGTAATCGAAGAGGTACAGCGGAAATTTATTCGTATTGTATACGATAGGCACATTGGTCGTCGGCGTTTTTACAGCTATAGCTCGGTATTAGCAGACATAGGCCTCCAGTCTCTTCACGACAGGAGGCTTGCACACGATATGAACTTTTTGAGAAAAGTTGTGCATGGCACTCTTGATTGCGACGAGTTGTTGTCATCATTGTGCTTCCGTGTCCCATCTGGGAAGGCGTGTAAATGTATTCACACATTTTATACAGATATTCATTCAAAGTGTCCAATGACTCGGTTACAAGATACATACAATTCAATGTTTTTACAAGATGACATATTCACTTGACTTTATCTTAGTGTGCCCGTGGCAACCATTTTTATTTTTAACTAACTAGGATTTGATGACGCGTCAGATTGATTTCTATTGTGCTCCTCGGCAACCACACTGTCCTATGTAATACCCTTTTTATTGTTAACGCCACTGTGCGAAACATGACAAAGTGTACTGTCCTGTAGGCCTCACGGCTGTTGACCGGCACTAAATAAACTATCTATCTATCTATCTATGTAAAGAATGTGAAGACGATAATGGGGACTCCAACCAAAAATGTAATAAACAATTACCCGACGTTTCGGAACCAGTTCGGTCCCTTGTTCACAGGTGAACAAGGGACCGAGCTGGTCCCGAAACGTCCGGTAAATGTTTATTACAATTTTGGTTAGAGTCCCTATTATTCTCTCCATGTCTATTCCTAACCAGGCAGAGGGCTGCCGGAAAGTTTACCATCAGATTACTAAAATAGAAAATCGGATATTCTCAGAGGCGTTGATGGCTGCTGCATTACAGCACTGCACGGTCCCGTGCCAGCCCGATAACCGGAGCCCGGCCCGGCCCGCGGGCCGGGCTTGAACAAAACATGTTTCGGGCCGTGCCTGGGCAGTCGTGTGCCGCAAGTTCTAAATTGTTAATAACAAAAGGTGTGCTTATTGATCTTTTAGGTTCAATGAAAACAAACAAGCGAAGTGCAAAGTCACTATGGCGTCGTTCAAAACAATAAAAAGGCGTCTTGCACTTGTAAAGCCTTCAAGTGGATACAAGAATAAGCACGCACTCCGCCGGCATAGTGGGAGAGTGCGCACTTTATCCTTGAACAGTTTTTACGCTAAGGCCTGCAAATGTTTTGTCAAGCTCGGGCCGGGCTCATATTTAAAAAAAAAATGTGGTCGGGATCGGGCCGTGCTCGGGCTTGTCTAAAAATACTATCGGGCCCGGGCCATGTCTCTACAGGGCAGGGTCGGGCATGGGCCTAGAAAGTCCGGCCCGTGCAGCGCTCTGTGCTGCACGGCTTTTCGATCTTAAGCGATCTGAAACATTTATGTTGTAGTTCTTAAAGGATCATGCAGTTATGTCAACTTTTAATAGATTTTTTTTTGTACATGCCTACACATACTATTATTAATATTATTGCGACTTTTGTCATCATTACACCATTGCACACAAACCAGATAATAAAAAATATATAATCCCGTCATGGTTCTTTTTTTTTTTTGCAATTTTTCGCAAATTGGTTTATACTGATTCATGGGTCATGAGCTGTTTGATTATCAGTTGAAATAAAAAAAAAGTATCAGTATCATTTCAAAGCTATGCGGAGCGAAAGTTCATCTGCTTCTTGCACAGGGGCTGCGATGATACCAGAACGCCGAGCTCTGATTGGCTGATTGAAAAAGAAAATAGTGGGTAGACCTCAAGGCATTGAGGTCTACCCCCTATCCTTTCAATCAGAGCCAATCAGAGCTAGGAATCGTTCTGACGTCACCACACCCACATGCAAAAGAAGCAGACGACTTGCTCACTGCATAAGCACAGGGTTCACCGTTAGGCTTTGTCGTTGTCACTGCCGAGTACCTCCATTTCACAGCGGACCTCGATACTGAGGCTACAATATACCAGGGACCCGGTGTTCAGGCCTAGTATCATAATGTAGCATATGGAATACTTTTATGTCCCAAGTTATTATTCTTCGCAGCCATCCCTTTCCCCGAATTCGCAGACGCGCTTTTTTCGGAGGCTCTGCCAACGCTCACCCATTTCTAGGAGAAGATCGTAGTTTTCCTTGATATTGGTCATCCTTGACTTAACGTAGAACGACAGGGTGCTCCATTCTTCATCCGAGAAGTATTCTCGGATGAGGCTGAAGCGAGGCAGGTCTTCGGAAGACATTTTCGTTGGAACGCAGTCGAGTGGCGGTCGCAGAGCGGGATCCCCAAGTGACGCTCAACTGTCGTCTGCTAAACTTCCCGCGCTAGCCGCCACTTTTTTCGATCAGCCAACAGAACGTGATATTGCGCCGCAGAAAACGTAATAACGATAGCTTTTTATTAACGGTGTTCGCATTTCATTGCTGGTAAATTCTTGGTTAAACATTTATCGTTTCATTTCTCGAACCTTTTCTCACTCTCATCAGATGGCAGGGCAAGCGGAACCGGAAATCGTACCGGAAATCAATTTGAAATCGCAGGCGGCAACGTTCGGCGTTCCTCAGAAACTTGTGTTCGTTGATTCATCGTTTCGAACGTGAGCTGCGTGAGCTCTGAAATCAATCCCATACCTTTTACAACTGCTGCTGCTCCCTTCCTGCCTTATTCGCCGGATCAAGGAGCATCATTCGGAAAGCACCTAGGTTAGTCAGATCCGAGTGTAACCATCGTAAAATAGGTTTTGGATTGTTTTTATATTATCGCTGATCTCTCGATGTCCGCTGGAAACGTTTCTGTTCCCGCATTTGACGTTTCCCATCGTTCATTTCTCACAAAACTTAGATCGGCCAGTTTGCAAAAGCGTTGCACCTTACCATATCCTCTGCGGAGTAGCGTTTCTTTTTTTTTTCCTTGTTTGGCTTTTATTTTTTACTGAAAGAAGAGAAAACCTTCGACAGGCTCTGAAAATGTGAGACATGCCGTTCGATTGCGAGTGTAGTTTAACGCGCTGACATTTAGTCAAGTTGTTAGGAATTCTGGAAATTTAGAACAGCAAACAGGGCAAGACGTAAGTATCTTAGCATGCACAGTGATTTCAGGCGCCGAAGAAAGAAGCCATGAGCACATTTGGCACTTTCCCTTTCCATGTAGGTTTCTTCACAACAACGTTAGTAGTTTGTTTTGTGCTTTCCCTTTGTGTCAATGAACGACAGATCACCACGAGCACCTCACGGCAATGAGCAACGTTTTCTTTACCCCATTATTAGTTGGTTTTTTTGTTTAAGGGGGGTTGTCGAGCTGGATCATACAGCTTATTCGTATTCTCCAGCCCACCTCTCTTGGGGTTGAATTAAAAACCATTACCATTATTATTCAATGAACTTACCGGCCTTGGAATATATACACGTTCACAAGTATGGGCAGAACGACAACCACACTCCGACGTTAGGGTCCCGCCTTCGAGCATAGGGAGGCGTCCATGGACACAGCACCATTAAAAACAAACATATATTTATTTACAAACACTTTGGTGATGCTCTTCCTTTTGAGAAAACACACAAAGCACTTCAAGCATCCAATAAAGCACACGGAACGCCGAAGAGGAGGACACCACTGAACGCGGCGAGCAAAAGCTTTCCGGAAGGGGCATCTTCAGCCATACTTAACCCGCAACGACCTACAATGCTCTCGGCTACCGACACCCTTCGGTGCAACCCCCTCCAGCCAACCAGCCGACACACCCGATTCGGCCTTTATCTGCATCTGTGCTTCCCATGAGCTCCGTTATCTCTCAATTTGTCAAATATACTCCTAAGTATGGGACCTCCATTTTGCATTCCGTTCGTAGTTCAAACCACGGCCCCCTCAAAAACTGGCAGGTACGCCAAAGAAGCAATGAAAAACGTTTCGGCACGCTCTGTCCGCACGGAACTTCCTCGGGTTCCTCGTCTTCGCTAGTCCCGAACTTCGTGGGTGTGCTTCTTATCCGAGTGGGCTTTCAGTGGAGACGGGGCCAAAAACCCTTTTCCGCAGCACTCGCACGTGCAGTGGCGGTCCTAAGGGGGGGGGGGGGCGAAGGGGCGACCGCCTTCCCCAAATCGATCGCTTTTTATAATTTTTTTATTTTACAGCCAATATTTTTTTTTATTTTACAACCTATATTGCGAGCAAAGGTTTACATGTTGCGCATTTCCGACTTGCAAACAGTGGGACTAATAAAAAAAAAATCTTTATTCACAAAAAAGTGTGATGTCTCTTTTTTTGTTATTTAAGCAGCAATTTCGCCCCCCCTAAAACCAATGTCTGGGACCGCCACTGCGCACGTGTAGGGATGCTCCTTCGAGTGCACCACAATTACGTGCTTCTTCAAGTGTCCAGAGTCAGCGGACCTGTGTCCGCACAGATGGCACAAAAACACCATCGCCGGAATGGGTACGGGGCCTACGGGCGTGCAAAATCATGTCTCCTCTCTGCGTGAAACTTGCGCCGCACACGGGGGGTGCACTCCCCGGTGTGTGTCATCCCGTGCCTCCTCAAGTCTATGAATCGCTGCCTGCAGATGGCGCATTTGTGCGCCGTTCTCCGGTGTGGACGCCTCGGTGCCTGGCCAGCTGATCTGCACTGTGAAGGCCTTGCCGCAGGTGCCGCAGACGAAGGGCCTCTGCCCCGTGCGAGTCCTTTCGTGCTTGACTACGCTGTCCCTTCTGGAGTAAAGGCAGTAGCTGCACCGGTGCCTGCCCCCCTGTTCCTGGTGCATCTTCTTCCGGCGTCCCTCAAGGTAGTGGCGGGAGGAGAAGAGGCTGTCGCAGTCCCAGCACAGGAAGGTCTTTGCTGCCACCTTGACGGGCAGCGTCTCTTTTTCGTCTGGATGTGCAAGAGAAGGAATGTGGTTGGGGGTGACGTCGAAACGGCACAGATATCTAGCTCTGATTGCACATTTGTAACCCCAACTACATACTTCATTCACCTGACTCTTCAGCTGAGGCTACAAAAAAGATTTTAGACAAACTTGATCATACTGACGGAACACCAGAGGGCAGAAAACCTTTACCTCAGAAACCGCACACACTTATTATATTTCTTTTTTCGCTAAATTTAGGGGAGACACTGAATCCATGTATTGGTCGCGTGACATCAGGTGGCGCGACATTGATTTTTCCTTCCGCGAAGTTTAGCGGGAAACCGACACTGGATTGGTGTTTAGTTCACATGACATCAATTTCCCCGCTAAATTTAGGGGAAAACTGGACTGTGGAATGCTCCCAACGTGCCGTTCGTTTTCGACGCTCATTCGTGCCAATTTTCTCGTTGGAAACAACCCGTCAAATACATCCCACGTTAAAACAAAAGGTCATATTTGGGGGTTCTAAGTGCCAGATCACGAAGGGCATCTGGCATGCCCCGGCGGATGACCGAGGGTTAATTTCGGACACCCGGGGATCTTTTGGCGCGCATCTGAAACCTCGTTACGTGCTGCCTTTTCTGCAACGAGCCTCTGTCGAGTCGTTGCCACCCTGACCTGGGTTTGAACCCGCTACCTGGGTATCCTAGGCCAACACGGCCTCGAGGCTACAAACAAGACAGCATGAAACCTTGACTTTAAACAATGTTCCACAGTACACGCGCATGCCCTTGAAACACGCATTTCAACGAAGGAAGCGCAGGATAGCTCGCAGTTCTAGCTCTGGCTGCAGTCTCGGCTTAAAGGCGAACGGAGTATAGACACTGGCAGGGCGAAAACAGCAGAGCGTCTCTTCTGGATGCCTGGTATCCAGCGTGCACTCGTTTCCTCCTGTCATACTTTGGCTGTGTGCGCACATTCGTGGCCCACGAGATGCCACAGAGCTCTAGAAGGCATCAAGCTCATGCCCGAGGCGAGGCAACTGAGAGACCTCCCCGCCGTTCTTGTTCCATCAGGGACCATAGTTCGGCACTTTTATGGCGAAAAGAAAATGCGAGGAAAACTTGTATACATGGCTTGCGTCAATATCGCACCAGCTGTTATGGGGGTGGTCACCTTGCTGCCGAGCATGTATACAAAACGTGTATCCACGAAATGTGTTTCAACAAAATGATACAGACCCACGAGGATGTAGTAGTAATTTTTAAAAGAAAATGATAAAAGTACCAAATTGAGTATTTCCTACCTTCATTTAATGGCACAATTGGCACACAGAAAACAGCATATCTTGGTCTGACAACAATGGAGTGAGGAAACGAGGTTCTTGATTACCTAAGAATGAGCAACAGAAATTTCTCAGTTTGGAGCACGTCTGGCGATGTGCACTCGAGGCGATGGTTCTGCAGTCTCAAAGGCAGTGTTTATAGTAGTCCTACCAGGCAAACCAGCAGCACTCCATCTAGTTTGCCCTTTACGCCATTTCCTCCGACCACTTCAGCATGCACGGCGACTTTGGGCGCAGGGACGAAACCAAAAACGGCGAGCCATGAGCCCATTTGCCTCCTCCATTTTCCGTGTGGGTCCCTTTTAATGACGTTACTCCGCTTCCCGCCGCCCCCAGCCATGCACAGGGTTGTTCCTTGCGCTCGCTAGTACTCCTCGTTTACTTGGTGATGCTTCTTGGCCAAGTGGGCCCTCAGCTCAAACGGGGCCACGAACCCTTTCCCGCAGTGCTCGCACGTGTGGGGGAACTCCTTCGTGTGCACCTGGATCACGTGTTTCTTCACGCTCCCCGAGTCGCCGGTCCGGTACTCGCATAGGTGGCAGGAGTACGGCTTGTCACCACCGGTGTGCGTGCGGGCATGCCGGACCAGGTCGCCTCTCTTGGTAAAACTCATGCCGCACTCAGAGTCAGTGCACATGTGCAGCCGCTCTCCCGTGTGCAACCTCCGGTGCTCTGCCAGGTCAAAGTGCCGCTTGAAGGTCTTGCCGCAGGTGCCGCAGGCGAAGGGCCGCGCCCCTTTGTGGATCCTCTTGTGCTTGAGCACTCGTTCTTTGTCGTTGCTCGAGAAGGGGCAGAGGCTGCACCGATGCCTGCGCTCCACGTGTGCCTGCGTCCGGTGTCTCTCCAGGAAGTGCCGGGAAGAGAAGTGGCTGTCGCAGTCCCCACAAGAGAAGGTCTCCAGTGCCCATGCGAACGACTGCGTCCCTTCCTGCTCTGCATGAGGAAGAGGAGGGGTGGCAATGGGGAGAGGGGGGGGGGGGTCAACGTTAAAATGGCACACGCACTTAGCCGAGATCGCGCACGTAACCCCAACTGCCGTCTGTTGCAGGTTAACCCTCGGAGTGCCACGGCCGAATATACTTGGGCATACTCCCGCGTCGCTTCAGATCCCTCCCTGCCCGTTTCAACTAGAGTCACTAAATAAAGCTACGCTTTCAGAGTACCGCATTCCTTTTCTTTGCCATTTTGCCGACAATACAGTCGCTCTATTCAACTATATCCTGGTTCGCTGCGGCATCATTGGACAACGGCCGTCACGTGAGTCGCTATCATCATCATCGTGTTTTTTCAACGCCACCATCTTGGGTCCAGCGATCCTCTGCCTGCTGCTGTTGGGTGTTTACTGCCCGCGCACGCTGAAGTCCGTCGCTCAGCACGCGCGCTTTCCGTGCTACGTCGAGATACGAACAACACGACTTTGATTCGCCACCACAGCTGCGGCCACGGCAGCTGGCGCAGGAGACGGCTACAGCTCGGCTTGGCTCAGCTACAGTCACTCCTCCAACTGCGCGCGGACCCAAGATGGCGGCGCCTGACGCGCTTCAGACGCCATGCTTGGGAGTTTCGGTACTCTGAAAGCGTAGCTTTATTTAGTGACTCTAGTTTCAACTGGGCCGTCACTTTTTTTTTCCACACATAGCCGCATGCACGAGCAAGCGATGAAAATACTGTTTTATCTAGTGGTGTGTCATTTTCTGATGGCATATATTTTGTTTTGTTTGGGCGACTTCCGTTTTGGGATCAGAAATTACTGACGGACCCAGTATTCGACGACCGTCGAAGATGGTACATTTCTGAACCAACAAAGGCCGAGTAAGACCGCTTAAAGGGACGGTGAACCGAACATTTCAGTGTCTATAATAAGCGGCGCGCTATCTTTCCATGAGTCAGTAGCCGCTGGTGTGCGCGAGCACACGCAGCGAAATTGACGTCATCATATCTCATTCGAGTTTGTTAAGCGTGAATGGGGTATATGATGACGTCAATTTTGTTGCGTGTGCTCACGCACACCAGGGGCTGCTGACTCATGAAAAGATAGTGCCCCGCTTATTATAGACACTGAAATGTTTGGTTCACGATCCCTTTAAGGGAGGGACCTCAGCGAGCAAGGTCAAAGCGCCACTGCACGGTACTGGGTCTTGAAAAGCATGACACGAGAAATATGTCATAAGTTGAGCACGCATACATCAATTAACATTCTGCCCATAAAATAGTATGTCTTTGATAAAAAAAAAGTTGTCTTCACAGAGCAGACTATGAGGCTAGTGGGACCGAAATTTCCGTTCGGCATAAGGGGAATGAGATCCGGCACTCACAGAGTTAAGAAAAGCAGGGCAATCCCACAAAGCCCTCCACTCTTTCAGCCTTGGTAGAGAGAAAGCTGGACAGGAGGAAATCTAGGAAAACAAGGGGGTCGGCCATTGACTGTGCATTATGTCGACGGCCACCAAACCCCAAAAAGATGTGCAGCAGGTCCGGCAAACATTGGAAATTACATTTTAACTCTTGGACTAACTTCACATGACAAGGCCCCATTAGCCTTGTACATAGCTCATCTGAGAAGAGGAAAGAAATGCAACAGCAAGAAAAAGCACAAATGGCCAATCAATCAATGCAGAGCGCAAGCAAGTTTGTCTGCTTCTTGCAGGGGGCTGCGACGATGTACAGAACGCCGAGCTCTTAATGGCCGATTGAAAAAATAGTGGGTAGACCTCAAGGCATCTAGCGTTGAAGTCTACCCACTATCCTTCCAATCAAAGCCAATCAGAGCTCGGCGTCCTTCCGACGTCACCGCAACTCCTGCGCAAGAAGCAGACGACTTGCTCTCTGCATACAGCAGATCACCACATTCATACCCACAAAACCAGGCACATCACTAACAAAGCAGATTGAGAAAGGATAACAGCTAAAGCTATAAGAAAAGCTTCGAATAAAAAAGACTTTCAAACAACCGATCATAATTAAACAGACAATGACTATCATTCAGTTGGCCAACAGAGGTAAAAATGTTCTTGTCCTTTGGTCTGCGGCTTGAAGGTGCCTTTGCACAAGTGTCCTTAAACCATCAATGCGCTGCTCTTCCTCTTCAGTTCTTGGGAAGCTAGCCTTTCCTGATCAGCCGTCTGGAGGGCCCCTCAATTGTTCTGCAACAAAGGAGACAACAGCTGTACAGCTCTTCTTTCAAGTTGATATCTCCTAGTGTGGCACAGTGCAGCTCGGCTACACATTCCAGTACTCAATCAGAAGCTCGAGCTCCTGCCGTTGCTTTCGCATAATGCACTCGATGTCCACTCGACCAGAGGAGTTATCAACGGTGTTTTAATTCCGCGGGTCACGAAGCAGGTCACCGGGGTTGTCATGGGATCTCCCCATCAGCATCGAACTTGGCGGACGGGAGCGTAGTCCAGCCATGATCTGTTCCCGTGTGCAACAGTCGCACTTTTGCATGGAAATACGTGCTTTCGCTGGTTCATGTCCGTGCTTTGCTCTCAATTGCACGCGACACCATCGCTATGCGGTTCGCGTTTAGCCAAAAAACCTGCGCTGGAAACGCCTTTCAACTTGTGTAGTACACTGTATTTCAACGTCAGTTATGTCCACTCAGTCTCTTGCCTTTCCGCCGTCTCCAACACGAGGCGCGCCCTCCCCCCCCCCCCCCAACCTCACAACATCGCAATTTTTTTATTAATAATTTTATTATTTTGGCATGGCTTGACAGCATCCGGAAAACCCCCGCAGCTTGGTTTCACGAGATGATCCTGATCTCGACAAGAATTGCTACTCGCCGCAACCGACGTTCGATTTTTCACGGCTATTTTGCACGTTTTACGGTTTTATCGAGTTCAAACATCGATCCCTTCTCAGTCGTCCCACAATGAGTGGTAATCAAAAATAAAATAACACCGACAACACTGCAACATGATCCCAGCAATATCAGCAGCAACAAGGAGGTTAGAAGTACTAGGAGGGGCGGGTTTACTACGGTTTAGAGAGCCATTTCATCGAAGCACGTTTTAGAGAATGGGCACGTTTTATCGAAGCACGGTTTAGAGAAAGCAGAACCTCAGTTTTGAGAAACGCCGTTTATCGAAAAGGGGACGCTTTTTTTAAAAACGGCTTTTCTACCTCTCGCGTGTATCACTGGTGCGCGTGTTAAGCCACCCGTTGCACTCCGCCACTTCGCGGCGGCAGTCTGCGGCGGCTCATTACAAAAGTGTTAACTCACCTGGGGGCTATGTTGCACGTTTTGGACTCCCAGGCGACTGGGGAGAAGGAAGTGACGTCAACAACGCTCTTTGGATGTTGATTGGTGGAGTTACTGATGACGCGATGCGTGGTGTTGCTAAGATACGTTCATTCACACCTACGTCACTTCCTTCTCCCTAGTCGCCTGGGAGTCCAAAACGTGCAACATAACCCCCTGATCTACCCATACACGCCGCTTCGCGGCGGCCGAATTCGCTAAAAGGAGGCTCATCGCTATTTTCTCTAAACTGGGTTTTCTATAAAGGCATTCGATAAACCGGGGTCGGTAAAACACTGTTCCCTAAAACGAGCTTCTCTAAACCGCATGCCTCTGGGAGGGGGTACGTTGCAATATTGGTGAAGCCTAGTCATAAAAAGTTTAAACGATGTTGTGGCCAACGTGACCGTAGATCTCTCTGGCAATTGGTGCACGTGACATGTCATGTGTGAGATGGATGATTGATTGTAGAAGGATTCCTTGCAGGCTTGCACGCGCTCCGTCCGGTAGGTTTTATCAGATCGAAGGCTAGACGAAGGCTAGCTACGGTCGTGTGATGTGGTCACGTTGGCCTGATAAGTGAGGAGAGTAAGGAGAAAAATGAGAAAGAGGCGAGGCGTCAAGGGAGCATGGCTTGTGGAGGCTACGCGGCTGGCGTCATGCCCTCTCCTACCCTTCTATCCTCCTTGAGCAGCAAGCTCACGCAGCTCACGTGCACAAGGAAGTTATAAGTACTAGGAGAGGGCACGTTGCAATATTGGTGAAGCCTAGTCAAAAAAAGTTTAAACGATTTTGTGCCCAGTGTGACCGCAGATCTCTCTGGTGATTGGTGCGTGTGACATGTCACGTGCGAGATGGATGGTTGATTGTAGGAGGATTCCTTGCAGGCTTGCGCGCGCTCCGTCCGGTAGGTTTTATCAGATCGAAGGCTAGACTGTGGTGTATTCTAGTACACCATAGCTAGACGAAGGCTAGCTACGGTCACGTGTCGGGCTGATAAGTGAGGAGAGTAAGGAGGAAAATGAGAAAGAGACGAGGCGTCAAGGGAGCATGGCTTGTGGAGGCTATGCAGCCGACGTCATGCCCTCTCCTACCCTTCTATCCTCCTTGCACGTGCAGCTCCTGCCGCCCCGGCCCTGACACCCTGCTGGTCCTTCCGCTCATTACTTTCGTGCGGCTTCTGTGGTGGCGCCACTCGTCAGTCAACAAAATAGGCAACAAAGCAACAAGGAAAGCAAAGAGGTTGAAGGAAAGGGACCTGCAAATGTGAAAACTGGAAATGACTCAAGGGAGGAAACTGCGCAGGCCCTAATCACGAAAGAATTATTGAAGGATACATAAATGCCCACTAAGAAGACAACAGAACAAAAAAGCCTAGGAAGGGACCACAAGAGAATCCACCAGTGGCATCCACCCACTGATTTCTTTTAGGAGCCTCCCTAACCTCCCTAATCTCTTTCCGCAGAAGTGGCGCCCCGTGTCGGAGGATGATGGAATGAAGAAAGAGGAGAAGCTTCTTTGGCACATACATTATAACTCTATGCTTCTTTTTGTTAACTTGGGGGCGAAAGATAAGCCACCATGGACAGAAAAGCGATGTCTCCGGAGCTGAACTTAGGTTATCGTCGCTAAGGGATATTTGCGTGCGCTCGTAGAAATGCCCATGTATCTTCCACAAGTCAAGCGAAATGGCAGCCTCTTTTTCCGCCCAGCCTAATCCAGCCAAGCAACACGTGCGTTCTGTCATAGATCGTCACATGACGCGGCCGCCGAAAGTGAAAAGGTAGAGCGGCAGACGACAAGAGTCACTTTACAAGAGCCAAGCAACGGGCGCCCTGCTGCGGCGAGACGCCGAAACACACTTGCCCCGAGCGATGGAACGTCCGCTCGTGCTTCTCCCTAGTAGCACCATATGTTGCCTTAACGTTACATACTGGAATGTCACAAATGTAATGTAACGTTGGGGCACATTTGGGTATGTTATAGCAACGTTTGAAAACTAACGTAACAGAAATGTTCTCCTGTAACATTGTTTGACTGTCACTGAACGTCATGTGACGTTACATCACATAGGCAAACGTTCCAGGAATGTTAGAGAAGCAACATTGAGCAACGTTTAGAAATAACCTCTTGGTAACATTTCCATCCTGACATACGGGCAATGTTTTGCAGCGATGTTGGCCTAATGTGACGATATGTGACACATCACCACATCACACAGAGACTGGTCAAGGATACACGAAGATACCAAACTTAGAATAGTTCAATGTTGATTTTCTTGTTCAAACATTTTTATTTTTATACAAACAGAAAGACCGCTCTAATGCTTGTGACTGGCGTGTTTGAAACAAGTGTTCAAAATATACTCTGGAAAGATTGCAGAAAACTAAAAAAAAATCTGTCCAAAAGGTTTATAATAAAATTGAATTCATTTGTATTGTGTGTGTGGCATTTCCTTGCACAATTTTATAATCAAGTTTAACATCATAATGGACTAAGTGGTAGTACAAGGCTGGCAAACTGATAATGATCATGGCTTACATTTCGTTGCCATAGAATTGTCCAGTGAGCCTTAACTCGAGAATTAAGGTGAACAAAATGGTTTGATGTCGCCACACTAAAGCAGACGCAAACACACTAAGGCACTCTACTGTGGTTTTTGTCATACTACGAACGAAAACACAAACCAACAGATCTTGTCGAGAAGTCTGTTGAGACTTGCCTGTTTGAGCTGGTTTCCTTCCTGCCCCTTAACCCGTCTCGGGTTGGCGAGTCTGCTCAATATTCACGAGCTAGCATGCACCCTCATCGTTGCTTTTAGGTTAGGGTCATTCGGATGCCCAGCTTCTGGAACGCATGCTAAAGATAACAAGAGGGTGAAGTCATCGGGTGTTATTGTGTTATCGAAGGTGGAAAACTCACGCTGGTGACGCGACGACCCAAAGACCTCCCGAACATGTATAGGATGGCATGAGAGTGGTAGCCTGTAAATTGATTTGGAACACGTAGCTAGCTGAAATTATCACCAAAGGTGTATTTTAGTGGTGTGCTCTATTGCATTATTTTCGAAGCATAGCTCTGTTTCTGTGAAAAATATGAACATGATTACCCTACGACCAGGTCGCAGAGAGCTCTTGGGGTCAACCGACTGCTCTATCCGACCCGAGCTTGCTGCAAAATGATTTCTACTATTTAAAATAGAAACGAGGACTAATTTCACAACGGACTCGGGTCAAATCGAGCGATTGGGTGGTTCTTACTCTCGCCCTGTCTTGGTTGTCTGCGCCAGTGCTTGCCATAGAGATTTAGAGAAATCTTGCGAGCGTGCAGTATAAAATACACCCTGGTTGAAAATTTGAAATAGTTACATGCGGAAGCTCATATTTCAGTCCAATTTACAGCTCACCACTCTATTTATTCGGAAAACTCAAAAAGTGGCGGCTCATTGCAACATACTGCAAGTGAGACGACTGGCGGTAGCCATCTGTCTCATAGACAGAGGAGGGGAAAAGGGAGACGGTTGAGGGGGAAGGTGAGCGAGGAGATGGGAAGGAGAATAGAGGCAGAAAGAAAGAGGTCAAGTATGAAGGTCGAAGGCCAAAAACACACGCTCACACAAGGAAGAGAGGAGACGGAAGGAAGAGGGGACTGAGGATGAGATGGCTGAGGGAGCATGAAGGGAGAAAGATGAAGAGAAGTGGGGCAGGGAGGAGCAAGATCGGACGGAGGAGAGAGGAAAGAGGGGAGGAAGAGCACACAGAGGGAAGATGAGACCAATGGGGGAGAAGGAGTGGAGGGGAATGAGGAGATGGGACGGGGTGGGGCCAGGTAAGACGTAAAACATCGCAGGTCATAGGCCACGGTTGCATGGACACAAGATCACACCTTCCCGACCACTCAAAATGAAGAGCCAATATGCAGCTGCCACCAAAAAGAAAAGGTCAAAGGCCATGAACACAGAATCACTCAAACGAGAGAGAAGGGGGAAGAGGGGAGGAAAGGTGAGGTGGATGGGTAGCGAGAAGAGGAAAATGGACGGGAGAGTGGAGGAAGAGGGAGGGAGGAATGAGGAGACTGAGGAGATAGAAGGGGAGATGGCGAGGAGGAGCAGTCAAGGGTCCGAAGTCGAGATCAAAGGTCAAAGGCAATGAACATATAATCCTATGGAGGTAGGGGAGGGGGAGCGAGGGGCCACAGGCATTAAACCATGCGAGGAAATGAGGAGGGAAAGGTAACATGGGAGAGATGGGACAGGAATGGGCAACACCTCCTAGATGTTGGAATGGGGCGAGATGAAAGAAAAGTGAGTGAGGAGAGGGGTGGCGGGAGGGGAGGCAGGTAGGAAGGAGATCGAGCATCAAGGGCCACGGATACACGGACACACTCCGCCGACCACTCAAAATGAAGGGCCGAAAGGGCCATGCACGCCCATTACCGTAATAGCCGATTCACACGACGGACCGAATCGCGATTTTCGTCCGCGGACCGTGTACCACGTGACCGGCACGTCACCGATTCCTGCGATCCGCGCCTCGTCCGCGGACGCGCGGACTGATAAAGCCGAGCGCCTTTTTCACTCGCGGACTTTTAGCGGGAGATCGACTTGAAAAGCGTTTAGTCTGGCAACGGTACATTGTTTTCTCTTTTTTTGTTTTGTTTCTCGGCGATGAAAACAAAAATGGCGCATCGTTGTGTGTTGGGCGTTCGCTGGTTCATTTTGTCGCGCGTTTCTTGGTTTCACGTGTGAAAGAAACTGCAGAAACTTGTCTGGCTGACGCGACGCAGGTTCCGGTACTCCTCCGGGTGCGCGTCAAGAAGCTCCCGTCAAAACTCGTCTAGCATGCCGCGATAATTCTTGCACGTCCAATCAGGATTTCACCGAGCAAGACCTCTCTTGTGGCTGTTGTGTACTTGAGTGTTGTGCACGAGCGCGGAGTGCGTGAAGGCATCTTCGAACGCCCCTCCGCGAGCCCAGAACTTCGTCGCTTCTACGCGGAACCCTTCTCGAGCAGGACCATGCCTGTGTCACTCTCATGCTTTGGGTCAGTAAAGCTTGTGGCGCTTCGCGCGAAGCCTATCACGGTGTTTTGTCTCGATCTTTACGTAACAGCGGCGTACGATATATTATCGCGGTTGCAAACGTCGATTTCTCTCTTGGACAACGGTGCCACAGTGCGATGTTGGAGTTTCGCGTCACTGTGGGGTGGCGAACATGTTCGGTCCGTCACCGCTGGCGTCTGCTCGTCGTGTCCCTCGTGTGGATGCGCTTGGGAGACGGACGATCCGCGGACATGTCGTCACGTGATCAATCCGTCCGCGGATCAGTCCGTCGTGTGAATCGGCCATAAAAGACGAAGAGAAGTGAAGCGCGCGGACGAGTGAGTGATGATGATAGCGCATACTATTGTTGATGAACAAGATTTCCAGTGCACGGGCGGCTGTGCGTCACTCGTGTGCTTCTGCTTCGCTCGCAATTAAAATGAAACGAGTATAATCGCACACACATAGTTAGTCCTCGTTCACTTCTCGCCAAAGAGCCGTCGATACAAGTGGTCAGAACAAAACCAAACGATCTCGGGACATAAAGCTCTAATATTTGAGTTTGAGGCTTCGAAGCTCGCTCTGCGTGGAACACTCTTTGCCTACATTTGTTATCTGGACACATCACAATGGTACAGCACAGTCGCATAGCTACGATACTACCGTTTCGACGTTAACAGTTCACTATCATTACCGATATTACGGTCGAGGTCATCCACTGATCACTGCAAGACGTTGCAAAATCACCACCGTCCGCCATGATTGCACAATAGTACGGCATCACGGTTATGGCTGTACGGCTTATCAATTCCAATTTCTCCAATCGATCTCATGTTTTATAACTCTTAAAAAAACTTATTTTACTACTGTCAGATAAATTTCCAGAGTTTATTCCTACTTGAAACTTCATGTTTAGTCGTTTACTCGTTTACGCACACTGTTGACAAGCCAAGACGCCAAGATGTGCAAGTAGCTCAAGCCAAGCAAGGTCGAAGCCAGGTCGACCACGTCGACCGCATGTCAACGGACCCTCAAGGCCTGTTTCTGTTTCATCGGACCGCTCTGCCGCTCTCTCGGCGTGGAGGAAACGTAAACAAAGATATGTTGCATTTTTGTTGTTGCTATGCTATTTGTGCTGAACAATGGAGCGGGCGAAGCGTTCGCTATCAGAGCTATCCGATCGCCAAAAAAGACGTAGGGTAGCCGAAAGTGTTCGCAAGGAACTTGAAAGTTGCGATACGAGCAGTGAGGAGTCGGTGGACACTGAGGAAGCATTCCCTCTGCCACCTGGACAACAGGCCGTGGCAGCACATGCAAGTTTTTCCGGAGAGTTTGAGTACCAACGAGCTTCCGAGTGCGAATCTGAGACGAGCGATACGGGTGGTGCACGAAATAACCTAATCTCAAAACACCTGTGTCAAAATCCCCGCTGCGAATTCCCCGCGTTACCTCCCCCGTCTTCAAAATCCCCGGCTTTCCTTTATCCCCTTATCAGTTCCCCCGGGCCAGTGCTCCTTAGAAACCATTTGGAAAAGCGCTTTTATGCACACTTCATAAAGCTGAGCTGTGCTATGACCATCCTAGCCAGCCCCAAATTTTCTTTGACACACTGTGATCTTGCAGAATCTCTCTTGAGAGAGTTTGTTTCTGGAGCTGGTGCCTTGTATGAGGGGGTCTATGTCTACAACATGCACTCCCTGATCCACCTGACAAGACGTTCGACGGTTCGGCCCTGTCGACACATTCTCGGCCTTTCCCTTTGAGAACTTTCTCGGGAAGCTCAAGAAGTTGGTGAGGGGTCCTTCCTTGGCACTGCAGCAGGTTATCAAGAGGCACTCAGAAATTAATCCCACCACCGTGTCAAGTTCTGTGCAACAGAAGTGTGCTCTGCTCAAGTAACACCTAGACGGACCTGAGCCGCCAAGCTTCAAGGGAACCCATTACAGTGAGCTTGTTTTAGACGGAGCACATTTTTCTCTGAAGCCGTCCGACAACTGTGTTCAACTGAAGGATGGCAACATTGCTGTTGTTAGGAACTTCATTGAGTCAGATGGGAACCGTAGCATCTGCGGACAGTTTTTCCGGAATCTCAGCAACCTTTATACTTCAACGCTGCCATCATCAGAGCTAGGAATTTTTAGAGCTACAGGGCTCTCCAAGCAGTATTCAGTGTGGAGTGTGCAGGACATCAGGTGGAAGTGCGTCTGCTTGCAATATAACCAGGGATATGCTGTTTTTCCTCTACTTCACTTGCAAGTGTGATCAATGTTTGCAACCGTTGTACATTGGTTGTGCTTAATTCGAAAACTGTATTTTTCGTGACTTACGACGCCTTTAAAGGGATGGTGAACCGAAATTTGGATTTCAGAAAAACAATGCAGGAGATGTAGGCGGGACGCTACAATCCCTACAACACTACTCGTAAGGCGATATCTCGAATGGACGGCCGTATTTTTAGAAAAAGACGGCGAGATTGAACAAGGCCAACGAGGCGCGTGACGTCAAGATACCTAGTTTCCTCCTCTCTTCGCTTCGCTCCCTCAAGGCGGCGAGGCGGAGAAGACGCGAGGCCGTTCCCTCTTCTTCTCGGAGAAACATGACGTCAACAAACCTGTCAAATGCTCCTCCTTTTCTTGAAAAATACGGTCATCCGTTTGAGATATCGCTGTATGAGTGATGTTTTGGTGTTTGTAGCAGTTGCACGCTTTTGCCGCTTGTTTTGTGAAATCCAGATTTCGGTTCAACTAATTATGATTATTATGCGTCCGAGATTATAACTTGCACCAAACTTTACGAAAAAACAGAACGCTCTGCGAGAGTGAAACCAACTGTATGTTGTTAAAAAGCGTTCTGGGAAAGTGCACCAATTTTTTTAATGCGCCTAGTTATTTAGTTAATTAAGAATAATTAGCTGTTTTTTTTAAACTACTCGTTTAAGAGCCGAGGTGTGAATAGGACAGTTGTAGAGCGCATTGAGAAACACCCAATTAAGGTGTTTCTTACATGATACACTTTGGGCGCTTCTTTTATTAGCCTAAAAAGTAAGCCCTCGAAATATGAAAAAAAAAAAAGACCACGTGACAACGCGTTTGCGCGTCGCTCTTGCAGCGCTGCTCTCAGGCGTGCTTTCAAGGAACGAGGTCCATTTGATCACTGGCGCTGTCAGACTGGGCTTTGCGGCTGCAGGTGCTCGCGCTTAGTTTCGGGGACTACCCCAACACGAAGCCCAGTTTCGGACAGCGCGCAAGTGATAAGGTGGACGTCGTTCTTTCAGAGGACGTCTGAGAGCGCTGCGACGTACGCGCGACGTCGCGTAAAGCGCGCGGGCGCGTTGTCACGCGGTCTTTTTTCATATATGCGCGAGCTCTATTTTTAGGCTAATAAAAAGAAGCGCGCGAATTGTATCGTGTAGGAAACACCTTAATTGGGTGTTTCTCAATGCGCTCCGCAACTTTCCGATTCACACCTCGGCTCCTAAACGAATAATAAAAGAAATAGCTATCTAGTCTTAATTACCCAATTAACGAGGCAGACTAAAAAATAAATGCACATTGCCACAACGCTTCTTAACAACATACAGTCGGTTTCACTCTCGCAAAGCGCTCTTTTATAGTGTGGAAAGAAAAGAAAAACAATCCCGTTCTGAGGCGTGCCGGTATCGTTGTAAAAGCAGCTCTCACCACTAAATATGGCTCCTCCAGCAATCATTCGACGCTTGCAGGGGCGGAGCGGGGACGCCGCCATGTTGCGCACAGGGCCGCGGTATCGCACGCCGGTACGAGTTGCGCATGCGCAGTCGGGCCCACGGTAACGGTTTGCTAAAAGTCCCTAATAATAGATGAAGATAGGAGCACCTTCAGGCGGCCAAAGCAGTGCTGGCAGACCTGGTCTGTTTCCTGCAAATTACCAGATCCTGGTAGCATGCAGCTTCCGCAGTAATTCAACATCTAGGAGCTTGACACTGCGAACATTTCAGTTGGAATGTATCTCCTCCTTGTGAACGCGTAGGTAATCGGCGCAAAAAAAAAAAAAAAAAAAAACTCTGAGTGAGCTATGTGCTGCGTGCATTGCGCGCACAACGGCGACGTCTGTCGCTTCTCCCGTTGCTTCGCCTGCGACGCCAAACCAACTGAATCCCGAAGGTTTCGCAACGCTGTTGCGACCGAGGGGTGTCCCCGCTGACGACAAGCGCCAGTGGCCACGAACCAGGCAGAGCTCACGTGCAGTGAAGCTCTGCCTCTGTGCCTTTCCCGGGCATACATGCAGGCACAAACACACAAATGTCCAGATGACATCACTGACGTGCCGACACCGATTCTGCCACCGCACATTCCAAAAGAGCCCAGCTGAACTGTCACAGTAATCCACCTTGATGCACTCAGAGTTGTGGATTCTCCAAATCTTCTTCAAGAAGAAGCGTTGACGAGCCGTCATATATAGGTCGCTGTTACGTTTTTAGACGTAAGGAAAGAAGCGCATGGACAACTATTCGTGCCGGAGGCTCGAGTCTCGTTTATTAGAGCTGTAGAGAATAAAGGCACGACGCCTCGGGTACAAGGGTACTGGGCGCTTATGTTACGGCAGAGCCAAGGGGATGTGTACGTTTGCCCCGCGGTAATCGTAAGCTCAAATATCTTACCAGCTCCTGACAGCCACAGCGACCGCGAACCACGTATACCGCGTGGCCACGGCGTGCGCGTGGCAAACGTAGACCTCCTCCTTGGCTCCACCGTAACATGAGCGCCCCTTACCCTTGTACTCGAGGCGTCGTTCTTTTATTCTCTACAGTTTTAATAAGCGAGACATGCGAAGTCCAAGCGCGATCAAGGAGTGTAAACTTTCATGAGCGCCCTTAACAACCACAAGAAAAAAAAGAAGAAAATAAATCAGGAAATATATTTTTATGGCAGTACGCTACAACACATAAATTTCTTATATGTAACAAAAAAACAAAAAGTGTTGTTTCTTTTCTAAAAAGAAAAAGAAGAAAAGATACCAGCAGCAGGGTGAAGCGAAAAACGCCAGAGTCAATTGACGGCTTCGCAACCGCCACTTTGACCAGAACTCTTGTACCAAGCAAATGGTTCAACACGTTTTTGTTCTTTCTTTTTGCCTGGCCTAAGGAGAGTTTTACCCCAGAGTTTAAATAAAATCGAGACCGGCTTTTTTTTTTCAATATGGTTATTATATTTTTTAATGTGTCTTTTCAAAAATTTTTTTATGTTGATAATATTATCGGAAGTTCATTTTTCAGGAATAATTTAGATGCCCTAACCTATATTATGTGTAGTTTCCAAACTCGTTAATGCCATACATAATGAGGTAGAAGGCCTGAAAGTTGGTATATTTGTTGCACCAGGTCTAAAGTTATGTTTTTTTTTAATTCATAAAGCACATAATAATTGCATGCAGTTCACTTTAACTTTTGTGTGTTACATGAAACATTTTTGGCGTACTACTCTTTGCCTGCCTTCCACAGGACCGTAAGTTTGGCAACTAATGCAGCCCGCGGTGGGAGCAGGGCCGTCGCGCAATCTTGAAACTTTTCTTTTTTTCGTAGTGAAAACGCGTTTTTGAGGCAAAAAGTTCAGTTTCCTGCGATTCTTTTGTGTGTACATCACACACATATATATATATATATATATAAAAAACAGAAAAAAAAAATGTTCAGTGGACATGCAGGTTCCATCTCTCGTGGAATCGCCCAGCGTGAGCTCCGTCCAGGGTGGTACGCAACGCTAAAACTCTGTGGGCTGGTTGCACCAACGTCGCTTACCTTAACCCAAAGCGGCTCTTTTCTAAGTCGGCTTAGCGCCCTAAACCGAGCTCGGATAAGCACGGGTTTAAATTCCGGTTGCACCAACGTTAACCCGGCTATACAGACGCGCCCCTAGCTAAACGCTGGATTTGCGTAGGGAATGTAGGGACAAACAGAGCGAACTAGGGAACGCTCAGAGGGAGGGCCTTGCAAGTGACGTCACGCTAGGGAACATCTAGGGAAGGACGGGGCCCTGCACCATACTGGTGGTTGACTTCACACCGCGCGGATGCGCTTACCAAGGCGTAGGATGCTGCTAACGGCCCGGATATGCGCTAACATGCACCATATTTTCAACCAAGGTACCGTGAACTTAGAAAAACGTGCTGAGCTTACGATGATGACGTTTATCCAGTACGTGCGGGATTTTTCGGCATTGGTGCGATTGCGCTACGAGCAGAAAGTCTCGAAATGCCGCCGACGAAGTTTTGACGCGAAGGGATGCCGTGTCG
The DNA here is from genome assembly GCA_037355805.1 of Ixodes ricinus. Taxonomy (NCBI): domain Eukaryota; kingdom Metazoa; phylum Arthropoda; class Arachnida; order Ixodida; family Ixodidae; genus Ixodes; species Ixodes ricinus. The sequence continues at coordinate 43,773 of JAZHYW010056716.1, forward strand.
CCAAAAAAAGAAAAGATGCTTAACTGCGCGCTTCATAATTTGACGAGCGGCTCTAGGAGTCGCTTGTAGAAAAATTGTTACGATTTTGCGAAATACTGGTAAACAACGCAATGTTACCGTCATAATCTTAACCCTGAGACAAGAAACTCTCATTGTTTCAGGGTTTATATTATGATGTTTCCTCCGGCTCGCCTGCATACTTTCGCTCCTTGCAAAGGTTATCGTATCGCGGACGGCACGAACCGATGACCCGGCGGCGGCGGCTCGGCGAGCTTGCACACGGGGACCGCCGCCGACCGATCGCCGTCGGGCCGGGCTCGCGGCGCGACACTCGCCCGGATTCGACCGGGAGCCCCGAAGGTGCGCTCGAAGCGTGAAAACGGCGTTATGCAACGAAGGTCAAAGGCCATATACACCACGAACGAGCACAAGCCGATGCAAAGGCGTGCGCGAACGTAAACAATGGTAGAAAAGCGCCGTCGTTCGCCGCTATGAAATGCGTCCCGCAAACTCGGTAATCCGCGGCCGCATCCCTTTCCTGCCGCTCGCACTTTCTCTAACTTGACGGCTACTCTGTCTCGCTGGGCATGCCGACGAAACGATCGGACGATCATCGGGATACGGGGTAATTGCTACAGCCAAGCGCGGCGCAGTTTACCATTGCTCTCGCTGCGAAGAGCCGTCGAGTCAACCAGCAGCATGGTAGATAGTAGTGATGGACCGAATCTGCCGAACTTCAGATTCGGCGAAGTTTGGCAAATGCCGAACCTTTGAAGGAAAGTTCGGCAAAGATTCGGCAAAAATTCGGCAAATGTCTGCGCACGCGCGAGAACGCAACGGGACCATGGATTGCAAATGGGCGCCGTGCAGTCGTGCGGCGGTTACGGCGAGGTGTGGAGTAGGCAACACGGTAACTGTGCGTTTGTGAGCGAGAGTGGTTTCCTTCAATATTTCTACCTCAAGAATAGAAGATCGACCAGTAATTTACGCAGTCCACTGCGCAAGTGACAAATGATGCGGTGCATTCTGGATAATGTGATATTCATTTGACCTTTCCACTGATGCAACGAGGTAGTTGAAACATTGGCGACAATTACTTTAAAGCACTCGCAATTATAACAATTTTGTTTTAAAAAATTGGGTTGTGTGTATGTTTATACAGCCTAGAACTTGGCTGCCTCCAGCGACGAGTCTCCAGCGTAGATGAGCAATTTAGCCAGTGCAGTACAAACCGCTAGCTGGGTCTTTAACGTGCACCACGCAGTAGTGATACACGACCGCACGCCGGTACGATGCTCATCCAGATCGAAACGGGCAGGGGAATCAATTTTGTCGGTCAGAGTAGTGTGTTCCAAAACAAAATAATATTGCTTTTTCAATTAGTGTTATTTCGCGATTTTCATGTATCTGTATAAAACTAAACACAGAACTATAATGCTCGACGTTGCACATCCGACATTCCTAACTCTCCCTATCTTCTGAAACGTTCGCGTGTGTCCTAACACCAGAAACTGGCATTTTAAAGGTTAAAAACGAGACGTTGCGAATATGGGACGCACACTTTCATGCAAAGCTGACGTCAAGTGACTCGAATCGAAAAACATGCATATTTACAATAATAATATTATCTCTTCTGGTGAAGGCTCAGCAACCGTTGCATTCGTTTTCGCGCACAAAATGGTGACTCCCAGAGAAAGCAAGAACGCAGCGTTATTGCCTTCATTTTAACAATGTACACACCAGTGGTACACACACATGCAGGCTTGCGCTGATGATGCCTCAGAACCGAAACTCTCGTAGCGTGATTCGTGATTGCGCCACGCTCGCTTCTACCCAACCTCGTTGTCACGCCACTCCTGCAAGGAGTCACTAAAATTGCCAGTAAACACAAAAAAACGACGCCGATACAATTATCTTGTAGAATATCACCTTATTTAGTCATAACTGTGTCAATATGCATTACATGTTGCATTTAAGCTAAGAAAAAAGAAACATAAAACCTTTTTTCGCCAGAAAAAACGAAATATCAACGTTAAGTCTGGTAACAATGTATTTTTGCCGAATCTTTGCCGAATCTTTAGAAAAGTTCGGCAAAGGTTCGGCTTTGCCGAATCCCAAGATTCGGCACCGAACTTTCGATTCGGCAAAAGTTCGGCCCATCACTAGAATAGGGTGTATTTTTTATTAGGGAGTTTTAGAATAACGTACGCAATTTTAGCGCTTGTATTAGCGCACGCGACGCGAGAGAGTTTTAGAATAGCGTTTCTCCGTCACGACGCAAAAGCCCGAGCATCTCGCGCTTGCGACGCCACCAAGATAGTCACAATTTTTATTTCACACACGAAATGCTGTAACAAGAAAAAAAAGTGTTTCGGTCCAGAGTACCATTTTAGATTTGTTTGAACATGAGAATGCGACGCGAACGCTTGACCGGTCGTGTCCGCTTGCGTCGCCTCGGCAAGAGAGGTCTCGTGTACTGACCTTCGCACATCGTACCTTCGCCGAGAAATGTTCGCGCGTCACAAGCATCAAGTTGCCGATGATCGTTGCCAAACCGATGTCGTCCCGTACTGAAAATCACAGTCGCGAGGACGCCGCCGACGTCGCACTCACGACGCCGCCAAAGCAGCCGCTGACATAATCCTGGAAGCCGCCATTTTTTTTTTAAACTCTGCTCGTCTTAGCTTTAGCCAACCTCTCATCCCGAATCCTCCTTGGAGAAGCGCAAAGACTCTTTGCGTACGCACGCTATTTCCGAGAAATAGCGCACGCTAAAATTGCGCACGCAAAGCGCTAAACCTGGTTTGCGTTCAGAGCATGCGCAGTGGCGACGACGCTATTCTTTGCGTACGCAAGGCTTTAGCGTGCGCTATTCTAAAACTCCCTATTATGATTCGGACAAAAAAACCCGAGAAAGGAATGTCTCATCAAACTGAAAATAGGAAAGCGAAATTCGAGAACCTCTCGCGTGTGTAGTAAACACCTCAGTGAAAGCGACTCCGTGTATACTGTTAATTCCAATCTGTTTTGGGAGTGCTGGTCTCTTATTGGTTCCAAGTTGATCCCTTTTTGATTTCGTAGCGTGAGCTACACTGGCCGAGGTTGAGCAGTTTCGCGTGGCTCTCATAATGAGCCGTGCTCCGTGCTGCGCAAGCGCGAGGAGCAGTGACGTCACACGGCGCACAGCTGGCGGGGCGGAGCCGCCGTCGCCGCGGGCTCCACCACCACCGCGCTGCAGGCAACTGTAACCGCGCGCGCCTTGCCGGTCTGCGCAAGCGCGAGGAGCAGTGACGTCACACGGCGCACAGCTGGCGTGCCGGAGCCGCCACCGCAGCGGGCTCCGCGCCACCGCGCGCGCCTCGCGGGTCTTCGCATTTGAGACGTCATATCCGCGGCAGACGCACTGGCGCCGCCGCGTGCCCAGCTGTCCGCTTCCGTTGCGCAGTAGCCAAGTCTGACGCTGCACCGGAGCCGCTTGATAGCGCCTCTCATTTTGTGCGCATAAGCTTACGCTACGTATATCCTGGCATAGCCGAGGTAAACCACCGCAATTTTTTTGTAAACCAATAAACAAACATTTCCTCAAAGTAACTGCCAGGAAGAAGCGGTGGTGCTACCGGAGTCGTTTTAATTAAATCTCTGCTTATTCGCCCGGTCGACGCTGAACGTGCGAGATCCCCTCGCGATCGAAGTCTAGTAAGTCGGTGACACTTCAGCGTCCTAAAAATCAGCTATACACCTGCTATGAATTACTACCGCTTGTATCTTTAATTTTGCGGACCCAAATGCGAATGCGAAAGCCAAAAAAAAAAAAAAAGAACTCCCTGACTCACTTTGAAGAGGCCAAACGCGTCCAGAAGGATATAAAAAGGCTAGTCCATATAGCCCATCAGAAGTATGTAGCTGACATTGCGGCCTTGGTCTTCAAGCAGCCTAAGCGCTTTTGGGCCTATGTCAAGCGACAGCGTAAAACATCCTTGAGCCCCTGCTTTGCCCATAACAACAAACCAGTCAGTCTTCCTGCGGAAATAGCGGAGCTCTTCAGCGCCCACTTCGCCTTACTCTGGTCCAGCGGCAGCACTCCCCTGGCAGCTTCATCAACTTTAGAAGAAGCACTCGAGGGAACCTCGAGCACAACCACAGGCTCCTTACCCTCTATCACCATTACAGAAAGCGACTTGGAAGATGCCCTTTCAAGGCTCCACTCTTTTCAGAGCCCCGGACCAGATGCCATACATCCCTCACTCCTGCAGCTCTCAGGCCCCAACCACGGGCCAGTATTAACTAGGATGTTTCAAAAGATCATAGACGCAGGCTCTGTTCCCTCCTCACGGAAACAGGCATTCATCACCCCTGTCCACAAGGGGGTGGACTGCGCAGCGACCTCATTGAGTCCTACCGCCCGGTCGCCTCAACATCAGTCGTCTGCAGAACCCTGGAGCGAATTGTTTACAAGAAGATCCTGTGCCCCCTTGAGGAGAACAGCATTCTGTCAAACGCCCAACATGGGTTTCGGCCCGGAAGGAGCTGCGAGACAGCACTGGGTGTTGTGGTCCACACTGCGAGTGCGTCTCTTGACAACCGCACGCCCTGTGAAGTGGTGCAACTGGATTTCGAGAAGGCATTCGACCGCATTGATCACCAACTCCTAGCTGCTTCAGAAACTCATTGAGGCAGGTATCAAGGGTTCTCTGCTCCAATGGCTGCTTAGCCTGGTCACCGGGAGGACACAGCGCGTGCTGTTCCACGGCTCTGCATCAACGTCTCGTGTTGTTCTTTCGGGGGTCCCTCAGGGCAGTGTAGTTGGCCCCACCCTGTTCTCGATCTACATCAATGGGGTCACGAAAGTCCTGCGCTCCACAGCAATTTTGTACGCTGACGACCTGACACTGATTAGGCCCCTAAACTCATCTCAGTCCTACCTCGAACTTCAAGCAGACCTAGATGCTTGCCACATGTGGTTTATAAGCCACCTTCTCCCACTCAACGCTAAGAAAAGTGTGACAATGACACTCTCCATAGATACAAAGAGCCCGACCCCCCCGCCCCTTGTTTTGGGCTCTGTTCCCCTCCAGCGGGTCCAGAGCACTACTCTGCTGGGGGCGAGTTTCGACAACCATTTGAGCTTCGGAGGCCACATAAGGGGCATTGTGGCAAAGGCGCGTCGGTCACTAGGCTTTGTAACACATGTCACACGTGGCATGCCACCGAGCGCGTTCCGGCACCTATACACGGGATCGGTGCTACCCCACCTAGAGTTTTGCTCATCTGTGTGGAGCCCCTCCGAGAATTCCCTCAAACAAGCCCTGGAGAGTGTGCAGCGCAGGGCTGCTTACACGCTCTACAGGCGCAGTGTGTCTCGTTCCACGCTCTCACCCTACAGGGACATGTCCACGACGGCCCTCCTACAGGGAGCTAACTGGCGCAGCCTCGCACACAGAAGAGACGTGGCTTCCATCCGTCTCTTCTGCAACCTGATGGGAACCCCAATGAAGCCCTCAGAAGCTCCTCGCTTCAACTCCCGCACCGGAAAGATGCAGCCTCTCCTGGCACGTACACTACGCCACCTCGAGTCATGCTTGATGCGCGCAGCCAGGAATTGGTGCTCTCTGCCCCCTGAGTTGACTGGATACATTCCCGATGACCCCGAGGACATTAGAACTCTCTGCCGGCAGGCCTCCCAGTGTGCTTCCATAGACCTCTGCCCCCCCCCCCTCCTCCTCCTCCCCTTTCCCCATTTTCTGTCTGTATTCATCCGATTTTCTCACCATTACGCGTTGCCATCAGTAAAGATTTCTCGTCGATCGTGGAGTGCTGCGATGGCTGGAGGGTGGCTTCTTTCTGGTGGCTTCAGTGACGCTCACGACTCGGTGGTTGAGTAAATAAATATATATTTACAAATGACGAACAACCTTTTACAACACGAAACAAGTAAACGTCGCGCTGCTGATGCCGCTCGCGGCAACCCAACGCCAACAATAGCGCCTCGGCGCCAAGTCCCTTGCCGCGCACGGCAAGGTCTCGGTCTCGCAAGACAGAGTACGCGGAGCCCTCGGGACCGCGGGAGAATAACGTCTTGCTCCGCGCACGGGCTCGTTCAGACTCAACTTTTCCAAAAAGGGCACGCCGACATTCCGACGGGAGGCCGGACCTCTGTCTCTCCCTCGGTGTCGCCGACATGACCCTGTCAAAGTCATTTCCCCAAGAACCCCGGCGGCAAGGGCGACGACCCGCTCCCGCCCTGGGAACGAAGGATGTGTTTATTTCCCACGCAAGGAAATCTGCTTCCACTTTCGGGAGCTGGCCGCCGCTTGCCGCCAAAGGGGAAAACGTGAGGCATCGGGCGCCTCCGAAGGACACTTCAGGTGACCGCGCCGCTAAATCCCCGAGCTCTTTCGGCTAAGCTCCTTCGGCCATCCCTACACCATCTGTACATATTCATGACTGTTCAACCTTGTATTGTGCGGCGTCGCAGACCTCTACGGTATGGGCCATCGGCCTTTCTGCGGCGTCGCGGCTGAGCCTGTCCTGAGCCGGAATAATTATTATTATTATTATTATTATTATTATAATGCGTGATGCGCTTTTCTCATTGAGCGTTTTTAAATTTGTAACCATTTCTTAGTAAAAGTTTGATAGAAGAAATTAACCAATCGCCTGAATTTGCCGGGCACTTCTTCCTAAACCGACGCGCCCCATCACAGCGAAATACCACAGAGTGCACCCTGCGAACTAGTTGGCCACTCAGTTTCGTTTTCGACTGAGCAGGTTCATCTCATGCTATCACGCCGCGACCGAACGCGCTGCTTGCGTTTTCGATTATCTGACTTTTTACGAATGTACAATACACTCATTCTCGAGCGATACAAAACGAAGACCGGGGCACTTTCCTTGGTTCCCGAAACACCGGATATTGTGCATGCGTATGCTTAGTCACCTCACCCCACGAGTGTACCTTTGAGCTTAATGTCAATAATCCCGTCTAGTACCAGTGAACTACAACTGAAATTTGGTCACCTTGAGCCCTACACATATTTTGTTTGCCAAACGTCCGCTTCTTGTTACTTCATTGGGCGAAAAGCAAGCCGTATCCTCACAGGATTATGAAAGTTGAGCCCAGAGTTGGCGCATGAACTTTTAAGGAAACGCAATAAATTCGTCCTCACTACTGCACAAAAGTTACTATGATGTCTTCCTCGTGTCATCACATATCTCACACTCAAATTTTATGCTTATAAACGATCAAGTTTTCGCAAACGCTGAGATCGGCTAGCTACGAAGGAGGCCCTATCCCCTACTACTCGCTAAGACCTTTTGGACGAGCTTTTCCTGACGCCCAAGATCTGCGCCTGAACGGTGTGTCTGAAATGATCTCGATACTCAGTCAGGAAGAAAGCAAACACATAACAAATATAATGGCCATTAGCAACCGTCAAATGCGCTTTGAATAATTTCGTTCGTTTGGCGCACCGCATAGAAGTTCATGCCCGTTTGGCGCACTTCCGGCGAACGGTGCGACATTCTTCACACAAGTGCTCGACTTTTGCTTTCTTAAAACGGTTTGTATGTGCGAATGTGCCTATGATTGCAGGATAACTTTTTGCGCATACGCGATGTTGAATAGTAGTGGAATGCAAGCGGGTGGGGACTTTACTTCGCGCAGTGCTGCGGGGCAGTACAGATAAGAGATGACAAGTGTGTTCAAATGGAGCTTTTCAATGGGGCCTCCGAATGTTACCTCGCGTACTCAGGCGTATTAAGAAAAACAGTACTTGCAAAAAGTTATATTTTGGTCTATGGACGTACGAAACAAACTTCCTGATCAACAACACTAATGAAAAGGCGCGGGCTACTTATTGGTTGCTACAGCTTGTTGATTCGTACACAAGCAAGATCCCCTGAGCTTCGCAGCGTCGAGATTCCCAGCACTGGCTCGACCACACCTCGAAACGCTAGCAGAAAGGCTCAAGTACAAAAATACAACAATCATGCGTTAAGACAGGCTATACGTCTCGGGCTTTTGCTCAAGCTTCGAGGTCTGGCCATTTAGCTTAGTTTAGAGACCACAAATGACGCTCTCGGGACCAGAAAGCATGAGATAACGGCCGTTAATAGTCCACGCTCTGTGTATGATCTCTTGTCGACGTGTCGATCGAAACCGAAACCATGCCACTCTCCTCCCTGGCCAACTAGTTCCCAGAGTGCAACGCGCGCCGTATTGCATACAGGGATTTATGGAAGTAGTCTATTTAAGAATTTATGAAAATTTCTGCTTGTCTTTCGAGCAGAAGATCGCGATGTGACAAACTTCTTTGCCACGCCTTCGATGCGGGTGGGGTTATGCGTCAGTTGCTGACGAGCTTTTGCTCGTCAGCAACTGTCGAGTCACACTTGGATAAGAGCGTCGGTATCGGCAAGCTCAATATATACTCTGTTTCATACTTAGCGTCCAACGCTGTCAAAGCTATACTGGCGCGAGCGCGTGGCTTCATCTATGGTTCTGTTTGCGCGAGAACGTGTGCAAATGATCAACGAGATCAAGCCCCACGCTCGCGCCAGTAGCTTTGACAGCATTGCACGCTAAGTATATATGAAACAGAGTATAGCTAAAACTAGGTGTCTGAATGTCCTTCTGTATAGGGTGATGGCATCCTTTGTAGTATCCGATGCCGAGAGTACACGCTCACTGGAAAAATACAAAGAAATCACCAAAAACAAAATGTCGCCGTAGCACAGTCAACGCCAAGAGCGCGTGCAGATATACGTTTTCACGCGCTTTAGAACAAAAAAAAAAGGAAAATAAGCGTTCGGAACAAAATACCAGCTGTCATCACTCCTATGCAAAGCGATCATGAAGGCACCCTAGCTAGAACAAGTGTGCGGCTCTTTCCAACACAACTGTGTGCGCGTGCACAGCTAAGAAGACAGCCCGTCATTTACTCTGGTGAATGGAAATACTTTTTAGATGCGGAGCATCTCTTGCTCGGGTCTATGACCCGCGGCGTCGTAGTCCGCACCCACACTACGCACGCGCAACTCTCCTCCTTCCCTCTCTCCAACAGCTGCGCGTTACTCTCTCCGCTCTCTCTCTCTACCAGCTGCGTGCACTTCGCGTGTGTTCGCTTCTACTCACACCGCGCGCGCACGCGCAACTGTCCTCCTCTAGTCTCCTCTCCTTCAAGTGTGAAAAAAAAAATAAACGGCGAGCGGCGAGCGTTCCAAGTTTCTCTGCCGCGAGCCGCGACGAAGGCTCGCGTAGGGGGTGACGCTAGGGCAGTCGGTGGCGCTATCTCTCGACGTCAGCACGCAACTGACTCTTTCCTCGGAACCAACACGATGCTCCGCATCACCCCATGGTTCCCCTCGGGAAGATGGTGTAATTTTCGACAACACCCTCCACAGATCCGAAAAAAAAAAAATTCAGGCTTTGAATAGTTTTGACGCACGCCGCGCAAGCTGCAATGTGAAGCTCCTGGCTTGCTTTTTGTACAGAATGTTAAGTTTGGCTAGTTGGTTGCTCATGACTGGAGTAAGCGCCGAAAGACGGGGACAAAGAAGTAGGTAACGACGACACGTGTCGTCGTTACTTACTTCTTTTGTCCCCGTCTTTCGGCGCTTACTTCCAGATCTTTTGTTTTGTATGCATTTGATATATATATATATATATATATATATATATATATATATATATATATATATATATATATATATATAAGCAACTTTGAGGCGCTGTTATTCATTATAAAGATCATTCACAGAAACGTCATACACGTTTCTTCAATAAATAAACCGTTTTTAATCGGCATAGATGCGAACTAACATAGCCACTCCGTGCTTTGACATCGCGTAGTCTGCTCGCATCCTACTAGCTCCGTTACAGGAGGGCGCCCGCGAGGTGGCGCCACCAACAATTCTTCAGAGACGGTCAAACCCTGCTTCCACTGCGGATTTTCAGGACCAGCACCAACCATTTATAAACTCGCGCCTCTTTGTCTACTCCAACCATGAGTAGAATCTGGTCATCACCGCGGCGTGTATGATTGTCACAACTGTTACATGTCGCGGTGAATACTGCCAGACTCGCCCTTCTACAGCAGTTGCATGTACGAAGTGTACGTCATGACCACGGCCATGACTCAAATTGGAAATTCAAAACACATGCGCCGCTTGCATGCAAAGACGTTTTACAAACAAGCCAAAATCAGACCGCTTACGCTTTTGACGTGGTGGGAATCAATTTGTCGACCGACGTTTTATAGACAGATCGTTTCGTCGACACTCGACTTTTCTTCGAAAGGCACCGGAGTTCGTTCCATCGACATTTCGTCGACAGCTTTCTGCGTACATCGCCTCGACCACCGGTATCCTGATGTCAGCCCACCTTGCCGAACCTTTGGCGTTTCCGACCCGACGAGAGTTTCCGTAACCTCTATCCTGAGCTTATAAAGTTATAATTAATTTTCCCTAGCGGAGCGGAGCAAAACGATGAGTTAGAGCCTCCCACAAGGAGTGACCGCCCGTAGCGCAGTCTGCTGGGAAGCATAGTATAGGGCTCGCGGTTATGTTTTAATGCGAAAGCATTAACTGTCTCATGGAGCGAGCTGACGTCATCAGTTTGAAGCGCGAAAACGGCACATAGTTTCCCGATCCTTCGGTTCCATTGGCTGGCGCGCGTCGACGGGGCTCCCATTGGCCGCTGCACTCGTCAGTTTCCACGACGCGCCGTTGCTCCCTGGGCACGGGGCGTCTCAAGGTCAGCGTGCCCATGGGAGTACACGCGCTGACCGGCGACGAAAAGTACGCAGCAGACGAAAAAAGGAGCGGACGAGCGGCTCGCATGCTTTCGCATTCACAACTCATAAGGAATGCTTAGGTGCACATGTACCTCGATCTTTTTGCTATATGCCTGGGTGGCCTATATAGGCACCGTTATAGATAGTTCCAGCGAGCGAAATGAAGACAGTAATCAACTCTAATCTACTTGGCAAAAAGAAGAAAAAAATTGTTGACGAGATGTTGCAGGAGCTTCTGCGGTTTGCGAGACTAGTTTCCACGATACGAAACCTCACAGTGTCGACGAAACGCGTGTTCACGAAACGTGTGTCGATGAAAAGTGTCCGCAAACAATTTTTCATGAAACGTGTTAGAACTTGCCCTTCTTGACCACGCGCTCACATTTCTTTCAAAAACTCGACCATTACGAGAGTCTTTTTTTGCTTTTTTAATCGATGAGATACGTTTATGTACGCTTGCTGTTTAAAATTCGGCTAACTTTTCACGATATTTTGCGCGAAAGGGCTCAATGTATGTTACTACAGTGAACGTTACTGCACGAGCCGACAAGCCGGGCTGCTCTCTCGGGCTTGAATGTGCGCTGTGTGCACCCCATCCGGCCTAGTCCGGCCGTCTTGGCCTTGTTCAGTGCGTTCTGTTTTGGTGTAGTGTGTAGAGTGCTCACCAGATGGCGAGACGTGTCCGCTCGCGTTGGCAGTGGCTCTCTAGCTGCAGATTTGATCCTCCGTCTCTGCACTTGTAGTCTTGGATAAATCGAGGGTTTTGCATTTATGTGCAAAATATCAAAGCGCCTTTGGTTTTTCTCGAGAGAGAATTGTTCTTTTTTTGTGGAGCCGAAAACTCTTCGTCTACCCCTCCTATAAATTAATTTTGCTACTTTGAAGCAAACAATTATGTCTCTGAGAATGAAAAAAAAAAAAAGTAAAATAAGCGCAATACATTTGTTGGCGGCATAAAATCTTTAAAATGTTAATGTTTAAAGGAGCACTACACAGAGCTTATTTTGAAGATTCCCTTGCTCTCTCGTAGTAGCGGGAGCGTCCGCACATTTCGTCTAGACTCTAGAACATTCAACATACAGCAGGACGAAAAGAAATCTTAAACAGGTTCTGTTGTGGACTTACATATTCATCAGTACACGAAAGTAAATTGTAATAATGCACGATAAAATCACCACGATACGCTACACATCAAACTAAGGGTGTAAATCAACTTGTCACAGGGCAAACAGTATAGGGGTGATAGAGCAACACCCTTAGGATGCTGGAGTACGCCCCAAGATAGGGTGCTGGCGATCTTATCAGCATACTAGACGAGGTATTTCCTTACGAGGGACGAGCTTACAAACAACTCATGCTACATGCCATTCTATTGTGCACAGAGACAGCAAGTACAGATGCAAAGAAGCACACACGAGACCAATGACGACCCCGGTGTTGTTGAAACGTACTTCATTACTCCGCACGCCTAACTTAGGGGTTTCGATTAGTTTGTTTACTGCTTTACAGCTTTATATGCTTGATAACGCGAAGTAGCTCCACTGCACTCGTTCGACGAGTGCAGGGGAGACAAAGGCAGATATAGCTTTAGGTCTACCCCCTAATCCTTCCAATCAGAGCTCGGCGTTCTGACGTCCCTCTTGTCTCCTCCTCTCCCTCGGTTTGTGGCCGCATATTGCTTTGTTCTCTTTAATATTTATTTATATCTATTTATTTACAAAAACAACCTGCAGCGTCGAAGCATTATAGCAGGTACAAGTCCTAGTATTACCAACAACAACAACAACAAAACTGGTTTGTGGAACATGAACAGGTAACATATCAGTAAAGGCTGTTAATTAAACACGAAATCAACTTTAAAAAAAAAGGCAGGTTAGAAATCAGAATTATTTCCCGAAAGATGCTATCCCATGTTAATACTTACAATGACACAGCCACGTAGCCGGGATTTTGTTTCGGGGGGGGGGGGGGGGGTCCCACCCATGACAAAATGCTGTATGAGGGGGAGGGGTGAGAGGAGGCCCCAACAAAATAGAAGATTTCGGGGGGGCGCCCCCCCCCCCCCTGGCTACGGGCCTGTAATGACAGACTCAGGTAATGCATTCCACTCGGGTGATTGTGCAAGGAAAAAACAAATATTCCTTCTGTACTCGTGTTCGCCTCAAGAAAAAAGGAAGTTTAGCGCATTTTTCATACGCCGCGCGCGCAGAGTGTAGTTCTTACAAGATTTGGTTGTCGGGGGAAGAAGCGATGCGTTCGGCGTTTGAAACGTGTCCATCTTGATTAGATAACACATACCAAATCTAAAATGCACCTAAACATATCTTAATTCTCTACAAAAAAAGAGGAAATTAGTAATGCTCCACGAGGAGCCAGACTTTCTTTACTACGTTTCTTGAGGTGAAAAGAGTATAGTTAATACGACAGTTTTTTTAATGTTTGAATGATCTACGTGACAATTCAAACAGTTTCGTAATTCTAAATAGCATTTTTTTCCTTATATTCTTGTCAGGTGATTGAACATAGCACGTAAAAACTTCAAGCGCAGGTTTTTTCGCCTTAAAGTTAGAGATTCTCATCCAATTACGGTTTTAATATCTGTTACATTGCCATTTCTTCTACAGTTTCCCCGATAGAAACTTTGCGGCAGAGCTCTGAAGTTTTTCCAGCTTCTACAAGCTAATTTTGGTGTGGGTCCCACAAAATACACGCGCATTCAAGTGTCGGTCTCACCAAGGAGCAAGAGGCTGTTTTCTTCAATTCTTCGTGAGCACTACGCAGGTTACACATAAATCATCATTATATAAGTTCAAGGAATGTATCTCCATGTAAAAAGCATTGGTACTGACAGTAATTATTCGACAGTGTCGCTAAAACGACCTCCGCTAAAGCTGTTTTAAGCAGATGTAAGTGCTGCAGACACCCTTCGAACATCAAACGTGTTAGCCGCACTGCACTGCAGCACTCTTTTCACACCCATGCAACAACATTTAAAAAAGTGCGTATCACTTGAAATAAGGGTGCTGAAAGGGTGTTGACATGAGTGGAAGTCTCTGGTGAACCCTCGTTACACACTTAAGGGTGTCAAATTTCTTGTTGCGAATGCGCGCTGATCGCTATTTAGTAAGTGTTGCAAAGTAGACAACACAAGGTACAATGTAGAATAGCATATGTCATTGTAGGGAGAAATAAAGACAGCTAAGCGACAAGAACCCCACCCGGAACTCCACAAAAATAATTCTAGTATCTGAATATACAAAATTGGAACGATGAATTGGAGATTGGCGGCTGCGCGCATAGCCGCCGAAATGCTTAAAATGATATCACCGAGCTTTAAAACTAAAAGCTTGATTGTCTGTGGTAAAGTGGTTAACTTCTTGTTCCGAATCTTGATTAAGTAGCCTTTTAAAACAAGACAGCAATATAAAAGTGATTCCATAATCCTGACGTGTATGCAATACGTGTGAAAGATAAAAAAAAAAATCACAGGTATCGTTAGCGGAGCGTTTAAAGGGACACTCAAGTGGATTCTGAGATCGTCTATTTGTGGTGATAACTCAATCTACGGGCTCTAGCGATCCCCCCAAAAAAAACCTAAAATAGACTCATGGGCGGCCGATTTCTCTGTTAAAGATCTAATCGAAGATCGTGACACGCCCCTCTTTTTGCGCCTTGGAGCAGACACCAGGGAGCGCCGGTAGACGGCGTTTTTAAGCGGTAATTGCTGTATTACGTCTTTACACCCAAAGATTTGACGTTTTTGTCAAAATATACTGCACAACGCGCCCAAAAAAGCAAATAATAGTAAACGTTCGGAATCTCCACGCAATTAACTATATTTATTGTTCCTATTTTATGAAGGTGGCGGGAACCCGAGGATGGCCTCCGAGGAGAAAATCGTGCCCGCGTATTTCGATTGCTCGAGTTTACCAGGACGTCTTGCCATCTAGAACTGGTATTTTTTTATTGACTAAGCCCCAACAAACAGTATTCCATGAAAACAAGCTTCTACAAAAAGCACTTGAGTGCCCCCTTAAGTTAAAGACAACTTGTAGTTGTAAATTCACGTTTCATCCCCTTCAGAAGAATTATATTTTAATGCGAAATCATTAACTGTCTCATGGAGCGAGCTGACGTCATCAGTGTGTGTGTAAGCGCGGAAAACGGCACCTAGTTTCCTTCGGTTCCATTGGCTGGCGCGCGTCGACGGGGCTCCCATTGGCCGCTGCGCTCGTCAGTTTCCACGACCGCTCACCCCATGGCGCTGCGTGTCCATCAGCGCGCTGTTAACACGGAGCGTCCAAGGTCACCGTGCCCAGGGGAGCACACGCGCTGACCGGCGACGAAAAGGACGCAGCAGACGAAAAAGGGAGCGGACGAGCGGCTTGCATGATTTCGCATTCACAACTCATAAGGAATGCTTAGTTGTACCTCGATCTTTTGCTTTCCTCTCCATTTGCTTTCCTCTCCATATTTTGAAACAAAATCCAACAACTCTATCTCTAAGATGGCCGCTGTAAGGATGCTGCTTTAAAGGTGAACTAAAGAAATGTTTGGCTCTTTTTTTATGTCAATTAAATTATATATAAGCCTACTTCACGAAGTCTAAAAAGCCACACAAGTTGTCATCGAAAGCGTCCCGCTTCTAATATAAACCGCGCGATCAAAGTCGTTCCTTTTCATTTCGCGCCGCGAAAGAAGGGATAGATTAATTCAACATAGTAAGGCCGTTGTGCTAAACGTCATCTAGTGGAGGCCAGCGCGAGGCAGAGATCTTACGCAAATAATTTGTGAATTTATAGGATTAAGGCTCAAACAGATGTGCGAAAACCCAACCGAAAATCGCTCGGAGTTCGGAAATGTAAAAATACTTCAATGCTATGTATATAAAAAAGGTATTTGAGTTACGTAAATTACAATTATGAATTCAGACATGTACGTAACGCGTTACAAGAAACGAGTTATTTCTACCTAGTTATTATTTTTGGTAACGAGTAACGTATTTAGTTACTTTTCCAGAAAAGGAACGAGTAACGTATTTAGTTACTTTTAAGGCAAAGTAACGAGTAACGGTGTCTCGTTACTTTTAAGGCAAAGTAACGAGTAACGGTATCTCGTTACTTTTGAGGAGTAACGTGTACAACACCGCTTAAACGGCCTTGTTTTTATTCTAACCCGAGTATGCGTCTATTGCGAGAACGGTAGGTGGGCAACCCGAAAGAAAAAAAGTGAACAGTATGACAGTACGGCAACGTATATCGCTGGACACGTCAGGGGAACAATTCGACTGACGTGTCCAGCGATAAACGTTGCTGTACTGAACTCTACAGCTGGGAATGCCCTTCACCCAGCGAACACAATAAGGTTCGTTGGTTGAACCTTCTAGAACCGGGTACGGACCGAATGTAAACCCGGAGGTTGCGAACACGGCAAGGCACAGAACCCATTACCCGCTGTCCTCAATGAAGGCGCAATTCCTGAAGATTCACCAGCTCTTCCTGAAGCACAACACTGCCGTTCCTTCAAGCGCGTCGGTAGAACGACTCTTCAGCGTCACCGGAGATGTATTTCCAAGGAAGCGGGGAAACATAACCGATGAAAACTTCGAGAAGCAGCTACTGCTTAAGTGCAACGGAAAAGGAAACAATAAACCATGAAACAAAAACAGTTGTGTATTTGGTCGTCAAAGTAACGTGAGAAATAACTCTTTACTTTTGAGGTAACTCACGCGTTCCTTTTGAGAATCGGTAACGAGTAATGTATTTAGTTACTTTTTGATCGAGTAACGAGTAACGGTATTTAGTTACTTTTTTGGGGTAACGTGTACATGTCTGATTATGATCTAGACAAACGCGTACTGGAAATTTTCGTATACGGTAAGAAATACCCACGTGTGGTTCGTTTCTTGAAGAATAGTGCGGAACTATACAGTTTCGTCCTCTTCCGAATTTTGTGCAATTTTCGGCTGGTTCTTCGCACTATTTAAAAGCTAGCACACATGTGCAAAGAACAAATCGAAAAATAGCACGAAATTTGTAATATTTAAAAATCATTCCCCTCTATTAAAAAAAATGAAGAAAAGCAAGGGTATTTAGATACATTTTTAAACGTAGATTTGGTCACCCTAAAAACATATTTAAATACCCACGCGGGGTTCGTTTTTCAAAAGATAACTTGTGAACCTAATTGTCCATGTTGCGAATTTCGAGCGATTTTCAGTTAGTTTCTGTCACATAGGTGTTCGAGAACTTGTCCTTTTGTTCTGTTGGTTACAGAGAGGTAAGGGGGAAGCGCGGATATATGTGGACCTCCTCTCGGGGCAGGTTAGTACCTGGCTTATGAAAGGGGGAAGCCGAAGGCGGCTAAAAGGGATGAATTGGAAATTTAGAAACAGTAAAAATTATCTATGCGATGGGGCCTTAGTTGAAGGCCATCTGAACTCCTTGTGGTGTCGGGTAAATATTCACATACAATCAGCTAAGACTGTCTCTGCCAAAGAACCAAGGCGTTTTTACAACCTCTTTGGGCTAGGAGCTCCGTGGAGCAGAGAAGACCAATAGCGGTAAAGCAATACTTGGCGCTCTTTCTCGTATTCTGTGCATACAAGAAGCACGTGCTCGATGTCCTCCCGTGCCCCGCAGTTCTGTCGGGAAGGGTCACTGGCCCTTTGGTGTATGTGCTCAGTAGATCAAGCGTCCGCGCTGTATGTCCTCGGGCGACGCTAAAGCAACGCTTGGGAGCTTGCGGGGTAACACATGAAGGGGTCGCCCATCAGCAACACCGTCGTGTGTGTGGCGCTTCTGGCAGAAATCGTGTACACACATCGCCTCGTCCCAATGTATCCACAAAAAGGGACAGTAGGAGTTCTGAGTTGACGCGCATCAGCAGCGAGTCTATCAGCTTTCTCGTTCCCCACGACACCAGCGTGTGTTGACAACCTGAAAATCAAGTTTTCAGCACATCCTCCCCGCCAGCCTGGCAGTTGCCACCGTTGCTGCAGCCAAATGAGCGCCGGTTTCGAGCTCTCGGAGAGGATGGAGGGCAGGTCTGGAATACGCCAGGATGTTCGTTCTCCCTAATGGCAGTCACACTGCTCATACATCATGCAAAAGACAGTCAACAAACATGAGTCACCGCAGTATCCGGGGTTCGAATACCGCGTGCCAAGTTTTCTCCTCGAACTCATTGCCATGCGGCATTCGAAGCACGGACCTTGCGTTGACTCGCGTTCGAATCTGCATGCAAACTGTCTTTTGTATGATGTATTCGCGGCGAGAAGTTTGGTTATCGTCACCTGGTGGAATTTTTTCACAACCCAGAGGGAGGATACTTTAACTCCTCTGCTGGTGCAAGCGTATGCAATGCCAAGCTTCTATGCACTATGGAAATTAAAACATAACCGCGTGGGGTAGCACGTGCACCACCCATGGTGAGGAAAACACCAGCGCCGCTCGCTAGCTTAATGAATTCTCACCGCGAATAAGCAGTGTGACCCCGGCTTAAAGCCCCAGTTTGCAGGAGTAGCTCAAGGACCTCCAAATGTCCACCAGCTCCGTCGTAGAGAAGTCGTGGCGAAGTTTAGGTCGCCTACGACTCAAATGTTGGTTGTAAGGATGAAGGATGAATATTGCTGTCGTTCTTTGTACAATTATTTAGTAGTTTATTTGTGTTATATATTTTGAGCGGTACGGGCGCCTCTAAAACAGTGTCTTTATAAAAGAGATGCCAAAGGTAAATCATTTAAAGTTAATTCAGGCAAATATTCATTTAGACAAAAAAAAAAAAGGATCTTTGTAACTATAAGAGCTAATTGAAGAACCCTAGTCACGATGATTGTTTGAAAACAAACGGTGGATACTCGAAAAATTGAACACAGAAAGCATCGGTACGACGAGACCTAGCACGTCAACTTCTCTCACAGATCTAGCTCTATACAGTATATATATGGTACACTGGTTAAACTATCGCCCAGAAGATGTAAGTACATTTTAATACTCAATGGGTATTGCAAAACCCGACAAAGCAGCAATCATGTTTTCAGATGCACGCATAGGCGTTGGTTGCCGCTCTTGACTGAACGCCTATAGAGGCTCTGAGCATGTATGGCAGCTTTAGGCCGTTCGGCTTCCAAACATTTTTCACTTTCAAGCAATGAATCCTGCGGCATCGGTGAGCTCTGAGCGCCGATATCTGCCGTATAACTAAAAAATAAAATAATAATAAGCAGCTTGCGACAAGGATATGTTCCCGCCATGTGCGACCAGTCCTGCATTCCGCTTACCAAGCCTGTGCGTCATTGTGCTCTTCCTGTCTCATATACCATTTATCCAGGGTGAAAAGTAGAATGGTTAAGACAACTCCTGTGACATAGGAAGGTCGCGTACAGTCATGTTCACAGGTTGGATACCACCGACAAAAACTGAGCCATTCTTGTGGCCGGGCATTTGCATGATCTGGACGCAAGCAGACTCTCTAAAGTCTCTTCAGATCAAGATGCTTACTACGAAAGCTTGGGACACGTTCAATGCTCCCAACGTGTCCAGGAGCGACTAAATAAAAAAAAAAAAGTGAGCGTCAAATGGACAGTACACGGGAAACAAGTGCCTAAGCCACGACACACCTGTTCTAAGCTCAGCGTATCCTTTCAAGGAGCAGTTTAGAGAGCGCTATTAGGGAGTTTTAGAATAGGGGCCTCCACGCTGTTTGGGGGGCCCAAAGCTTCGAGGCCTCCTATTGTAAAACTCTCTAATAACTTGCCTTTATACCGCAAGTCAGATTTCTTTTCCGCTGAGCTCACAATGCCCATTTGGAGGCGGTGGTAGTAAACAGTCCCGTGGCTGACGCCATTGTGGCCGATGTATGTGCGAACACGGGTGGAGGCAACAAATCGTGTAGTCACGATAGTCACGATTCACGATCAAGAAACCACGGAATAAAGTGAAGTACAGCGTATATTTTTCCTTTTCAGTATTTTTCCGAAAACACCGATATGTATTACACCGAATACGCGTATTATATTGACGAATTGGTGGATCAAAATAGGCACGAAATATCCGGTTGGCTGCTGAGCGTTTGTTTTTCTTCTAATCCTGCTATTCCTTGTAAGTATGCCCTGCAGTTTTGACATAAATATGCGTAAGCATTTACAAAAAACAAAAAAAACAAAATCTTTTTTTTTTTTTGCGCCGCATAATAAGTTATACGCATTGTCGAAGGTCAGGACTCCAACCCGAATAACATTCTAGCTGTTGGGATAAAATTCCGATGTCTTAAGATCATTATCTCCGATTCACAAGTTGGAAGCGATCTTCGGAGAATTTAAGTGAGAAAACGGCACCCATTTTGGGAGGTATACGCTGTGCAGCTCCAGGTATACTTGCCGATATTTCCTCACTGACAATTTCCGAAAATTGTTTCGAAATTTTATATTGAGTAGCGGAAAGTTCTGAAGCTGGTATCTTATCCAAAATAAATAAAACTCCCAAACATGCCCATGTAGTTATTATGCAGTTCTTGCATGGCGTTACCACGGGCTGCCGTGTCATGGCAACGCTCCTGGCGCGCTAAAAATAATGCTTCCAAGGTGCAGCGGGAATTTCTGGTCGCAGTGCCTCACCGTACTGTAGCCGGCGTACACGTTATGCTAAAACTGCCTATCAGCAACCATGGTGCAGGTTGATCACGTCTTACAATGCGCCACAACCGCGACGGTGCACAGTGAACTGTTAGCTTCTGACAGAGACAGCAGTACTGCGAACGCTGCTCCACCGGAGCTTGGTCACCATGCGTGGCTCACTTTTTAGAGCACTGGTGGCAAGGCACAGCGCAAACACCGCGATATTTTCACCACCCACAAAAATATTTTGCCACACACAATGATGTGACCGGTGTCCAAAACACGCTCGTCTTTCACAAAGCGTCACACGTACTGTGATGTTGCCGCAACTTCTAAAAATACAAAAAAAGCAAAAACAAGTTTGCTGATTTTTTATATTTTTTTAACGTACGTCAAAATCTTTGTCACCTATGATACGCTTCTGTCCAGACCGTTTTGCATTTGTCGCTAAATAAAGAAATTTAAGCACACTGACCAGCGTCAGCGAGCAGGCGCACGGAAAATCTATCCCAGTCTCTTCCGCCATCTTGGAACTACCACCCCGCCATGTTGAGGGCATTGGAGCTTCGAACCGGCCGAAACCACGCGTTTCACAAATGCGGACTTCTGGCAGGAACGTGACAAGTCACGTGAAAACAATGCGGAACGCAAGTTCGTCTGCTTTTTTACAGTGGTCGTGGGGACGTCCGAATGCCAAGCTCTTATTGGCTGATTGAAACAAAGAGTGGGTATACCTCAAAGCAGACTGCCTTGAGGTCTACCCACTATCCTTCAGTCTGGACCAATCAGAGCTCGGCGTCGTTCTGACGTCACCGCAACTCCTGCAAAAGAAGCAGGCGAACTTGCGTTCCGCATAGCGTGGCAAGCCAGAAATATCTACAGTGGTCGGTATTCACCACCGGCCGCATTCTCGGACACCACTTAGAATAATTGAAGCCTGTGGACAGCTTCCTCCACGTGACCCGATCACACATAGGATGGCGTCAACACGGAAAATGGTGCCCGAGCCCGACGTCCAGCGTCCAATTCAACGCATTGACTGGACACGAAGCCAAGTCAAACACTGGCACAGCCCACTTGTCCTGTCACTGTCTGCGCTCGATCTCACGCTGATGACATCCAAGTGCGAGTGCACGGGCTTCGATTATTCGAATTCGTGTTACGTATGTACATTATCCCGCGCGCTTTGGACTATATTGAACAGCAACCCAGGGCAACAAACGTTCCTCGTACTCCATAAGTTGTCGCGATTCCTGTCTCCAGCAGAAAGGGAGGAAAAGCGAGCCAAACTGTATAGTCTGCCCTGGTAGCATTAGTGTTTTTTTATCATGCCACATCTCCCCTTAACTGTTTCGGCGCACTGGTCACGACCACCGATGCCGCTGCTTGGATAACACCCAAATTTCTTCTTCCCAGGCCGTTTTAGTTACGCGTTGGGCGTTAGGGGTCGAATTTTGAAGATTCTTTGCGGTTTTAGAGAAATAAAAACACTCCGGATGAGGGATGCCTTCGATTTAATTAAACGGCACATGTACCGCTCGGAGGGATCAGCTCAAGGCTACACGAAGCCGAACAACGCACCGTGCCGTAAATAAATCTAGCATTGTAACTGGCGTATAAGTCGCGTCTAATCTAATTCTGTAGAAGTCTACCTTGTGCTTGAGAGGTATCCGGAGTTTCAGATGATGTATGCAGCCATACGAGTGAAACGCTTGGCGTGTTCATGAGATCCCGTGAAACGACGCATTTTACTTGAATTTTGTTCGCTTCTAAATGGCTACTGTCTCCTTCCACCAATACGTTATTTGTTACGTCATACATGACTACGACATCTTTACAACTTTTACTGATTTGTTTTAATCGTTTAAATTTACCTCCGTACTACATGAGAAAAAATGAAATTGAACCTCTCACTGGCCCATACCAAAATGGACCAGGTGTACCGAACTACTAGACGAATAAAAACAACATTGCTTGCGAGCGGTTTTTTTTTTGTATTCGATTAATATTTAATATTATTAGTAATATATTATACTAATGTTTCCGTCGCGAGACTTAGTTGAGCGATTCCGAAGCATGTTTCTAATTCGGGGTCGACGTCTTTGGATAGGAGCATGGCACATAATGAGTCACGTGGCTCAAATATTGTAGCATATTTTTTTTTTTAGAATGAGGGGGGGGGGGGTTGTATTTATGCACTCAAAATGTTTTTTCAATATGTTCCAAACTTCTGAAACCATTAATTCTAAAACACTATCTAACACTGACTGAACTGACAAGAAAAAACTTGGATATGATAGAAGTAAAAGGCTGGAATTGCTGGGCTAGTTGGTTGTCGAACGACATTATTAAAAACAGCGCAAAAGGACGGGACAAACGTAGAAGGAGCACACGGGACAGACGCTGACTGATCAACGAAACGTTTATTCTAAATTCCACACACGCACAGTGTTTTGCACATGCACGTGCTCATCTAATCACATGTCTGTGTGGGGTCATACCACGAAGTAAAATTGTGTACAGGATATATATATCCTGTGCACATTTATATATATATATATATATATATATATATATATATATATATATATATACATATATATATATATATACATACATATAGTATGTGTGTGTGTGTGTGTGTGTGTGCGTGTGTGTGTGTGTGTGTGTGCGTGTGCGACGTGTCTCACTCTATCTTCTTTCCAGATACAGTTGTGAGTAGCGCCCGTGTTTGTCTCTCCCTTGTGTTCGTCTTTTAGCGCTTTTAACCATGGTTCAAAACTCGGATAAATGTGCTGGTCTCTTTTTTTTTTAAGAGTACCAGGAACTTTAACTGGGATATTCAACTAAGAAAGTGCCTGGTTAGCACAAAAGCCGATTCCCAGTTCCTTGCTGTATCAACCGCCGTAGCGTAGATATTATGAATAGGTGAATGCAGTCCGCAAAACAGACCTAAATCCAGATTTTTGCTGAATCTCCCCTTATATACCCTATATACGTGCTGGTTTTACTGTTGAGCTTGCCTTGAACAGCACATTATAAAGCGCAGGATTTTGAATTATCTCTAAATGTGCACAGCTTATTTCTAAGTGCAGCATATAATACAAACATTTTTTTTCTCTAAACTGGTGAAAACGCTTGCTTATCAGACATCTTCAAAGATATAATTTATGTTTTTTTGTGGGGTTTTTTTTAGATAAAGGGAGCTGGACTCTGTCGCCCGCGGTGTACTGTTTGTGGACGGTACTCATTTTCAAAACCTCAGCGAATGACAAATAATGGCGCTGAATTTTCAACCGTTTCACGTATACCGCTACCCAGAGGGCGACACAGCACGAACACGTTATCGCCAGTGTTTCCAGTATTTATCTTGAAATGGAAAAATCTGTCATCGTAACTGCTTGTGTTGCGGAAAGTGTTCATTCAGAGTAAGCGGAAAAAGTCGGTGCTCGTCAATATATCCTTTCAGAACGACATAGGAGAAAGCGCAGGGGGGGGGGGGGGGGGTGGATGTCGTGTTTGCATTCACTGCGTCGCGCAGTATACGTTAGCTTACTTTGAGTACGTTATTTTGTGCCATATTTCGACCAGCGCCTTCTGAAATGTGATTCACACCTAGAGGTGTGTACAAAAGTATAATGAAAGAACATTGCATTCTATAGATGCCTCACCTGAGGCATATGCTATGCCTGTTTCCGCACAGCTGGTCATTATCAGACGTGAAGGTATTTCACTGTAGGAAATTTATTCTCAATATTGTTATAATTAATTATTTGCCGAATGCTCATCTTTTTTTTTTTTTGGCTCTTGTCTAAAGCATTTTTTGTGTCAGATGAATTAGATAATTTACGACTGCGCTAAAGCGTGAGACGCTCGCCATTAAAACCGGAAAGTAGGCGACCCTCATGCTGCAAGGCCAGAGAGAGCCGCCGCTTCCGTAAGCGCCGAAGGGCAATTCAGCACCGTGACCGGCCATTTTGTTTTCTTTAGAGCGAAACCGCGGCTTAAATAGCGCCACCATCAACGAGGGATGCGTGCTGTCGGACAACAAGGCGGAGCGAAGACCATCATTCTACACCAGCTTGTAAGAAGAAACGTGTCACTCCAGTGGCGAGTCAAAGCTAATAGTTTTCGACGCGCACCGACCTATGCACACATGCCGTGCGTTTTTCCATCGGCCCGAAGAAGAAGGAATACACGCATGCCCTCCGTCGCGTTACTGGAAGACAAAATGCCGGGTTTTGGAGAAAAAGGAAGTCGACTATGACCGTGTCGTGACCGGGCCGAGGTAGACGCGCGGACACGGGGCAGTCGTCAAAAGATTTGATTTGCCCGGCCGACGGTCTTTCGGACGAGGTATCCCGCGGCATGCGCGGCCGACGCGGGGATGCCTGATAGATCCGCGCACGCGAGCGACGGTGAGGGGGAGGCATGTTTATTGAATCCGAAAGGTTTCGTGTGAGCAAACAAACAAGTCGCTTCCCCGGGGGATGTCAGAGCGGCGCCGGTGGTAGCCGAGCCAGAGTCAGAAAGATAGCTATTAGGCGGGCCGGGGAGAGCCAGGCGTTGAAAGGCACACTTCTCTCGACTGCGGCATCGTTAGGCAAACCGACGACGAGCGTGATGGACGCCGAGCACACCACTTGACGTGACATTCTGCGAAGGGAGGCGTGACGTCCTAGATCGAGTCGGAACTAGCCGCCCTCGCGCTCGCATTGGCCTGGGCGTTGGACCAGTATGCGCGGCTAGTCTCACTGGCCGCGCGGCGCTAAGGGGCAGAACGGGACAGCACATACACTTGCGCGCGCTCGACCCGAGGCAGCCTCCCGCTGCACGGCTACCCCCGGCCCTCGCGCGCGGATGGTCCGCTTTGTGGAGCAAGCGCCGCCGCCGTCGGGCACGCACCCTAATTTATCACGAGCAATTTCCGCCGCACAGGTGCACAGGAAACCGGAGTGTTCGCACTAATAGCGCTCTCGCGTGGTTACAACGCGGGCAGAGGTAGAGCGAAACTTGGGCTATAAGCGTTATTACGTACCGCAAGGTGGTTCGTATCACTTTGCGGAGCGCGATTGGGGTTAAATACGCGCGTGTGGTTAATTATACGCAAACTAGGCTGCGCTTGCGGTGAATCACGGCGTGGAGCGTGGTTAATTGTTAAAAAAAAAGAAAAAAAACTGCTTCTTCGTGAGATTTCTTCGTGGGAGGTATGGAAGACGGATGCGCGCGCGAGCCGATAGAGCTGATCAAAGTGCTCGAATCCAGCGAATAATTTTGTCGGTATCACTGAACGGAAACGGAGAGCGCAGACTGCATACTATGCGGCGTGCAAATTCGTCTGCTCCTTGTCCACCTCGTGCGTTTGTCTACACCCCAAACGCGCCCCGCGTGCTTTGTTTTTGCCCCCGACCTCGATCAATGACGGTATACGCGTTTGGCTGCCTCGTCATCGCGCCTTCCTGCGCCTTCTTCATGTTTCCCTTTGGTTGGCGTGTTGCGTTCCGACGACGCGCCAAACCAAAGGGACGTCACGCCTCCCTTGCGTTCCGACGACGCGCCAAAGACGCAATTTTGGAACACTTGCTCGCCGTATAGTCGCTGGCAGATGAAGAAACGCGGGGCGCGGGGAGTCCCGAACATTTGATCGTTCCTCGGCAGTCGATAAGATTACGGCAGCAGCCGATAAGAACGGTGCGGTGCGAAGCCAAAAGCGTGACCGTAACAGGCCACAGCCTGCGCTACTGAGGGAGTGGAGGAGATGAGAACGCGCGAGGGCGTCACGGCGTTTCGGCGTTCGCCTTCGAACCTAGTAGGAACACGAGCAGCTATAGCTTTGAGTCTGTCCATTATGCATTCCAACCAGGGGTCGGTGTTCTCACGTCCCCGCCCGTTCTCGTCTCCACATCTCCCTCACTCTCTACACCCGGAGATAGCGAACGTACGCTAAAACAAACTGCTGCAGATATTCGAACCGATAACGACACACGAATAATGCTACGATGTGGCCGTCTAAGATTAATTCAAATCTGACAGCGACAAACAGTGTTGGCGACATGCGTGACCAAAGGCGTCGCTGTCATCGGCCTTCCAGGATTGGTCAAACGCTCACTGTGACGTCTTTAGTGGGATGAGTTCTGCTTTCATCGACGGAAGTCAGACTCTCAACTTTGACGGTGTTGAGCTAGGAACGTGATGACCAGGCTTGCACCGCACTTTTTACGCACCGTCGAACTTGTCGCTCGCGACTATAAGGGTCTCGGTCGTGATGTCAGGCATAGAAACCATGAGAGGGCGCCACCTAAACATCTCGTCGCCAATATGCTTTATCGCTGTTTCTATATACGCTCTTAAGCCGGGGTCATACTGCTTATACATCGTACAAAAGACAGTCTGCATACAGATTCGAACGCGAGTCAACGCAAGGTCCGTGCTTCGAATGCCGCATGGCAACGAGTTCAAGGAGACACTTGGCACGCGGCATTCGAACCTCGGATATTTGATATTTCGGTGACTGATGTCTGCCAGACTGTCTTTTGCATGATGTATGAGCGGTGTGACCCTAGCTTTACGCAGCCGAGAATCACGTGCAAAACAAATATGCAAAAAAAAAAAAAATCCGGCCTTTTTTTTTTAGATGTTTAAGCAGATTATTTCTTTGATTTCCAAATTCTAATTCCTAATTCCAGTAGTACTAATTATCAAATATTTTAACAAATGGTAAGAACCAAGTTGTGCCCATTTCCTTGGAACCGAGGTTCTTCTTTCCCTGTTCAAGGGTACCCTTGCAGGAAAGCCGACTTACTTGAAAGAACGTATTCAGCAGTCCGCCATGGTCCGTACGCCAATTTTTCCAGTTTGTGGTTTTATAGACAGTTATAATTATTAAGTTCCAAATTAAAATACACGACCCATCAAAGCAAAACACGGCACCACCGTAAGCTACTCGTCGACTAAAGTTCACGTAGCGTCCATCAAAAACCGAATGTAGACATCAAACATAATTCTTTGCGGACCTTGACTCTCCTAGAAGTAAAATGCGTGTTATGTGCCTCTGTCTTCTTTTTCCTTGAGTATTTTATTATGTGCCTCATGTCGCAAATAAAATTTAAAAAATCAGAAAAAGATCACGCCACTATTTGTAACTGTAGAACTTACTTTGTCGAGCATATATTTTGTAATTATGTTTAAACAAGGTAACTTTGCAGCATGTGTGTTTGTTTCAAGTCACCTCACAGCGAAAACTTCTAATCTTAGCCACAAAGCACCGTCTACAACATCAGAATTACTTGCAATTCACTGAGTCCTCCAATTTGTCTAGTCCAAGCCGCCCTCAACCATGGACAATATTTTCGAACTGTAAGTCAGCACTACGAGTAATATGTACATGTTTATGACATAGACAAAACGAACAAATCGTCCTCGATGTTTTCATAAATTTAAAGGAATATTTAGACCGGGGACACACCATGCAATTTCAATGGATACCGAGCCACTGTCGTATACCTCGGAGCTGGTGCGAAATCAGCCCTATCTGACTCCAACTATCAAAGTGCCATATTGTCAAAACAATGTATACGTTCGTTCGTCAATCACCACGCCAACAGTAAACAAGAAAACTGTGACAGACCGCTTCTTACGTATCAATTATGGAGAGGTGCGTAATTTGCGCGCCTCGATCTCCATGAACTAGACCCACATATTTTATTTCACTTTCCACGCGACATGCCAAGGCTGGATGGATATAGTCAAACATATATACTAGGGCTGGGCGTCGATTAAATGTTTTAACCCGATTAATTGCCAACCTTTAATCGATTAATTAATCGATTAATCTGTCTCGTTTATTTCTATGCATAATATTTCAAAAACCCAACATTTATTTTTTGTGCCTTTGCTGAATGTGTGAAAAACGGCGCAATATACGACTTGGATAATGGATCAATCTCTATGTGTAATTAAGAACAGTTCAAAGGCACTCACACTCACATGCTATTACTTCAGCTGCATGAGGCAAAGAGGTTCGTTGCTATTCTCCGGCAAAAGCGGCCTCCTTTGATTGTTCACGATAGTCTCTACTGCGCTAAACGGACACTCGAACGGCGTTGAAGTGACAAGGACACGTGTAACCCTCTGCCCTTGTCTGGAGTTACAAATCTCTCTCCTACAGTTTACTTCATTCTCAAATCTGATCTAAAGTTTGCCCTTTATACAGCTATACTCGTCCACGTCTGCGTGGTGAAAGCGTTTAATTTTTACCGTATTTTGGTTTGTCAAAAGTTTTACCGATTAACCGATTAAAACATTTATTCGCGATTAAAGCATTAATCGATTAATCGGTAGGTTAATCGAATCAATCGCCCTGCCGTAATATATACTAAGGCATGGTCCACGTATAAATTCCTTCATCGGACTGGACAAGACACAACGCCAGAGTTACCAAGTTGTGATTTAATTAAAACGATTAATCACGTGTTGTACGACTGTGTCATCTAAGCTGAAAAAACAAAACAAGAAAACTCGACAGTACGCTAGTTTTTTTGTGGCGAAAATTGCTTTGTGCTTAGGAGGAACCCCACAAAAAAGCAAAGGCCTTACACACGTAAAACGAACGCATGCCAGTTCCGATGCCCACCCATCGAGATCGAAACAACCTTCTGCTCGTTTTAAATGTGAGCTTCGCTCTGCCATGTTCCGGAGCTGCGGTGCGCTAGCAAACTCGTCCAACGAAACCTAAAAAAAAAAAAAAAGAAAGAAAAAAGCTGACCGCCTGCCCCGGGTGAGGATTGAACTCACGACCTTCAGATTATGAGACCGACGCGCTGCCTACTGCGCTACCGAGGCGGTACATCTCTGTGGCGAAGGTGCTTCGCTCCTGGGACGAGGCCACACAAAGAACCAAAGCCCATTAAATTCTTGTTTGTTTTCTAAAGGAAACTCGCCTGGACTTCTGCAGCTTGTAGAGGATGAACCTCGATGTTCGTGAACAATGCTGTGTTTATAGCCTTCAAATCTTGTAACTTTTACGCCTTTCAGTATCTGCTTCTCCTCTTTCAACCTCTCTTTTAATCCCCTAATTCCTCTCCCACAGCACAGAGTAGCCAACTGGGACGCTTAACCAGGATAACTTCTCTGTCTTCCTGTTCTGCTCTTTCTTCTACTACTATCTCGTTTTTTTTTGTTATATTTATTTTTTGGATGTAGTACAATAACTTTCTACTACCAACTTACGTGAATCGCGGACAAAATGCAAGAGAAAGTGTACACAGTTAGGAAACATTAAAATTGAAATCCTGAGAATAGGGCCCTGTATTTCGTCAAAGGAAGTTTTAGCAAATCGTTTTCAAAGACCCAATACCGCTCTGAGGGCGCGCTTCAATATTGTTTCACGAAAACTCTGCTAAAACTCCCCACTAAAGGGGCGAATTCGTTACTTTTGATGTTGGCTTGATTTGCACACGTAAACACAAAACGAACACAACTGTAGTGTATGCAGTCGCCATCCATATCAAGGTGAACACGCGATCGTCAACATTTCCGTACTGGCAGCGTGACGAAGCGGCTCCCATGGCGGCTTGTGCGCTTTACGAACGAAGTGTGGCAAAGCGCGAGATAAGACACGCCTTGCCGCCACAGCTGCCGCTTCATGACGCTGCTGTTTTACACGTATGACACATTAATTCGAACAAATCCTGATGTGTGCGGGTCATTGATACCTCAATCTGAGACTACATGTGCCCCGTGCTTCGCGAGTAGCTCTGAGTATACGAGCTACACGCGAAGCTGTAGCTCCTACCCAGAGTTACAACTTTGACAGGACGCAGCGCTGTGTCCTGTCGGTTACCTTTTGATTTGTCCTCGCCTTCGCGCAAAATGTATGACAACAGTGAAAAAAAGATAGATCTGGCTGGGTACCCTCTGCAGCAGACGCCATCTTGAAGGGTGCTCCCGGTTTGTTTACGTCGCCCCGGTACGAGTTTCGTGGTGTGGTGAGGGAGGTCGGAGGGGAAATACAACTGCCGTTTCTTTTTCACGCGCTGAGACATCCTTTCTTTTTCTGCTCCGAGTAAGAACAAGAGACTGAGTGGTGCCATTTATGTTTTATAAGTGAGAGTGGATTCGTTCCTTGAACGTGCTTTGTGTGTTTTGGTGATGAGCTCGCAGCCACCATGTGAAAGAAGTAAGTGTTCGGTGGCTACGGGCGTAGAAAGGCTTACGGTTACATCATCCTGTTATTCTAGTCTATTCCCGATCAGTCGCGAGCTTATGTAACACCAGGGGCGGATGCAGGAATTTGATGAGGGGGGGGGGGAGGGGGTCAGCCGTTGGTCAGCGTACCATTTGTTTAGGAACCCCTCCCCCTCTTTCTCGTTTCACGCCCTAAATTTTACACATGCAGAAATCAAGAGGGGGGTCATCCGGACCCCCCTCTAAATCCGTGCCTGTGTAACACGTAGTGCACACTTGTCGGCGATCCGGTGACTACGGGCCCACCGATTGCTAGTCGGTGCGCTAACAAGTCTTCTGACTGCCGAACTCGCCAGCAGGTTGCACACAGCACGCGAAGCAGGTAGTCTTCATGTCTAAAGGCAGTTTCGCGAAATCAGTTCCTTTCCATTTGCTTGGATGGCGCTAGCACATCATCTGCGTAGATAGCATGGTTATATGATAAAAGCCAAATTTGATTGTATCGCAATTCTCACTGGGTTATTTTGAAGTTCTGCCAGATTCTAACATTTGCTCACACACGAATAACGTATCTATCTTAAAATCTTTTGCACGAAAATAATTTCAATTTATTGTTCAGTAAGTCGTATTCACGGCCGAATAATGTTCCCATCGCCCCGTCGAACGTAGTTGCAAAAATGACCAATCCTTGGAAAACAATTGGTACACCAGTTAACTACAAAAGTACCGCGATATTGTCACTTCGAATTGTACTTAGCAGTCTGGATGCTCTAATTAATCAGCAGTTTAAACCGACAAGCACGCTAGGCGAAATTAAATTTAAATTTATTGTTGAA
This sequence comes from Ixodes ricinus, assembly GCA_037355805.1. Lineage (NCBI taxonomy): Eukaryota > Metazoa > Arthropoda > Arachnida > Ixodida > Ixodidae > Ixodes > Ixodes ricinus. Next base: position 75,203 of record JAZHYW010056716.1, read on the forward strand.
TGAATCGTATTCACGGCTGAATAATTTTCCAACGCCTTGTCAAACGTAGTTTGTTAAAATGCCCAATCCTTGGAAAACAATTGGTACACGAATTAACTACAAAAACATTCTGACACTTTGAACTGTACTACCAGTTTCAACACTGTAATTAATCAGCTGTCTAAACTTGCCAGACAAGCACGCGAGGCCGTAGTTTTATCCATCTTCCGTTTCTACGAATGCAACTTCCCACAGAAATAAAGTTGTGTTAAAAAAATCGATAGCCGCACACTTTTCATGAATAACATACTCCATCTGTAGTGTGTCAGGCTCACTTACCTCCGCGTCAAACGTGCCTGGCCACGTCGAACGGGCAGTCGACAGCCCCATCGTGGCTGACTTTTAATCTGGACATCACGGCATGATAAGACAAAAACAGTTTCTTCACTCATTCGGGCAAACAAACCACTCTCTATTTCATTTATTTACCTCAAAGCGCCCTAACTCATTAGGTGAGGGGGGAACAAATAAATAATAAATACTTTGAATACAAAACGCACAAAATTCAAGAAGGTTTTACAAAGTCGTACATAAAAAAGAAACCAAAAGGGCTAATATTTACATTCTAATGTAGGATATGTAGGGTTAAAATACATGGAATAATTCCTCGCAAGCACTGACTGAATTGACTATAATCAGAGATATTTACCACACTCTCTGGCAGGTCATTCCATACCATTCCAGACAGATTACACAAACAAAGCGCGAATGTACTGTGATTAGTATCCAAACATTGAAACGTTCGCAGACTGGCACGAGTGACGCGGTATCCTTCAAGAGGGCGGCGGGGGCTAGTTGCCTCTCCGTGCGACAGATGGCGCTCTTTTATCTAAAGGGTCTAATAAAAGCCACCGGTTCTCCACGGGGTCCACCGCGAGGGTTAAGTCATGCGGCTTGATGCTACCCGCGCTACGTATGCATAACGTCAGAGAGCATAATGGCTGGTTCAGACATTTCCGCTGGAGTATATGATCGACTGCGTTCCACTATACTACTCGTTGTTCAGACCTCAGTTACCAGGCACGTAGCTAGGGGGGGGGGGGACATGCTCCCCCCCCCTCCGAAATCTTTTATTTTGCTGGGACCTCCTCTCCCCCCTCCCCCTCATACAGCATTTTGTCATGGGCGGGCCCCCTTCGAAACAAAATCCTGGCTAAGTGCCTGTACCATAGCAACCATCCCGTCACAAGTAAGCGCTCGAAAAGCGCTCGGTCGTTCACACTCAAAACGCCAATGTCTGAACAAACCCTAACTTCGGTCTATCACACCCCTAAACGTTTTGTATCAGGAATCCGGAAATTATTCTCTTAGGTAGCGTAATGTCTGTGCTATCTCGTGCAATACCTCTCTCGTCAAGGTTCATTCAGGTCAGCGACTAATGCTTTTAATTGCCTCGTGTGAATCAAGGTCGGAAAGGTTGACGGGTCGTTGGGTCCCTAACTTCTTGCGGGTAATGAAGGCAAAACGAAAGTATTGCTCAAAGGATGGACAGTGTCCGGATTGCTCGTGTGACTGCTCGACACCGCTCGACGAACTACACTACTGACTGGATCGGTTACTGACTTCTACAACAATAACATCCAGTGTCAGTTCTCGTGACGCGGCGGGGGCCACGTGGCGACTAAAACAAATATCTTGACGCTCAGAGATTCATAATGCGAGAGGCAGATCTTGTACCGAACCTGGACTGTACCTCATCCAATTGCGTGAACCTTCACAATTATTGTAAATTTTGAAGCAAAACGAAATGTAACCAAAACACGATAAACGGCCTTACCGATTAATCGCCGTGTTATATCAAAGCATATCGATGTCCCGACCTCCGACATATACGTAAAATCTCGGCGTGCTGACTCCTTCCTATACGGAGCCGCTGCGTCTGAAGGTGTTGCCGAGAAGCAAGGGTTTCTGCTCTTAAAGCGGCGCTTCGAGGGGGAAAGTAAAGCTACTAAAACCCCGTAACAACACAAACAGGGAGAGCAGCCGCGCGCGCCCAGCGTGTACCTCTCGAGGAGGCGTGGATTCGGGGAAACGTGTGAGGTCCTGGCCCGATTCAGTCCGGCGGGACTCGCCATGCAGCCGAATAATGGACCCAGACTGATGCGACAACAAAACGCCTTCCGCATAGACCAGTTGACTTTGTAGCCACGGTCCCACTTCTCCACGCGCGCGCATGTTTCCCCGGCGCGACTGGCGACGCTTTTGTTGCCTGTTTTACGGCGCCTTTTCAGGTGAGGTCGGTGGCTGGCGTTTTGTGCGAAGTAGCCCCGCCACAAAAGGCCACTTCTTCTTCCCCGTCGCATGCGGCGTCACGGGGAGACCGTGAGTCTCGTGAAATCCGTCTTGTTTGTCCTCTGAAGGGTCGCTCGAGAAGGACGAGCAGGGTGCCGAAGAAAGGCTGCGCAGGAGATCGAGGTTCTGCTCCCCATAGATTCTCCGAACTGATACGGGTGGTGCCTATCCACTGCAAGGCCCACTCGTGGAAGCGGCCGAGTTTGTTTTTAACAACTGACTCTGTCACGGCGGATGTCGGTTATACCGGGTGATATATTTTTAATTGAAACAGAAGTTAAAAAAAGAGTGCAAAGTGCTAGTTGAATGCCGTCTCCGCTGGGTGTTGTCGAGTTCGGCGGACATCATAAGAGCGAATAACGGCCGCAGTCCCTTGAGTAATTAGCTAAAATTCGTGAATGATATTTTTAATTAGTGAAAATAAACGCATGGTTTCAAAGAGAAACTTGCTGAGCATCATCGAAAACCGCTAGATCCGTCAATTTTGAAACGACTTGAAGCAGGTGGGAAAAGCGGGGGTGCACCAAAGTTGCAGCAGGCGCAACGCTAGCGGTGTGGAAACGCGGATGATTGGATATTATTCGGGTTTCCCCACAACTAGCTTTGTGCCTGCTGCACGAGTAGTAACTTTGGTGCACCCCCGCGTTTCCCACTTGCTTCAAGTCGTTTCAAAATTGACGGATCTAGCGGTTTTCGATGATGCTCAGCAAGTTTCTCTTTGAAACGCATACGTTTATTTTCACTAATTAAAAATATCATTCACGAATTTTAGCTAATTACTCAAGAGACTGTGGCGGTTATTCACTCTTATAATGTCCGCCGAACTGAACGAACACCCAGCGAAGACTGCAATCAGCTAGTAATTTGCACTGTAAAAAAAAAAAAAATTGTTTCGATTAAAAAATATTACTTGGTATAAATATATCAAATAACTTGCGATCTGACTACGTCTGTGTGTTGAGGATAAGAAAAGCTACACCGTGGGTGTGATATATTCGCTGGATCACGAAGAAATGACCCTTAAACTTCCTCGATGATTGGTAAAGAAAAAAAAAAAAAGCTTTTACGATATAATAAAATCACGGGACCCATTGCAAATTGTTTCCTCGTCATCTTGGTATGCATTTCGTTTGACATATTTGGTAGAGAAAATCGCATACTTTTCCGAAGCCGCAACGCTTGCTAGATTAACACAATTGATTAGTTAATGTATAACCTCAATAGATACTTCCACCGCGTGAGCGCTCGCACCCAGCCAGTTAGGGTATAGGGATACTTTCAGACTCCTGAGCTACATGTAAAGATGCACTACATGTCCACCAGCGTCTCATACTCAGAGCTAGACGCGAAACAAGGGGACACATACAATCTGATCAGGTTGACGTAGAGAATAGAGATGACCCACACGCCTCAGGATTTGTTCGAATTAATTTGTGATACATCTGAAAAATCAGGGCTGTCCCGCCCTTATCGGTTATACAAGTTACAAATAAGGGCAAATTTCGATGCCTGTGCATTGCCTCTCGTGCGAGGGCTCTTCGACACTGTCAAATCCTAATTATAGCCTTTACTGCGACTAACGCTCAGGTCAATTAATTGACCCATGAAGCGGTCCATGATTAATAGCCCGTGGATAATAACGGGCGCAGGTGTGTGAAATGACAACTGCAGAGTGAGCAACCTATGAAAGTACTTTTTAGGAAGACAGGGCTGCATGAACGTAGCTTTGAAACAACGTTGGTTACTAGCCCTGCATGGTTAATGTAAACCAGTGTCGTAGGCGTTATCCTGAAAGAATAATGTAATATGTTACTCACTATATTACAAATAAAAGAAACGCGTTTCCACCCTACATCACCTTGATCAGAGGAACGCGCCGCCGTCGCCGTTAGAAGTAAAAAGTAACGCACGCTACGTTGTCGTTAATATTTTGTTCAAAAAAAAAAAAAGGGCTACATTTTTTTTTTTTTACAATGTAAGTGGCACTTTTTTTAGACCGTTCCTTATTTGTCACGGCTTAAAAGGCAGGTTGAATTAATAAAATTGTTGGAAGACTGGTGTATAAATGCGGGTGACGTGGCGTTTGGGAACACCGCCAAATTTGAAATGTATAGCCTAATTTAATTTTATCTCGTGCAAGTCCTGGTAACGCAATGTAACGAGTAACGTAATACTAAGCGGTATTAAAATGGTAACGTAACACGTTACCCGTCACTGTTTCGAAAATGTAAGGATCACATCACTACGTTACTGAAAAAAGTCCTCACAACTTCGGTCGAAGCAATACGATCAACGCAAACCACCTGCGTCTATAAGGAAAGCGTGAGATAGAGGTGATGCAGATAGTCATATAATGTATTGGCACATCAATTTTTCCCCTCCAATTAACTCCAAACGTTTATCTCTTTATTTTTTCTCCCTCTGTCAAGTCATGGCAACGGACTGTGGACCGTTCTCTACTGTCCTAAATTGATATATCAGTCCCGCATCGAGTCAGCGAACAGCAATACACACGAGACAGAAAACCAGAATTCGGTTGGCGCACTTCCGACGAGCTATTTTAACACATCACGTCTAAACGTTGTCAGATGAAAGTAGCCACAGTTCGAACTGATATTGAAGTACTCGGTATCGACAAGTTGGCGGATATATCATCGTAATGCGAAAACATACAGATTCACGCACAAGAAGTCCTTGCCACGAGGAGGTGTGAGAGGGATATGACAGACGACTCGAGGCCCGCCTTCAAAGACTGAAAGGGTCGGTTAGGCTTCGCCGACCAATGACACCAGTTTCGAGAACGCCTCGCTTCCTCCCTGCGGCCCCGGTGTAACCAACACTCGCCCGGCGCCCCGACTCCCAGTGCACGGGAGTCGGCGACGCTTTGCACGTCGAACGTCCGAACATCTGGAGGCGCGAATAAAAAATCCCGGCGCTCGCCGGCGAACAAAGGAGGCCCAGGGCAGAAATGGACTGACTCGGCCGGACGAGATGGTAATCGCAGCGTGTCGCAGAGACGAGTGGCGAACCCCCGACGCTGACTTTTGACACTTTTTAAACGGCGCGGGAGAGGGCAGATCAGAGTCCGATTTGTCACGGTAGGAGCCCCGCGAAGAGCCCGACCGCGCAGGCGGCGTGCTCCAACAAATACCGGCGATGCTTTTGTAGTTCCTGGCAACGCCGATCCAGGGACCCGATAGCGCCGGGTCCGCGCCCGATGTTTATCGTCCCTCGGAGAGCAGCGAATAATAATTGACAGCCGCGAATAGCGATTTCTAGCTGCCGAGAGATTGGCCGCCAAGATTAGGTTTATAGGGTTGCCCCGCGTCTTTTTGTCCGGGCGGCAGTTAAACGGTTTTTGACACTTTATTCGCGAGTCGCTTTATCGGTTCACGGATCGGGGAATCCAAGCCGTGTCACTGAGAAGCGGTGTCGGGGTCGGGCGGACCGTTTCGGTAGCCTTCCCGCCTTGGCGCTTCTCTCGCGGGGAAATAAAATGGGGATTATCTATCACCCGCAGAATTCTTTGCCGTCTCCCCTTGGACCAGCTCTCTCTCGCCAAGATCCACGGGCGGCCCACCAAGAGCGTAGCCTTGGACGACCAACAATGCTGCGCTTGGCGGCATCGCGGCCTAGCTGTATACGGTGGGCAACGCGGAGATACGTGCACGCATGAATCGCGGTTTGATTCGCGTAGGTTACGAGAAAAGAAATTGATACAGCGTTCGCAAATGGCCCCTTGGTCGGGCATCACCGCAAACGTTTTCTCCTCGAGTGTGGTTTTCAGAAAAATTCGTATCAACATAAAGATCCATTTATTCTCGGTTAAAAAAAAAATGTTTTGTTATCGCTTGTGGATGCGCGTAGTATGATGTGCTCCGAACGATGCCCACCATGATAGCGCCTTTTGGAAGAACCGCAGATATGGTACTATGAGGATGTTATATGTGAATGTAGTGTAGGTCACCCCAAGTTACTTTTCTTTTTTTTTTCTTTTCTTCTCGGGATTTTGAGCATTAGAGCCAGGACAGGTGCGGGCGTTAAAGTACTAAAATATCAAGTCGCATGAGCTGCCGCCCATAAATGATGCAACGAACAGCTGTGGCTTTGAAATAGTTTTAGTGCCAGCTTCGTTGGATGAATCCACATTGCTTCAAAATAATCTGCTAATATATCCCAAAATTGTTGGTAATAAAAAAAGATACGCTGGCGTAGAAGACACATAAACCCGGACGAACCCGGATGAAGTTGTTCTGCTCTATATCGCTCCGATCGCGCGTGCATTTATCGCGCTCGTGAGTACGTCATGCCATAGCCATATTAACCCTCACGTCTCGCTAAGTCGGGAAGAAGAACACCACAGAAAGGCTTCCCACCCTGAACGTCGGGTGATTCGGTATCCTTGGAGAAAGATCCGGTCGAGAGCGCCGCGGGAAAGTCTCGAAGACCGCCACCGACTCAGAATTGGTCGCCTGTATACTTCCGTGAGGACAGGCCGGGCAAGGAGTCAGCTCCGCGGGAAAACAAATGAAAAGACAATAGCGGGAAGCGGGGACCGGTGCGTCCAACGCCCATTCCGTTCAGCCGATAATTGCTCCATCTGCGGCCCAGACGTAAATGTTTCCCTCACGGTTCCCATAACCATTTAGCGCGCAAAGAACAAGGCGAAGGCACAACGACACCGGCCCTTTTAATGTGCTCCAAATTCAATTACAACTTCCCACACCGACTGCCACCACCTGCCGATTTGTCGACTCCGCCTCGGCTGCATGCGGTAGGACGAGCCCGGGCGAAAGCACCGCGGGTGGAAGCAAGACAACGGCCGCCATCGCCGCCATTATACGTTACGGCGGGAAACGCGCAAGGTGTGGGGTCCTAATTGACGACGGAATCTTCCCCGCTCGTTCGTCGGATCGCGGTAAACGCCCGAAGACACGCTGCAATCCACCTGCGGTGGTCTCTCGGAAGCCTGCATGCAGAGTACGGTGTGCGAAGCCCGTACACGCCCTACGCACTTACATCTCTTGTTTTCGTGTTCCGCGCACGTGTAGCACGTGTAATAACGGTATGCGTAACAGTCGTTGGAGCGATGAGGACATGTAAGATCGCATTCCGCTCGTGTGCTCGAGCGATCTTCTGCCAACCGTTGTGCCCGCAGGACATCCGTAGACAGATTGCTTCGCTGGAGGCCACGTTGAACGAAGGGGGAAGGGCGGAATAAATCTCCTCGTTACAACGATCTCTCGTCGTCATCAATACCGCGTGTCGTCGCGTTATCTTGTTGCTATTCGTTTTATGAGATGGCCACCGATCCTTTAGTTCGAACCATTTCCCAGTTTGTGCCGAGACAGATGACTGGCACCACCACGTGCGGCACATCCATCAGGCAAGTGCGCAAAGTAAAGATAAACGCAGTTCTAGCGTTCAAAAGTCGATCTGGTTAACAAATTTAGGTAGGTTAGTTTAGCTCCTATATGCCTACCCTAAAAAAAGAAAAAAAACTCTGACGCGAGGCAGCATGACTTCCGGTGAAGGTCGGAGTTGAAAAAGCCGTAGATCTCGCTAACTCAAAATGGCGGTGGAGGTTTGGAGGAAGACAGCGGTTGTCAAATGGACGATTGGCCATCAACGGATATACTCCAGGGAGAAGGGTCGCCATAAGTAGGGTCTTGAATGAGGACGAATGGTAATGAGGAAATATGAAACGTAATAGTGGCATGATTTCCTGGGCGTCGCTTGAAATTGGATGTTGAGTGCTTTGGAGAGGAAGAGATGTATAATGGTGCCGACGAAGCCATGGAGTTCCCCAGGAGTAGGAACGCCACTAATAATAAAGCTTTATTCAGACAAACACAAAAAAGGGGGAAAAAAGAGGGTTGAACGGATTAAAACACGATTGAAGTAGTCTGACCAGGCCTATCCCAACGTACACTGCACTGCAAGCCACAGTTAGCTTGAACATGACATACATGCCTTTTCGCATTTTATCATAGAGGCGACATAGTAAGAAGACAGGCGAGCTGGCTGATGTTACTCATGTTAAAAGTCCTAGCAGGACAAACACGAAAAGAAAATATATTCGTGTTGTGTGTTTGTTCTCTTTTCTGTGTTCGTCCTTCGTCCCCAGTTCTTAATAATTGTTATCACAGAGGTTAGTCTATAACGCCAACATTTGCCGCTTCGGTTGGTGTCCGCATAATCGAATCTCCACTCGCAGAATCCGCAGAAAATTTAATGTGCTACTTTAACTTATCGTTTCTTAAATTTTCTGCGGATTACTTTATACCACAAGGTTATATCCGCCACTGCTTCACTTTTAGAAGGTCGAAAACAGTAAAAAAAAAAATGTTTGATTGTTGAGTGCCGCAATGGCTCTGAATACCGGAGGAGAAACTACAAAAATCCCAATAAAGGCGAGGAGCTTCATAAAATTGATTGCCAGAGAACAAAAAAACAACAGGTAGGAAAACAACCCGCAGTGTGCATAAATCACTCTGATATAATAAGACACAGGGAGTCTGGTAAGTGTAAAAGAATAACTGCAACATGTACTCTCGCTGAGAGATTTACACTCAAAGATATGTCACGGGTGGCTGGGAAGACCCAGAGAATCGGTGTAACAAATTACAGTGATGAAACTCAAACGAAACAAAAGCGTCTGCGAACCTGTCTACGCCCGTGACGGCCAAGACAGGCCTCTGTACACGTGCGCCCCACAACGACCGCGTCGAGTTTCCGTGAATCCGGCTTCTGCTAAAGCGGAACGAATTTAGGAGTGCCGGCAGGTCTCTACACCCACAGGACCGACGCTACATTTCTTGTCTTTGTTTTTTGTTTTCCGCTCAAAGGGCTTCCCAGAAAGTACCGAACTCTCACGCGTCCCAAAGGAGCGTCTCTTTTGAATAAACCCGTCTTTTTTAAATCGCCGCGGTATTTCTTTTTTATCTTTATTTTTTTTTCTGTTTTAGGGTATACTTTGGGAATTGTTCTACGTATTGTATCCTGTGGAGTGGCGCACACGAGACGCATGGTTAGGTCCATCATCCCTGCCCGTCTGTTGTGTCGTTACCATCATGTACGCCCAAACCAGCTTAAAGTCTGGCTGAAATATATTCAGTATGGCTATGCGGGGCTTTGTTTGAGGTGTGTCTACCTCGAAACCACGACAAGAGGCCTTTCTATGAATCGAAGGAAGTAAATCGAACTGAAAAATAGTATGAGTCGTTTTTCCATTGGATGCACACATGGAGGATCTCAGCACTTGACTATAAGCTTCGACAGAGCGTTTTACGAGGCCATAAACGTGAGATGCATGAAACCTGTCCCCTGCATCTCGCCACGTGCATGTTCGAATAACAGAAGCATTGTTGAACATACCTCGGATGGACCGCAGCTGCCAACTTTATAAAGTGCGTCTAATTAATCTGTGCAGGTTATAAATTATAACGCAACAGATGAATTCCCTGCTTCACCTTAGTAACATTAAATATGTGTATTCTAAACGCCTTTTTCTTTTTTTAAGGAATTTCAATTACTGCCATGGAAGGTGGTCGTGCGAGTGACGCGCGCTTTGCTCGCTTCCAAAGCGATGAACTGCTCGGCTCTGGAGTCTGCGGAGTGGGCTGTGGACAGTGTTGTACGGAACGACGTTCCAAAGAACGGCGTTCCTGGAACGCGTTCCTTTTGGGAGGAACGAAGGAACGCCACCGTTCCATTTTGCATCGGTGGAACTGGAACGGGAACTGGTTACATTTTTACTGGAACGGAAAAAGGAACGGCGTTCCTTTTTTCTTGTCCAGGGGGTATTTCTATTTTATTTCTAAGAAGGAAATTCTAAAATTATAAAAGCAATATATTTACAAAGAGCAGGATCTCGTTAACTTTTTGGTTACTGAGGGTTTATTTTGTGGGGTTCTCGCTTGGTAACAGTTGGGTGCAGGAGAGCTAATTGGACATTGATACAATTTTTTCAGTGCCCGAGACTGCAGTACAAAAAACAAACAAACGTAACTTCTATTCGATAGGAAAAGACACAGAAAGAGGGACGTCTCATACTCAGCTACTTTGTTTGCTTCCACGAATCCTCATACACCCAGAAATCTAAGGCTGACTACAGCAACCACTGAACTTTCACAAAGAGGCCTATAGTTACAACAGAAGAACGGATTACCAGACATCGAAAGCAACCTTGTATCCCGAACATTGGTCACTTAAAAGATGCACAAAAATTGACCTACATTCCTTGTCCCCTTGTCATCGCCTTAAAACTGAACAACGAATCCAACCTTCGCGAAGGACTGGCAGTTTCCAGGACTAATCTTCCAAAAGCCCTACCCTCTTCTTCACTTGCTCGTCTTGCGGACATAAACATCGGGAAGCAAGTGTTGTTAAGTTCGGACATGGGACTTTGTTAGATTGAAACATGTGAGGTTGTTGTAAAACAATCGTGCACAGTACATTTGGCTCGTCTGAATCGCTCACCACAAAGATGAATATGACCCAAAGCAGAGATTTTTAAAGGTCAATATATCAACAAATGAAACCTTGCTCCCGCTTGTTTTCTTCTCCCATGGTGTCCTTCCTTCACGGCATCCAAATTCATATGATTGCCATTTGATGGGATAGATAAAAAAACAAAAACAACTTTGTTTGATCTTATTGATTATGGTAATCATCAAAATACAAACGTAACGTATATGTAACGATACGTTCCATTTTTAAACTGTAACGGGAACGATGTCCTTTCTCGCAGATGGAACTTGTAACGGGAACGCGTTCCAAAAATCAGACGGAACGAGGAACGAGCTTTTGTTCCTTTTTTGAGGAACTTGTACAACACTGGCTGTGGACAGTGTTGTAGGCGTTACCGACAAAACTAACAAAATACGTTACTCGTTTCTTGGAGATAAAAGGAGCGCGTTACCGACCTACGTTAACTCAAAATAAAAGGAACGCGTTACCGCTACCGACCGTTACCGATAAAAAGTAATGCACGTTACTTATGTGTTAGTTTTTGTAATGATCAATTAACACGGATTACTGTTTTGACGGTACACTTATGCACAACCGTCATATTTCAAGAAACATTATGTGCATACAGAAACTGAACTTAATTACTTTATTTCTTTTATGGCTTCTCCTAAATACTCACAAGAAAAAACCCAAAGGTTTTCTTGTAAGTATTCGCAAAATCCTAAAAAATTCACATGGCTTGGCGCCTAAAAACACGAAACAAATTGAAGTGTTATTTTTTAACGTCTTGGGAAGAAGAAGCAATGAGTAACGTAACTACGTTACCCATTACTTGAAATAAGTAACGTAAGTGCGTTAACCGTTACTTGAAATAAGTAAACGTAAGTACGTTACCCTTTACTCTGTTCAAAAAAGTAACGCGTTACCTGTAACGCCGTTACTTGCAACGCGTTACCGACAACTCTGGCTGTGGATTCGCACACACTGAAATGGTCTCCCCTGTACTCTTACCCTGTTACCGTACTGAGCATATCAGCTCATCACGCTACGGGTAGTTCTCGGCTTGCGCGACCGTTTGACAGCGCGGGCGATCTTCAAACTGTGGGTTCATATTGCCGCGTGCGTGGCGTAGAGGGAACGCACGTGGCTCCCACGCAGGCGTCCGGCGTTCGATGCCCGGCGTTTGAGATAACGTTTATGAATTGATTCTACTCCAGTTTTCTAGAAGTTTTGTGTTTACTCTTACCCCGAATGTTGGACGCTCGAACATTCAAGGCCGAATATTCCAGATAACCTACTAGTGTAGTAGATAAGGAGTCCTGCATGACCTTGCCGAGTCAGTCTCGGTCAAGCCAGCTGTCACGCCGATACTTCGACACTTGCTTCTGTTATCTCGACGCTCGTTTTTTATGTATATTTTTTCTTGGCGCAAGTTTGACACATTAAACGTTTAGCTTCTTTCGTTATTCATCGTCTCTCTGCCTGGCATTCGTGACAATATGCTCGTGGCTTTCGCTTCGGAAAAAGTGAGTTTGCCCTTGAATGATAAATTGAAGAGCGTGGGCGCGTGCTCTTGTTTATTCATGGTTTTCTATGGGCGATGATGAGGCGAGTTTCTCGTACTCACAATGCATGTGGAGATATGGAGCATCCCTACTAGCGATATGGACTACAGGCAAGGCTATCGGCGAGGAGTATGTTTCGGTGGCCTCTCGCTCCACTACGGTGAGTATGTTGCGAACGCGGTTGTATAAAGATTCAGTGTAACTGCACGCGCACTCGATGACATCAAGTGCGCGTGCAATTATACTGGATCTTATACAACCGCGTTCACAACCGCTTTGCGAACGCGACCGCTTCCAGTGTGAATGAGCGGTTAATTTCTATCTGCGACGTCGCGACTTAGATTATCGATTGATAGCGACAACTTCCGGGTGGTAATACGCGGTGAAGTTGCATAGTTATTGCGTCCTAAACCAACACCATCAAAGTTGAGAGTCTGACATTTTTTTATTTCATTAATGAGAATTCATCATTCGTACTGAAGGCACCATAGTGAGCGTTTTATCAATGGTGGCCAAGCGCGACCACAGCGACGCTTTTGATCGCACACGACGCGAATAGGGATACGAACTCAGCTTCAGAAGCTGCTTTATGCGCACGACATAGCACAGTGAATGGGCGCCTTTCATGACTTGTATATCGCGCCCGTGGCATTTCTTGTACTCCATGTAAAAGCACGTAAAAAGCGTGATTCCGTTTTTCACCGCAGCACCCGTGATGGCGGAATCTCGTCGCACACGCGTACAGAGGTTAGACGTCTCTGGTGGAACGCGCGAAGATCCCTGAAGTTGCTATATCTTCTAAGAGGGCCGTGTGATATCGGTCAACGTAGTGAAAACAGCGAAGAACGAACCTTCTTTTCGCTCGCTCTTAATGAAACTAGTAAATACAAAAGATCTCCTGTAAGAGGAAGTAATAATGAAAGCAATTAGTACCAGGAAATGAACATACGCACGGCTATGTCATTTAGCAAACCACCGCTTGAGTCTTGAAATGGCAGTGGGTAAAACTCCACCAAGTTCCGTGAGACTGTTTCATTAGGATAGACCTCTTGCAGACAGGGATGCTTTCTTAAATTTTCAAGAAACTCTGAAAGTGATAAAAACTGATATATGTTTTGAGAAGGCTCGAGGTTTATCTCACTTTGCTGCCGGGCCACCTTTACTACTCTCATATCTTTCTTTGTGTATACGGTCCCCACACCAAGTTTATGGTAACATCATTGCTTCATTAAAGGCAAGGCATTTGTTTTCGTAGTGGTTGATTGGGCTTGTGTGAGAGATTCAAATCAAGCTGTCACCAAGATATTTTGGATAGCTTTTAGGCCGGTTTTTTGAGCATGATTCGTGGTGTTTATAGGTCTTACTGAAGATAGGGTGGATATCTGTGCACACGCTTGTCTGCTTGCATATGGTCTATCTACAAGGGTCGTTCAAGGTTGACAAGAGACTTTTGTCCCCCCCCCCCCAAAGAAGAAAAAAAGAAAAAAGCTGAACTAAATTAGCATGGTGGAACTTGTGGAGGACGCTAACGTAATCCTTCTTGAATATACCGCGCTCTTTATCACGTATTTAAGGCATGCGCAGCTGTTCCTACTATCATGGCGGCCAGCGACGTGTCGGCGGAGCTGCGGTGCATAATCCAATTTCTGGTAAAGGAAAAAGACTGCAATTTTGAGAATATTGCAATCACCGAACAAACGTTGTCACAGACAAGAGTGCACGAATGGCCTCAACAGTTTGGCGAAGGACGACGGCAGCTGACAAGTGAACCGCACAGACACGTTCGTCCGACTGCAGCCACGCAGCCCCGTCCTTTCTGCGTCAAAAGAATCAGGGAGCTCCAAAACAATGGCAGTGGTGCCTGAGACGCCCACGGGGAGTAATTCGAAAAAGTTGCAATGTTTCGTGCTTGTCGGATCTTCATTTTTTTTTCTGTAGAAATAAAAGTTTTGGTCAACCTTGTACGTATATAACCGGTGTTGTATAACCAAAGTTCCAATCTTAGAAATTATTTTTACATCGTTTTCAGAACCAATTAGGGACGTGCGCTACGTTAAGGTGACATCCAGTACCCTAAAAGCAAAAGCTATGGGCCGGCTTGTTAGAACAGCATTTCAGCTGAGACTGGGTGAAAGAAAGCACTGCAAAGGCTGGGGCGCGCGAGCGACCTGAGACGCGGTTTGAGTCACGCTCAGCTCGTGCGCTGGCTTTGGCAGTGCTTTCTTTCGCATGCAGTCTCAGCTGAGACGCTGTTTCTAGCAAGCCGGCCATGGTATTCTACGGCTCTACGGCGTGCAAGATCGTCTGCTCCTTGTGCACCTTGTGCGTTTGTTTCCCCCTAAAGGCGCCCACGTGCTTTCTCTCTCCCCCCCCCCCCCGACATCAACCAATCACGGTGCGTGCAATTGACTGCCTCGTCGTCATCGCGTGTTCCCTGCGCCTTCTATATTTTGCGCTTCAGTTGGCGTACACCTCCTTGCATTCCGATGCGCCAAAGACGCATTTTGAAACACTTGCTCGCCGTATAGCTAAAATAAATTTGCTTTAAACGAATGCGTTTAACCAGAAAGAACAAAAAGAGTTCTTTTTTTGTTTTGTTCGTCTTCGGGGAAGTCTGAGTCTGCGGTATAGTTAGTTTTCTTCTCTATCCTTGTTTTGGTTTTACCGCAGCGGCTACCCTTCTATCCCTGCTTGTGAAAACGATAATTGCGCCACGGGCAGGCCAGCCCTCCTCGTCACTCATCATTCATCATCGTTTTCACCGGCGGCTTTGTTAATCTTATTCATGGGACTGCCTTCTTTTTCCGTTGGGGCAGGCCCGCTGGTCAAGTGGTCTAAGTGAGGTTGCAGTCTTTACGGCAGCACGGCGTGTGGTGGTGCTCCCTCCTCGTGCTTCGAGGCGTATGGGCTTCCCTCAGCAGTCGACTCCCAGCGTGCCCAAATTAGCCTCATTAGTCACCCCTGCCATTCAGCTGGCAGACATTCCGCATCATGAATTCGAGGCGGAGGTAATGTTTGTCCCCCGGGTCAGACATACCTACTGTGGCTGCAGGGACATAGTAAAACGCCAAGATGACCATCTTACTATAGTGAGGTGGTCCTCTTGGCGTTGATATATACAATACATACAATCACCGTTAGACTGTTGTCATGAGGCGTCTTATTGTAGTTACTGACCTCAACCCTTCAGGCTTCCACCACCTAGTGGATCCGGCGGCATGACTGAAGGACCCCTGTTAACACCTCTCTACCAGAGGCAGGGGCTCCGGAACCAGGGGTGCTGTGTGGGCAGTTGCCCCCACAGGTGCTAAACCAGGGGGGGGGGCATGCCCCCACACTAAAAGCTGTTCCGACCGTCCCCCTCCCCCTCCCCCCCACTCTACTCCCTCCCACCACCTGTGAGGCTGTTGCATGTTGAAGCTGCACTCCATAGGCGACGAGGTGCCACAGGCTAATCAGTAGTTGGTGACATGTATTCTTTCTTTGGAAGCCTTGTTAACCCGTTTGTTTGAAGTTGTCATTCATTGTTTGTCCAATATGTGCGTTCTCACTAATCAATCTCCGAAGATTCTATCAGACTGCAGCCTTCATTTCTCTGCACTGCGCTTCGCAGTTGTCGTTGATATATATATAGTATATATAAAGAGAGAGAGAGAGAGAGACAGAGGAACTACACGATGCGATATGAGCCCCCAGACGTCGCCCCCACACATCAGATATACTTCCGGAGCCCCTGACCAGAGGTTATACATATCCACCCCAAAGCGGAGGAGGTTGGATGATATATAGGGTGACTCGAGTCACCAGGCTCGATCTAAAATGGACCGTAAAAATCGACGCCTACACGTAGCAATCTAAACTTTTCGTCAAAGATGTATTTCACAGATCGGCTTTTCTTGTAAAATTGCAAAGCGTAGCTCTCTTTCTGTAAAAAAATTACACCATCTTCCCGAGGGGAACCATGGGGTGACGCGGAGCATCGCGGATCGTAATTAATTTATTCCCTTCTTGACTGATTTCTTTTGGCCGGCCGGATTTGGGCTGCGGCGGACGCGAGCGGCCGAGAAACGCTAGCAGACGACAGCCGCAGAGTTGCGGGGAAAGCCCACCCCACTGGAAAGCCCTGGCGTGGCGCTGCGACCCGCGCGCCCAAAACTATCCTCCTTTCACTCCTCCGGGGAACGCGCGCAGCGCGCTACCGCTGCTTATATTCACACTTGAAGGAGAGGAGACTAGAGGAGGAGAGTTGCGCATGCGCGCGCGGTGTGAGTAGAAGCGAACGCACGCGAAGTGCACGCAGCTGGTAGAGAGGGAGAGCGGAGAGAGTAACGCGCAGCTGTTGGAGAGAGGGAAGGAGGAGAGTTGCGCATGCGTAGTGTGAGTGCGGACGACGCCGACGCCGACGCCGCGGGACATAGACCTGAGCAAGAGATGCTCCGCATCTAAAATAGGGCCAAGACACTTGCCAGGGTCTACGGCGGGCGGCGACGCAGATGACCAAGTCTAGTAGCGAGGTGTGTTTGGCGTTCGTATTAATAGATGGCGCTATCACCTTATTGCGACGGCTCGCGACCACCGTGGTTTATTAAAATGAACATAATCTTTTTAAAATGTACCTTTGGTTAAAATATAAATGCGTACAATAAAACAACTTAAAGTAAAAAAAACGCGTCTGCATAACGGCGGCGCTTTTGCTGCTAACGGATTTCGTCTGCGTGTCGTATGCTTTCTTTCGCTGGTCGGCTGCACCTTCGGACGCTGCTCCCGACGCCATCTATCAATACGAACGCCAAACACACCCCGCTACTGGACTTGGTCGTCTGCGTCGCCGCCCGCCGCTGACCCAGGCAAGTTTCTTGGCCCTATTTTTTACAGAAGGAGAGCTACGCTTTGTAATTTTACAAGAAAAAACCGACCTGTGAAATACACCTTTGACGAAAAGTTTAGATGGCTACGTGCAGGCGTCGATTTTTACGGTCCATTTTAGATCGAGCCTGGTGACTTGAACCACCTTATACTTCGTCAGAACATAGTTCTGTTTGAGTGTAAAGCAGCGATTTCGTCAACTATAGCCATATACGCCATGCAAGTTCGTCTGCTCTTTGCGCACCTCGTGCGTTTGTTTACCCCCTAAATGAGCCCACGTGCTTTTGTTTCCCCCGACCTTGACAGCGCGCGCTTGAATTCGGGATACTAACCATGAATTTATTTTGCGTCATTAGTGGATAAAAATCGAGTTCTAATGCGTGTAAACTGTATACAGAGTTTACAAATATTTGAAATACCAGTCCTATCTACGTGTGATGGAAGATCAAGCTCGCAGATCACCTCATCTGGACAACATTAATAAAAAAAAAAACAGGAAATATGATTACAATGCTATTGGTGCAGAGCCTTGGATAACTGTGTACGTGTGTTCTAAACCACGAAAGAGAGATCTTTGTTGTCAAATCTACTATACCTCAGCCAATCCAGTCTTGTCTGGACATGTCATTTTCGAAATAAGATTTTCTTTTTTTAATATGATGTTAAACAAAAACAACAAAAGCCGGTAAAAAAAAAGAGAAAAAAAAAGAAGTATAGTTTTGTGTGCAGGTGGTCCCGGTATCTCGCTGTGCCGTTTTCTGCAAGGCTATATGCCGCAAGGTCGTCGCCTCACTGTATTAAACATTCAGTGTTTACGTCTACTGTAGCGACGCTCTCACTTGAGCAAACTTTTTTTTTCCTCTTCCATAGATTTAGTGATCCCACTCCTACGACAAATTGCTTCGGTGCCTTTTTTATGTATTGACTCTTGGAAATAAGTGAAGAAAGAGCGAGCATCCATAGACCCGTTTTTGTTTACTTTACATTATAAAATATCGGCTCTTAGATCAGAGCCTTCCAGTCATCAAATACGACACCAATACGACATCAAATACGATGGATGAAGCATTGCTTTAACCATCGAAACAATGGATAGCCAATATCGTGGCAATACCTAGATCCCTACAATGATATATACCGAGCGCAGCATTCAATTTGTCCTATAGAGATCATAGTACAACATGGGGACAGTCTGTCTTGAAAGATGATGCCTTATTTTACCGCTGTGAACGATTTGGTCCGTGAAATAAGTAGACGCTTTGCAGCAGCTGCACATGGATGCCGCCGTAACCGATCTTCAGTTTTTGTCTTCTGTTATTCCGTTCACTTCACTTCATCATTAGCACAGCAGAACAGGTTAGTGCAATTTTAAATTCCACTGCGTCCTTCTTCCCAGCATTGGCCTCGGTGGAGGGTCGTCAACGCCCGCTCAGTGATTCGGCATCTCAGCGGCTTATAAAGCGGCTTATACAGCTGCCAACCCGAGGTCTTTCATGTACTTCCCGCACTAGTGATAATTATGCAAAGTAGATCGGTATAGCACCCTTCCAAATACTCCTAAGTTGCTTCATCTCAGGGCTTCGTTGAGATGCGGTGAAGATGAACGTAATCATCGTACCAAAGAAGAAGGAAAGGGGGGAAGTGTGTGTGTGTGTGTGTGTGTGTGTGTGTGTGTGTGTGTGTGTGCGTGTGTGTGTGTGTGTGTGTGTGTGTGTGTGTGTGTGTGTGTGTGTGGGGGGGGTGGGGGGAATGGGCAGAAATAAATAAAATGCAAATTAAAAATAAGGGCGGAGAGAGAAATGAGATGGTGGATTAGCTGAGGTCACAGGCGACTAGCGACGCCAGAATCCCCTGGGAAGTGTGAAAACAGGTATCGCGTAGATCGGAATGTTGCGTTAGGTACTTGTAAACAGGCCTCGCAAGTACCGATCCTTTCACGCGGCGTTATTCTCGATTTATTCTTCCTTCACCGCCGCTGGGGTAGCAGCAGCACGAATTCGACGCAACCACGCGGAACGAACGAAAGGTGAGAAACAGCGAACATGTTTCATTTCAGAGCGCCTTGAAGCCCAAATCCGAGACAGTCGCCCGATCGCCTCGAGTCAGAGAGGGGAAGGCATGCAGCGGCGAAAGCGCGCGGCGACCGAATCCGAGCATAAATCCGATTAGGCGTGAACAAGGCTGCGGGCAATCTCCCGGACACTCGGCAGAATTCCGGCGCTCCGAAAGAAACGCGTTTTGCATGGGGGCCCCAAAATTACGACACTGTGAGAGAGAGAGAAAAAAAAAGAGTCTGGCTTGGCGGCGATAGCCGCGGCTGGCAGGCGGCCCACTGAGCGACGCACGCGGCGGCACGCAAGGTGATGATCGAGGATGCGGCCACGGAGAGCCACGTGCTGGCGGCCCCGAGTGCCGCAAGGCGCGAACCTGCCTCCCTCTTCGCTGCCCCGCGATTTGACCCGTAGATAAACTTGTCCACTGCACTTTATTTATCACCTCATACGTTATGAAAGCTTCCTCTTAACACCTTGGTCAAGAGCGAGACAAAGGCGGCTATACAGTGTAGCTAAGTATCTCCGTCGTCGGACTGCTTTGCGGGAGGTTCTGCAGGGTGGCATTTTCGCTAACTTACGAGCCGCTAGATTTAATCAATTCTGTTGCCTTCTTTCTTCAAAGCGGCGGAAGCGGCTGTCTCAACGCGCGATGGGTTTTTATGCGACTGCCGGCAGCCTGCATGCAGACCCGAGGTCGTCGTGTGTGCTTGACCGGCTGTTTTCGTTTCGTACACTTATTCCGCGCCGTCGATTGGCAGCGAGCGGTTATTTGCGCCTTTGACTTATTCGCCTACTTGGGACGCCTCTCTAATCTTGCTTTCTGGACGTTGTTCCTCGCCGACACGACCGTCGCGGCACTTTCTGGCGTTAAGACTCTTCTCTATTAACTCTCTCCATGTTGTCTCATGCAATGGAGACGCGTGGCGCAAGCAGCTACGAATTTCCCGCATTGGTGTCAAAGGTGAGCTGGCGCATTTATTTCTGTGACAATCAGAAAGTTACGAGGCAAGAAACATAGACGATCCATTCCTCATGCGACCAATTAATAGGTAGTGTAAGCCCAAGCAATACGAGGCGACTCCAACGCATTTGCGTAGATTTGAGAGAACGACTCACTCTTTCATTTAATTTATTATAGCAGCGACCGATTAAAATGATCTAACGTATTAAAAAAAATATTTAAAGAAAAAGAAGCGAGAGCTTGGAATGGCGGTCTTGAATCTTGCATGAGCCTGACACTATATCAGGCTGCTTCGCAATGCCATTACCATTACCCCTTTTCACTATCCACATTCTGATAGTTGTTTTCAGCTGTTTTGTCAAGGAACATTGAATTCATCCGCGCCGCAAGGTACACATTTCCCAACATCACCGAATGGCGTCGCATGCCGAAAAATGTCAACCGAAATAGGAGTAAATCACGCTCGACATGCAATCTTCGTTAACAACATTCGTTCTCGGTGAAGCCCTACGTTCGTGAGACCTATACAAACATTTCAATAGTTAAACCGAATGTAATAAGATGGAAGAGCTAGGGACTTCCGGAGGCCCAATATTTCAAGGAAACAAACAAAGGAATAAGGCATCAGACACCATGTCCACTATTCATTTTGATATTACACGCAACAATTCGTTTGACTTTGTCTTGCATTACTGGAGTTTGCTCAACTTAATCAAAGCTAAAATATTTGCGCGAGACTGTACACAAATAGGCAGAAAAACAAAGCAAATCTAAAGAAAAACACTCAATTAGAGTTGCTTTTGAGTTGACCACAGCACTGATCTTAAGCCAGCTGAGTTTTTGGCCGTGTTTCGTGGGACATACCGAACCCCGTGACATATTTTTATGAGCGATTATGTGGATTCTACAAACGATGTATATGGAATAGGTTGTGAAAATGTTTCTATGATAGCACTCTAATTGACTGAAAAGCGAACTAAAAACAGCTCTAGAAAATTGCAATTTGATAATCTGAGTCGCCTACGTGGGAACTCGCCTTTAAAATACGTTTGAAATTCAGGAATGTGAAAATTAAGTGAAATGCATACTCAATTTATTTCTTGGTTACTCCGGGTCTCTTCGCCAGTTGAGGCTCGCTTAATTTAGGGAAAGCAATTACCCGATACCAAGCAAAATAATAGTGTGCCTGATTCCTTCAAATTAATCGCTTTATCCCGACATTTGCGAATACCTCGATCTAGCGCGCCAAGCTGTGTGTCCTGCTTCTTATAAAGCGGTTCCGTGTTTCCTACAGTCTTTGACCACACGCATTGACATTTTATTTTTTTGTGTGTTTTCTGTCCGGACTGGCTGTCATGATGGATGCCCTCTTGAGCATCACTGGTGGCCCTTATCTACGTCAGCGATTAACGCCATGATCAAAGACCGCTTGAGCCGCTTTTGCCCTTTCAATCTGCAGTTGGTCATTGATGGCGCAATCAGAGGCGAGGAGGAAGAGGACCGCAAGCGTTGGACACACACACAGCAACGCATTCACCCTGCAATTCCGCGACGATTACACTGATACTTCGACCGAAATTATCTGCCGATCGGCTTACTCGCGTAAGATAACCTACTTCACAAGTGCGACCGAGTTTAGATTCTTTTTTGCCCCCTGTTATTGCGCGCACCTTACGCGAACCTACAAAGAAACGTGCCAGCGACGGAAAAAATAAATAAATAGGGAGAATTCCACCAAAAGTTTTGAAAGTTATGGACAGCAACGTCCAAGAAACGTTCCGGCCATAAATGTTGTCTGGGAGGCATCCAATGCTAAACTCACTGAAAAGACGAGAACGGCCGGGACTACAGTTTCGGTTGTTTCTCCTTCAGCGCGAGCTTCCGAACTTCGATGGTGCTTCGGCGTCTCGTGACCTTCCAAGCGTGCGCGCGCCAGTCAAAACGCGACGGAAGGCAGCTAGCGCATGCTGGAGGCTAGGAATCGAAAATTTAAGCCCTGCACTTCTCATCATGTCAATGACTAACCGAGTGACCAACGTCTCCAAGTGCGTACGAGCTTAATTAAAACGGACGGGTTACTATTTCTTCTCTTATAGCTTTTCCCCTTTTTTTGTTCTGCCTAGTCCCCAAACCTGTTTCCCTCTTTCCTTTTGCCAAGTTGCACATCAGGTCTGAACGCAGGTTGACCTCTTCGTGTTTGTAAATAAAGAATTATCTTCTCACGTGGAATATTGCGCTTGTTCGGTTTACAACTTCCCTGTTTAAATGGAAGTTTAACCGCGCACGTGTTCCCACCGTCGAATGAGAGCAGTGCATGCATGCCCGGGGTCACTGTACGCGGGCCGCGCAGCAACACCCCTCAGAAGGTGCACGCGCTGGGCGGAACTGGCTATTAAAAGTCATTCATCCCGAGTGGATCGCATGCCGTCGAAATAATTGGGCGGGTCCTTTCGGCCACTCGGTGACAGCGCGAGTCGTTCGCTGCGCGGCGTCCAGTTGGCGTTGGCCGAGAAAACAGTCGGCATCGGCTCTCTCTCGAGAGAGAGACCGCGAGCCTAACACACCGCCTCCCACTCGTTGCGGCCAGGTCCGAGCAATGAGCGTGGCTCGGACGGCGGAACACTCAGCGGCCACATTTTCGGCCCTCATTGTGCACGACCGCGTACAATGGAAGGCATTACAGCGCCCCTAGGAACGTCCAGCGCGCGAGGCAGCGCCTAAGCAAGAAAAGCCAA
The DNA here is from genome assembly GCA_037355805.1 of Ixodes ricinus. NCBI lineage: Eukaryota > Metazoa > Arthropoda > Arachnida > Ixodida > Ixodidae > Ixodes > Ixodes ricinus. The sequence goes on from JAZHYW010056716.1 coordinate 98,187, forward strand.
AAGGCGGGCGAGAATCCCGAGCCTGGTTAGATTAATGCGGGTTTCGGGACACGTGCAGACATCCCCGGAATAGCCACAGAGGCCCTCCACTTAGGCCGCTTTACCTCAAAGGAAGCCGCCGCGCGTCTTCCCTTTTCATTAGCACCGAAACACCGCGAATCGCCCGGGGCGTAAGTTCGCACTTGTTAGGTGCGCTCCCCCGGCATGCATATACGGCGGCAGCTCCGCTAACAGCCAGGCGCGCAGGCGGCGGCCCGAGCGGGCCTGGCCAAGCCCGGCGAAGGCCCCCTCGGCGGCACCAAGCAAAAAACAAGAGCCGGGTAATGGGCGACGCCCCTTTTTTTCACCTCCGGCAGGAACACACACAGGCAAGGGGGGCCCGAAATTCCGACTTAAAGATGGCCGGCCGTCTGACCCGCCGCCGCCGCCGCCGCCGCCGCCGCTGCTCCTCCGACTCGCGTGCATGGAAGGCGGACGTGAGCTTCTAAATGGCTTAATTTGAGAGACCCGATTTTCTATTGAAGGTGGCCAGGGAATTCGGGCGCCAATGCGCCGTGGATAATAATTGCGAAAGAGCGAAAGCGTCAACGGGGTGTCCGTGCCGGCCTGGCAAGGAATCCTGGAAAGGTGCTAGCCTGGCTCTGTGAACCCTTTCCCGTCCGGAACTCGCGCTTGGCGACGCGGTCGGCAACTCCGGTCTTCGTGGCATTCCGGTCGGGCTCCGATACTTCGGATGCGCGAGGATATTTTCTTACTAAATGTTTGTAAAGTGGGACCGCGAGGATTTAAGTCTACTCTCGTATACCCTCCCTGCACAGTGCACCAGTAAGTAGTAAAACACTGGGGGACAGGGGCTGCAAGATTTGAGCCTTTCATCAGCGCGGGCCTCTAGCTAAGCGGGGGGGGGGGTCAAAAGTTTGGGAACTAGCAATCTTGTTTTTGTGTCCAAGGGCGTCTTCTCGAGCATCCTTTTTTCCTCGCTAGCGAGGTCAACCTCGCTAGGTTGACCTCATTATACATCGTGAACGTACTTCATAGCATTTTAAAAGGTAAAAAAGCGTAAATGATTACAGCACAAAATTATATATATATATATATATATATATATATATATATATATATATATATATATATATATATATATATATATGCTGTAATCATGTGCTGTAATCATTTACGCTTTTTTACCTTTTTAAAATGCTATGAAGTACGTTCACGATATATATATACTCTAAATGACTAAATTTTCGCGTGGACCTAATTTTCGCCAATTTCGCGGATCGCCTACAATTCGCGAAAAATACGTCCCGCGAACAATTCGGGCAATATGTGAACGCTACGGAAGCTACACTCGATTCGCGAAAATTAGAAACCGCGAATAATTTCAAATTTTCAGCTTTGGCCCGATTCGCGAAAATTTCAGCCCGCGAAAATTAAGTCGTTTACAGTATATACTTTCAAATTGACAGAGGAACCAATTAAAATTTTGTGTCATTGCCGCTTCAGAGGGACGCGGAACATGAACGTCGAGGTTTGGTGAAAACAATTACGAGAGGGAGATGCTCCACAGCTAAAAGCCCCAGCATGAAAGCGCGAATTCGTCAACCTGGCCGCAGAAGCTATATAGTCCGTTGCAACTCAAGAAGGTAGGGCGAGGGTAAGACGGGCCGAGGAGGAAGAAGCAGACGGAACGCTGGAGAAGAGAGGGGGAAACCTCCTTCTCTCTTTAGCGTTCCGTCTGCTTCCTCCTCCCCGGCCTGTCTTACCCTCGCCCTACCTTCTTGAGTTGCCTTCCCAGCAGGCGACTTCACTGATCCCGCTCCTTCTCGCACTCGCTCTTCCATCCGTTCCTCCTGTCGTTCGTCCACTTGTCCCTCGCCCTCCTCTTCTGGCTTCTCTTCCCCGCTCGAACATCGTCTGTGGAGTCCTCGAAACAGCTCCCGGATAGCGAGTGATAGTTTAAAAAAAATGCAGAGAGGAAGCAAATCGGCTTAGAAGGGCGAGGGGAGGGAGCATACGTTTGGTTTCTAGGCTAGGTGGCACGAGCTGTACCGCCCGTTGTAAAGGGTATACCGCCCAGGTACGTAACCGGGGGGGGGGGGGGAAGAAATCTTTCATTTTGCTGGGGCCTCCTCTCCCCCTCCCCTTAATACAGCATTTTGTCAAGGCCCCCCCCCCCCCCCCCCCCAATCAAAATCCTGGCTACGTGCCTGGTACCGCCATTAGCACCCATCCATCCATCCGAACGCTGATGCCACACGCATGCAGGACTCGTGTCCAGTATGTGTCCCGCGGTACGTGACGTGGAAATCCTAACACTGCGGCCTCGCTGCTTTAGGAGGTCACTCCGTGTTGGTCCTGGCCCCTGGGCCCACCTCCTCACTGAGAGAGATGACGTCACGGCATAACGCCTTTGTCCTCTCTTTCGTTCAGAAGCGTCTGATCACTTTTCTTCTGATGGGAGAGTGCGCGGAGTCTCGTCCCCCTCTCTTCGTTTCTTCGTTCCCACCTTCGCTACTTGGGTTGTTTAGCAGAGCGGGAGACAGAGAGGATTATCTTCCTTCGAGAAAATTGAGGGTGTAGTGAGGATGCATTCGACCGAAAGCGTCAGTACGGTCAGAACTCGGTGCGACTTTAATGGATATGTCAAAGTAAATTACGGTGAACGACATGCTGAACGAAGTTGCTGCGCGTTGATGCGCCACTTGCAAACGTCAATCCACTTGGTTTTGTTTCGAAAAGTCAGGTATCACAGGTTCGGCGTACAGGTATTTTGCCAGATTTTATCCCACCTCCTAATAAATTTCACTGTTTCGTTTACAGCACATAGCAAAAACAAAAACAAAAAAACGCATGGGCACTTGATTTTATATATATATATATATATATATATATATATATATATATATATATATATATATATATATATATATATATATATATATATTATAAACAAATCAGCGAATGATTTAAGATGTTCCTCGTGGAAAGCTAGTGCAAACTAGACTTTTTCTGAAGCCAAACGAACAAATGAAGGCAGCTCTCAATTCTCAGGGCGACGGACACGTTTAATCGCTCTCTTCATCTCCCCGGCTCGAAACACCCGCAATCGTTTTGTGAATACACGTTCGCGAAGCGATTTCAAAAAGCCTTCCCAGTCATCCATCCATCTAACTGAACTCGCCGCCGCCGCATGCAGCCGCCAAACTCAGAGAAGCAAAACGAAACAATGTCAACGTTTACACACGTTCAAAACGGATCTACATTCGCCGTCTCGAACACAAAAGGCCCGGCCTTAGTGAGCCAGCGAAAACAAGCTATCGTGGAACTCGTTTTCGTGTGCACGCAGACAGCGGTCTCCCCGTCGTATTGACGCGCGGCGCGGAAGACTCGCGGGCAAATCAATCACGAAGCGGCCGCCGCGTAATAGTCTCGGGGAAGCCGCGGCGAGGGGGCCACCGGGGACGGGATGGAAAAGGCGTCAGAAAACACCGGCCCTACTCGAAAGAGGAGCGCGGTAATGATCAATCATTAGCGCTCGCGGCTTTTGTATTGCGGGGGCATTTACTGCTCCGTTTCTGTTCTGGGAAGGCGTCCGGAGAAGAAGAAAGGGCAGAGTTCCGGGGTACAGCCGCGAGCACGCGAGGCACTTCCTGGACACATCCTGGTATCGCCGCGCCGAGATGCGCCCAATTACTGGCCGAGGCTCCCTCGGCGGGAGCACTTCACACAGCCCCGTCGGGACACAATGATCGTCGCTGCATTGACAGCTGCACTCTCACAATGGCCACGTGTGTGGCAGCCGCTACTTGGGCTAACCGGCCTTTGGAGCGCGCCGCTTGTGTACGGGCAACGCACCGTTTAGAACATTGCACTTCGTAGCGGCGACTGTCTTGTTAATTTTTTATATCGCTCGCTATGTTGTGGTTCTGCTGGGGAAAAGAAGAAAAGAAAAGACAAATAGGATTTAAGAAAGAAACAAAAAAGGAGGAGGGGATGAGGACATGGGACGGGGAGGCCATTTTGCCTGTCTTGTAAACACTTTCCACTGAAACCGTTTCACGGAAATTGATCACAAAACGTTGGGGGTCACTCTTTGACGTGTCAATTTTATGCAGCGAAGTTAGGACACGAACGGTCAACGTTCTATGTTAGATATATTTATCCAGCACGTTCTAGTCCGCCTACATTTGTAAAGAATCTTGTTCAGCGAAGTAGTTCCACCGAGAGCTCGACAGTTAATGAACACGTTGCGCTAGAACTGTGTGCTTGTGACGTGACGCATAACGAGTACAGGTAGTCGGTCTAGAATTGACCTCGAGGTCAGCTTCTTCGCTCGATCTACCATCGCAATGAGCGTCGCCCGCTTGGAAGGTTGGGTGAAAGAGGGTGGGAATAGATATTTCACGCGACTCCCAGACCAATGTCACGCACGAAAATAACTGCTCCATCCGCCCGAAATTCGGGTGGTACGCCTTTCGTATGCATTTGGTATTAGGTCGGGCCGCCTCTTCCTCGCGCGTCCACATTCTGGCCGCAGTTGGCCGTACGCAAACAGGGCTGGCACGTCGCCGGCCCGGTGTGTAGCGGGCGTCGGGTGACCCACAAGCCGAGGAGTGCGCCTCTTTTTGAAGTGCCGAACGCGAAGAGAAAGACACATTAACGACCGGGTCGTGTTTGCGTTACGGGGTGGGCGGCTACAAGAAGAAACCGCCGAGGTGGAAGGCTGGAAAGTGCGCAGCTCTCGCGAGAAAGCTGCTGACTGACGCAACTCTGCGAGGGAAAGCGCGGGGGACGTGTCACGCCGCGAGAACGGCGGCACTTGCAACGTCCGCTTCTCCGGAGATTTAGGGCCTTCGCACATTGCAAAGCAGGTGTGTGGGTATTTGCGCAGACGGAGAGCTTCTCCGCGGACCCTGCCTGATTTACAGCGGCTCTTTCGCCGGCTCCCTCTGTTACAGGACCGAGAGATGACAACGAGGGGCCCGACGGAGGGACCCGTCGACGACGACGCCAGAGGGACGGACTTGGCATGCCCGAAGGAGGAGACACACCGCCTACAAGAGGCGGACACGTGGCAGCTCGTCACCGGAACAACGTATCAGCGCGAATACACAGCGCACGTCCACGGAAGAACGCTTATAACGTACAAGATAGCATAGAGTACCGTTATACCACCCAATAAAGATTAACATCAAATTCCTTTTTTTTTTCAGTAGGCAAAGAATGCAGGTCAGCGGAACGGTTCAAAAGACACAATCCATATCGATGTTATTTTTAGTTGTCGAAGGACGCTTTCAGGTATCCGACAGCAGCAGGAACTCTTTGACCCTCGTTGAAGAAGAGCTTTAAAGAGAAAATGGCAGCTCGTGTGGACCGAGAAAGGCGGCCAGGGCGAGGAGCGCGGTCGGCGTCGGTCCGTCTCCGGCGCATCAACACTCCAGCCCCGGCGAGGTGCGAGCACGGTGCGTGGTCCGGTGAGCCACCGCGGGGTGGGCGAGGAGCGGGCCGACGCCGAGCGAGGAAAACGATTCGGGCGCGGACCTTTAATAATTAGGGCTGGACGACGACGGCGGCGGCAGCCTTAAGGGGAGCGGAGCGTGCCTTGCCGGAGACGCGCGCGAAGCCGGCGGAAGGAGCAAAAACAATTACCGAGCCCAGTTTTATCTCGAGCAGCAGAGGCGCCGCGCGGAAAAACGCGGGGTGGCCCGCCACCTCCGCCGCCAAAGGAAGCGAAAACGCGCGAGCCCAGATGCGAAAAACAGATACAGCCGAGGATGAGCCTTATTACATAAGCTGTCTCGAGAAAGTGCTAAAATAATGAATCGCTCAGCTCTTAGGAAGAGAAAGACGGAGGGGGGGGGGGGGGGGTGTTCTTTTTAGCTGTCATTTAATTACTTCATCCGGCCTCCTCGCAGGCTCCTCTCCGCTCGGGGAGAGGGGGTACCGGAGGAGACGGTGGCGGGAGAGGAGGCTGGGGAGGAGGCGCAGCGCGCAGCAGCGGGGCTACGTTTGTCGCATTAAACGCATGAAGGGTCGACTGTGCCAGAACCAGTCCTTCTGATAATCTGGCGGTGGTCCGCAGAGGGCGTTGCCTCGCCCGTAGTGCCCCTATAATACCCTCCTTATGTCGTCACCGCGGCGGCAGATCAAAGGAAAGCGCTGCCGACTAACAGCCTCCCAATCCCGGAGGGCCATTAAAGAAAAACAGCAGATTGAAAAGGGATGAGGAGAGGGCACCGGGGGTCTCGCCCTGCAGCCGTTCGGCCGCCCAGCTAGGATCTCCAAGCCCCGGCCACATCCGCGCTCGGCCCTTGCACGGCTGGCGGCGACCAGCTCGCCCAATTAAAACCTGGCTCCAGGTACTGTCGCTCTCGCACATAACTGCCCCAATACCGATGCGACCTGTTTCATTTACTGCTTTTTGTTCCACAAAGGACACTTTATCGACACTCGACGCAGTCACGGGACCTGGATATACTTCTGTGCCAAACGTGTGTAAGTGAGGCATGTAATGCGCCTAATATCCGCGGGTCGAACTATACGCCACTAGACGATGGTGTACATGGAAATGGGTGCTGTTAAGTGTGTGATGGGCTCCACGTCACAGTTGCGCCGAATTCCTTTGTTTTTCCTCTTGTCCCTTTAAGAGGGTCACGAGCGGAACACCTTTCCCCGAGCGGTGTGTGCGTCCACCACTCCACTATAGACAAACTCAACTCTGTGACGTTAAACCACTGCAGTGGCGCTGCTGTCAGTACTACGCATGCGCAGAAGCTTCACTCCCCATAAATTTGGTTTCTGCGCAGGTGAAGTGCCCACACCTGGCGTGGGCAAGGAAGTCGCTTGGGACGCAAGCGGCAGTTCATGTTTGTAAACAGTCAAAGTGTCTAGGTATGGCTTGCAATGACTAAAGCCCGGTTCACACAGTTGCGTTTGACTGCGTTTGACTGCGTTGCGGCAGCGAAACACCAGGACATCCCTGCTTCTTATATCGCGTGCCAAGAAGATTCCTTGAATTGGATTCCACGCTTCATACGAAGCACCGATGTGCGGGTGACTCGCTTTGATTCTCGCCGCAACGCAGTCAAACGCACTCAAACGCAAGTGTCTGAGCCGGCCTTTACAGCTTCCATTGGTGGCCTTGCTGCTGAGCGCGTGCCGTTTGCAGCATGCTCTTCGCACCACCGAATTTTGTTTTCTTTGCAAGGAAAAGTAGGAAGAAGTACCAACATGGTGCGATGACTGCACGTGCAAGCCATGTATATGTTCCCAAGCTGGCACCAGTCTACAACTTTCTCCGACTCAATATCTTCAAACGCAGTGAACCTCGTAAATCACAGACTCGACACAATAGCCGAGGAATATACATGTACAGGCTGAACCTCTAGACGCCTCGGTTGAGTGCTTCTCGATATTTGGTTTGAAGCGTGAAGGATTGCAAGTCAAACTGATTTAAAAGGGCAACACATAAAGTATGGAACAAAAACAGACTGCATTCTAGCAAGGCCAAGCGAGGCTTCCGGTCATGACCTCGCGCGCAAACAGCGTCACACGCTGGTCTAAGGAATGTCCGCACATGTGGTACAGCCATAAAAAAAAAAAAATGTATGAGTCATTTTAAGCGGAGCGCCAACCGACTGTGGCGGCCGCTCCGAAAAGCATCCCGCCGAGATCAAGCGCATACACGAAATGCTGGCGGGAAAGGGGAACTTCGTGGGCTCCCATTTCCTGCCAGCATCGCGAAACGCGACGCTCGTACTGCCTGCTTGGCTCCTCCTCCTACGGGTTGTGGCTGCCAGAAGCTACGCATGCCTTGCATGGGACCTCATCGCACCATGCTGATGGTCATTCCTAATTGTCCTTGCCGAGATAAACAAGTTCGGTGGTGCGAAATGTATGCTACAGAATGTACGCGGCTCAACTGCAAGGCCACATGCATGATAGACCCTTCCCGGAATTGAGTGTGGCCATATTCGATCACTATCATCATCTTAGCGTATACGTATCTGCTCTATACCTTTTTCAAAAGTCAATTTATCCACTCTTGTCCAGAGCCGAAGTTACTGGATCCTGGAAAAGTCAGGGTGCCTACATGTGCACTTTGATGATATCTGACAATTCTGTCCCCCACGCTTATGTTTCTTTTTTGTTCCTGAGCGCGAGCAAGCGCGTATCCCGGCACGACCTCTTGTCATTGACAGCGCTATTCGGTGTCATTTTGTTATCGGCTATTTCTTTGTATTTTTCTCGAGAGCACGTACTGTCGGCATCGGGTAATACAAAGAATGGCATCACCATAAACAGAAGGACATTGAGGCACCCTGTAGCGCCATTGCCTTCTCTGCTTGCTATACTCCGTTTCACCTTATGCTGTACCGCAGCGAAGGCTAGAAGCGCGAGCTCAGAGCGTTGGCAGCTGCCCTTGGTGCACGAGAGCTTGTGCCGCCGAGATGTGCCCCAGAGCAAGGAGCTCGCGCTTGTAGCCTTTCCTGCGGTACATCATAAGGTGAAACAGAGCATAGCAGGACACAAACAGATATACTATAACATAGAGACGACCTAAACCTCGCAAGGCGATTGGCTGGTGGTAGAGCTCCTGCATATCCGCGGATTGCCCGCGAATCATCCGCGGATATCAGCAGTAAATTGGCGGATGCGGATAAAAATGAATCAGATTTGTCGGTTTGCGGATGCGGATGCGGATGCCAGGGGCTGCGGATGCGGATCGGATGCGGATATCCGCGGGTCCGGATCTACATTTTTGTCGAGGCGGCCCATATGAACGTAGTGCGACCGCAGAGCGTAGAGTGAATAAGTGAGTGATACTATGAAGTGCATCATCGAATGTATTGCGGGGACAAACTATGCTCTCTTAGATATAAGGTGCCAATCGGGGAGAAAATTGTTCTTTACATCGAGGAAAGATTTCATTCTCACCAAGAGATCGCTTTAGAACGTTCTATCTCGCCAAAAATGCTGTTCCTAGAAAAAAAGTATAAGAATGCAGGAGCATCAGTCGTCCCGGGAAAGCGTGTTCTTGTTTGGCAGGGAAAGAGCGGAAAACGTTCTTTGGGCAAAGAAAATCCAAAACGTACAAGCCACAAGAAAGTAGAAGAAGCCTGCAAGTGGCTTCTTCGCCTACAAGTAGATCGAGGAGACTGAATTCGATCCTCTGGAGTGGTGGAACTTGCGCCAGCACGAGTTTCCGCACCTCATTCTTGTAGCGCAGTTCGTGCATGCCATCCCAGCATCAAGTGCATCAACGGAGAGAGACTTCTCATTAGCGGGTATTCATTTAAGAGAGGCGAACCAGTCTGAATCCGTTCATGTTGACGATATTCTGTTTCTTCTATACAGCAACCTCGACAAGTGAAACGTTGCGTGTGTGTGCGTTTTCTTTTTCTCGACAGTTGGCACTGAGTTGTTTTTAAGTATTATGGTTCCGAGCATGCAGTTGAGGGTTCGTGTTTAAAACTGAAACCGATAGGAGGTGTTGCCATTATTGAATATTGTGATATTTTCCCAGTGGTGTACTCGCGCCTTACCACATAAACTGCAGGGTACTTTGCTCCGGCGAGTGAGCGCCTTTCCTCTCCCACTTTTTTATGGTTTGGCCTAAATAAAATGACACAATGTTATTAGTTTGTCCATTGTTAGTTTTCATGTTTATAAAATATGCGTCTGCTTGAGGTGAGTTTTACGAAGCAAAAATAAAAATAAATATTAAAATGCCCTTCGTTTTGAGCGCATCTTCTGGACAGAGTGTCAGTGTCACGGACTCCCAAGACGATCTCATAACTGCGATCATCTTTCTAGCGATGCGAAGTGTCTCTGGAAGGATGATCACTTATTTTATAAATACGATAAACAGAATGCGATAAAATGACTTTCACCGTATTCTGACACGAAGAGTTATTTGTATACAAAGGTAACCAGACGACTTATATGATATCACCCAGATGCTATTTTAAATTTGTATTCATGCTTGATTTCATGATGTAAAATGAATGCGCAGATGAAGGGTCGGATGCGCTTCCGAATTTTGCGGATACGGTTTGGATGCGGACACAAGGCAGGGTTTTGAACCGAATCCGAACCGTGAACCGAAAACCGGGAAAGACCGTTATTGTCGCGCGAACCGGAGTTGAACCGGAACGAAATAATTTTTTTTCGCTCCGGAGCTGAACCGATAGGTTTTCCATGCGGTTTTCGGTTCTTACCCGAAGTCAGGTTGTGTGAAAAAGGCGTGGCAAGAAACACAATAACCTAAAGGGTAAAGCGAAAAAAAAATTATTTTCGCGCAAACCGGAGATGAACCGACCGAAATAATTATTTTTTCGTTCTTGGGCAAAACTGATAAATTATTTTTGCGGTGTTTCGTTCATATGGGGAATCAAAAAGCGAGAAAAAAATAGGTAGCGGAAAGCTTTGTAACGTTCCATTTTCACATAACGGTCGTCTTCATAAGTTATAAAGTTCGTCTCGAAAACTCAAGCGAAATGATCACAGTAACTATAAATAATCCGGGATTTCTGGTCTTATGCATTTCTTTAACAAAATGCCCACATTCGTCCCAACCTTTCCTTGGGAACCAGAAATGGCTCATCACAGAAAATTGATCACTAGAGCATACCCGATTCGTACGTTAGCAAAAGGAACCAATTAATGAGCCTGTTTGTTGGCAAAACGGTGAGTTGGGCTGGTTAATTTTTCATATCAAACTAAACGCAAAAAAAAAATGAAGGACAAAGAGAGGTATAGACAACACGCCCAGTGCTGTCGATATATACTTCTCTTTGTCCTTGTTTGTTTTGGCGTTCAGTCTGAGCTCTGATTCGATGTTTCTTGTCTTCAGTTTTGTTGAGTTGTGTGCAATTTACTTTAAACGCCTTGATTTAGTTGTACAACTGATCGGATAAGAAAGCGATACAAAGACCGATGGATATTTTAGAACCTGCACTAGTTGCCATACTGTGGAGCATCCAACCTGCTTTTAAACTAACTCAGCGGATTTAATAGTCTGTCCGAAATTAGTCTAGCACCGGGAAGGGAATGGGGGATTCAATCAACAGTTACAGCTACAGAAAACAGCAAAACAGCTCCGATTTCTGGTAGCAGGAACAGAAAGGACCAAAACGTTTTCTCCTCAGAAACACAAACATCAAAGAGCCCAGCTCTTCTGAGCATTGCCAAACAAGGAGCCGCGGCTTCCAAGGGACGCTAACGTGTTCCAGTTTTGGGAGGAGAGAAGGGAACGGCCATCCAGAACTCTACGCATTGTCGCATCGCAAGTAGCCCTGGGAGTGCCTGCGACCAAGGTCTGCGTGGAGCGAGCCTTTTCTGCACTGAAGTTCATTTACGTCTCAGAGGTGCCGTCTTTCCCCAAATATGCATGACGACGTCCTGCTTCTTCGCTCAGGCGCCTGACATTAAACTGCGCTTTCACCTCACCTCCCGAGGTGCCCCAGCACTAGCTCGTTCGTTCCACACAGTAATGTGAGCCTTTGCATTCGATATGTTACACTTTTATAAAATATGCATAGTTTATCTTATGCTGTCGTCAATTGTTTTTGTAGCATCTGAGTATGAACCGGTTTGAACCGGTTTGAACCTTTATTTTTTCACTCCGGAGCTGAACCGGAGCTGAACCGTTTTCCCTGAACCGGAACGAAAACCGGAACGAAAAACATTTCGGTTCGACACCCTGACACAAAGTCTGCGGATGCGGATCGGATGCGGATGATCAAACTGTTATCCGTGCAGCGCTCTACTGATCGGTATCTGTTGCCATGACAATCGCCATATCGGTTCTTTGAAATCTTCGAAGCTTCGAAAGGGTTGTTCTGAACCAGCCGCGCCAAGATCGCCATGGAGCATCATCGTACTGAAAGGGTTCCTCGTCAATATAAGCGTCTCTGGTACTGCGTATGCAATCAACTTTTCAATGATGCATATCTCCACGGATCTCTTACAATTATGTTGTTCTTCTTGTGTACTTCAAGACAGGAAAGTTATTTTCAATGCCGCCAAGCCCTGACGCAGCATATGGTGGTGGTGCGAAGGAGTTCGCGTTTTTCGCCGGCGTGGGGATAACGAAATCTCCGAATTCTAGAAATTTCTTTATAAACCAACCTGTCACGGCAAATTTGGATCGGCTCAAAACGAATGGAGGGGTCAAGGAGAAACTACTCATTCCATGAACCAAAATGGCGACCGTATACGGGCCGAGGAGCTTGGCGCTAATTTCCCAAGATCCAGTGACTTTATCCAGAATCAAACCCGACGTTCTAATGACGGCATTGCGCATACTTCTCCAGAACTGAAAAGCGAACGCCTTCGAAAACGTAGAGCACAATGCGGGGAATTGATTCTATGTCTTCTACGTGGCTTTCGATTAACGACGTCGAGGGTGCTTGATTTAAGCGAGCTTGGTCTCCTATCACCGCCATTAGAGGGGCAATGGTGGAGTGGTTTTAGACGACCACTAGATGGCTGTCACTTTTGAAAAGGGTCTCATCTGGTTGCTGATGAAGGAAGAAGTTTGGGATGCTTTCAAGCGGAGGATACAAGGTCTGTATGTTCGAGACTTTAATACAACACAATGCACACAGCGTTTACTTCAGATTCAGGTCCAACGAATATCTTGACATAAAGCCGGCTAAGCCCGTTGACGTCGGAAATTTTATTAAAGGGACACTAGACACCCCTTAAATTTTTTTTTTCATTTTTTGCCAGGTGATTTAGTATGGCGTCAGAGGACTACCCAATTAATATCTTGCTGCAGAGTCACGTATATTTTTAATAAAGCAAAGAAACGCAACTGCTTGAAACCGAAACCTGCGCACGGAGGTCGGAGAAATATACAGGAGGAGAGTGCCGCAAGTCACGTGGCCACTACACCGGACCGCGCTCTTTTTTTTTTTTTTTCCTTTGGTTTTTTTTTTTCGATCGTAGCAGACGACGTGGTACCATTTGCCGTGCGATTGTTTTGCAGTTATGTTTGTTCTGTTCGCTGTTCTGTACTTCAAGATGAGTCGTTTTTTACATTGAAGAGTTGGAAATGAGTAGTAAATGCCAGTGATCGGCTTTAAAAAGAATCGTATATTCATCCCGTGAATCTCGATATGGCAAAAGTTTCTCCAAAACTATATTACTAGACGCAAGAAAAAAAGAAAAAAAAAGAAACGCTGGATGTGACAATTTTAGAGCATTCGGCCGCTCAGGGCGTACCGCTCGTGTGGGCAAGCACGTGCAACTGCCAACCATATCAAGGCCTCACAGGTTCCAGCATCTAAAAGTGGCATTGTGGGGCAGAGTTTGCACAAGTTCCCGAAATATCAACGGGATCGGGACCAATGGCTAGCTGCAATTTCTGCAGAACAGTTACGGGCACCTCAGAAAGCGGACGCTACCCGATTTATATGCTCCTTGTATTTTGTGCAAAGGGACTACATTGAGTTCGCAGGTGTCAAAAGGGAATCCCATACCATTTAATTCAGCGACGCTTTGTCCATAATTTTTTTTTTCAGGGATAACTGTAAAAAAAAAAAGTGAAAATACCGCAAAATGCTGGACGAAAAAAAATATTGTACGCCCACACGGGGGATTGAACCCGCGTCCGCTGCGTGTTTGGAGCAAACACCTTTCGATTAAGCTACTCTAAAACACGAAATGATCTGTTTTTTTCCTGACAACATAGACTTATGGATGTCCTTGGGAATAGGCAGCTTCTTCGTCGTGGAGTTCGAAGTACGATAGTTTTAACATCGTAATGTTCAGAGAGACGAAGGGGAACTCTTCGTTCGTAGTAATACAGCCGGTCGACTGTAGGTAGGAAACTTTGCTGCCAATTTCCCCGCAGCAAAGACACTCGGCAGGCTTGAAGTCGGGCAGCACCATGGATTGGCCACATTCGCACCTAGTAAAGAAATCGTACGCATGCATATTCAGCTCGAAGTAAGCACTTCGTGCTTGACGTTTGCGCGTTTTTCATGCTCTTACCAATTCGTGTTCGTAAGAAGAGCGCTGTCTTCAACCGCGAGAAGGGGCGACGACTCGGCAACGTTTTCGTGCAAATCGGCTTGGTGGTCGGGCGTGTCGTACGGAATGAATCTTAACTGTTTTAATCGGTCCGAAAATTTCTCTTCGAAGGAAGACAGATTCGCCGGTGCCGCAAACGACAGTTCTGAAGTAGTGGTTCCACGCCCGTCGTCCGCTGCCATCGCCGTCCCCGCGAGTTCCACGATACGCGAAAAGACGCCATGTTGAGAATTACGCAGTGAACGCACAGAATGCTTCCGGTTCTCTGTGCAAGTTTTTTTTTTTTTTCAATGAACCTATTTGCAGCTTTTTTAGAAGCCACAAAAATGGGTTTCATATTTTTTTCTATTTTTATTATTGAGTGTGTGCCTTCAATGACCCACGACTTCGATTATATTTGGTGTTGTGTCTAAACCTTAGAAAACGGCCTTTGACCACGGAGAAGAGAATGAGCGCAACTCAAACCGGCCAGTTCTCGATCGGCGGTTTTCGGGCGAAAAGAAACCAAATTTCGAGCCGAAATTTCTGTTCTGGGTAGTTTGGGCACTCACATGTCATGTACAACTAAAAACCTCGGCGAGCATAAATACCCTGTCAGTGTCCCTTTAAGGGGTAATAATCGTTGCCTCGTACTGTTTTTTTTTAAAGCATGAAATGATTTTTAACGTTTACCTCCAATCCCAAAATTTTGTCCATCCGTTCGTCCATCCAGGCTTTTTCCGCTAACCTTAGCGGGGAAAGTGGCGTCACCTGAAGGCGTCACCTGACGTCACTTGACCTATACACCTTGGGAAAATTGACGAAAATTGACCAAAACATCAATTGAGTTTCCCCGCTAAATTTAGCGTGAAATTTACGTCACGGGACCTATACACCAATTCAGTTACCCGCTAAATTTAGTGGGAAAATTCACGTCTTGTGACTTAGACACCAATCCAGTTCCCCGCTAAATTTAGCAGGAAAAATCGACGTCACGTGACCTCAGTTCATGTGACCTATACAAATATTCAGTGTCCCCGCTAAATTTAGCAGGAAAATATACTTCGCGTGACACACCAATTTCCTATAATGCATTTCATGCATTTTAAAAACAAAGGCCGCCATTTTTAATTCTTTTTTTACTGAAACAGTTTATTCTAAAAAAGAAAAAGAAATCTCTGGGTTCACTTGTCTTTAGAACACGATAACAGCCAATCACGACGAGAACAATAGACGGATCCGAGTGAATAAGGAAACGCAAAATACAATTAGATGAAAACCCCAGGTAGCTGACAAAATAAATACCTATAGGTCACGGATTTTCTGAACACGTTCAATAGAAGTATTGCCAAGTAGATACGAATAAGAAATGATATTCCACGTTTGCTACACACCGTCAGAATTCGTCGTTTTATCTGGACTGACCACTAATAAGTTACCGGAACACAGCCCTGAGATGCAGGAAACGTCATATTGTAAAAGAACACAATCGTTCGTCGACTGAATTTTTAAATAAAGCTTTATATCGTCTGCAAATAAAAGCAACTGCGCATTTCTTGGACAATATTCATTATCACTAATAAATAAAAAAAAAAGAAGCGGTCCCAGGTTTGATTCTTGAGTTACACCCGAAGCTGGTACAAAAACGTCTGATAAGCTGCAAGACACGTACTCTGACGATCATTCAGATAACTACTGAACCACAATGAAAGTAGCGGTGACACACCATATAAAGAAAGTTTATCTAGAAGCAATTTGTGGTTTACCTTATCAAAGGCCTTTGATGAATCAAAGCAAACAGTATCGACTTTCCCTCGCGCGACAACGAACGGCACAGTGTAATTGAGTAGTGAACAAAGATTTGTCTATATACCGAACGACCTCTTACAAATCCATATTGAACGGTGCTCAGTTTTCGAAACGAGTAAGAATAAACACAAATGTAAATCGGTATATAAAAAAAACATTAAAAAAGTGCATAGTAATGATACAGGGCGGTAGTTCTCTGCCTTAGACACGTCACCAGCTTTGTGTATTGGTATAACAACAGACTTTTCCCATACACTTGGAAAACGCCTTTTTTAAGCGAAATATTAAATACATGTTTTAGTAAAGGGGCAAAAATATCAGCACAACCATTAACAATAAAACTAGGCGTTAAATATTCACCAGCGGATCGCTTTGGTTTTAATTTTTGTATTGCCTCCAAAATTTCGTTCCAATTTTTGTATTGCCTCCACGACCGTTCCAAGGAAGCGCTCCTGACCGGTGGCAGTTTCAGCGTTGGCGCGAGCATGGCGCGTGCTTCGCTCGCTTTCCGAAGTGACGAACACGTAATGTACGTACTGGGCTGTGGAGATGGCACGCTGGGATATGCATTTGTAAACATTGGAATGATGAAAGTATTCTTTATTTTCTTCACTTTTTCTTTTTGTTGCTATCTTTGAGAAATAAGCTTAAAGGGAAACTGAAGCGGTTCTGCATAAGAGAAAAGAAAAACAGTTAAATTGATTTCATCTGGTGTCCAGGATCACGAATATTACAATTATATTTAAGATCGATGGGCCATGTAGATCCTGGGAAAGTAGCGCTAGGCTCCCCGTTTGGTCGCCATCTTGGTCCGTGAAATGAGCGATTTCTCCTTGACCCCTCCGTTCTTGGTGAGCCGATCTAAATTCGCTGGTGACGGCTATAGCTTTATGGAGACGTTTCGTGTATCGAAGTGTCTAGCGTTACGTCCGACGTAACTCAAGTTACGTCCGAATCTCCGCCTTCCCTAGGTTCATGGAGGAGAGAGAGGAGGGCGGGGGGGGGGGAGGGTTAGGTATACGCTTTTCAGTGCTCCGTCCGGACGTAACGCTAGCCACAGCGTTCTTGTATACCGAAAATTTTGCTATCCACACAACGGCGAAACAAGCGTACATCTTCGTACCACCACACATGCTGTGTCGGTGCTTGGAGGCACTGAAAAATAAGGTTACTGTTTTGAAATACGCAAGAACAATATGATTGGAAGAGATCCGTGGAGATGGGCATGATTGATAAGTTGATTGCATACACAGTGACAAAGACGCTTATATTGGCCAGGAACACTTTCAGTATACGATGATGCTCCATGGCGATCTTGGCGCGGCTGGTTTAGAACGACCCTCTGGAAGCTACGAGAACTTAAATAGACCGAAATGGCGATTTCCATGGCAACGTAGACACATTAGCCAATCGCCTTGCGAGGTTTTGGTCGTCTTTATGTTGGTATCTGTTTGTGTCCGGCTAGCAGGCATAGGGAAGGCAATGGCGCTACTTTCCCTTAATCCAGTGACTTTAGTAGCCACAACAGCGCTTTGAAAATACCGCTGAAGCCCCTGTCTCCTTTTCGGCGCGTTCGGTGAGAGGAGGGAATCGTGACGTTATGCAGAGATCTCAACATTCCCGCGCCTTCCGTAAGCCTTGCCCGAGCAGTCAAAAGCGCCGCACACGTTCTCTCACGAGCGGCACGCGCAAGGCATTCGGGAACTAGGTTAAAACCTCTGGGTATGACGTCACGCTCGGCTGTAAGTTTTTCGGTTTTTCTCGCGTCCAGTGATACTTTCGGATCATATTCGAATTCAAGGGACAAAAATACGCAAAAATTAACCTCTATCTCTCTTTATTTTTAACAACTTTCGCAGTTTTTTCTTTTTTTTTTTAAATTCTGGTTTTGTAAATGTCTTGGCTTCGACTTTGGAGGTACCATTTTTGGGGCGACGACGAGCAGTATGTGCTTGATCATAGGGTACCGAAGAAGATCTTGTCAAAATTGAGTTAGATGGGGCTTGTATCGTATACACATTAACGCCCCTGAATAAGAAAGGTAGCGCCATCTTCTCCATCCTCCTCTGACGCGCACACCTTTTATCTTTATGTTTTGCTTTTTTACACCCGCGCATCGACTGTAGTGCCGCCTGGATCGGCCCAAGATAGCAGACGGCCTTCCTATACTTGAGTCAGAGCGCAGTCAAATGCTGAAAGACACGCGCAAATACATACACACAGGCTAAAAGCGCACTGTCACGGTCTACCAGCCTCGAAGGATGGGCTCAAAGAAAGACGATGAAAGCCGTGACGTTGCACAGTCGGCGTTATTTGATTGGCGGCATGAGCTCATAGCATGCACTGCACTCCGACAGCATAGGCATTCCTTCTCCCTCCTCCTCTGACGCGCACACCTTTTATCTTCATGTTTTGCTTTTGTACACTCGTGGTCGACTGTAGCGCCGCCTGGATCGGTCCAAGATAGCAGGCGGCATCTTCAAAGGATGGCGCTACTTTTCCGTATAAAGGGGCTTTAATATCCATCCCGTGAATCTCGATATGACAAAATTTTCTCCAAAACTATATTAACTAGACGCAAGAGAAGAAAAAAAAGAAGCAAAGAAACGCTGGATGTGACAATTTTAGAGCATTCGGCCGCCGAGGGCGTACCGCTCGTGTGGGCAAGCACGTGTAACTGCCAACCCTATCAAGGTTATCCTCAGGTGCACGCCTGGGGCACCTGTGGCACTTCAGAAGTGAAGAATGCGCGTGCACGGCTCTGATAAGCGCTCTCGGTGCGCGAGCGTCGGCGCGCCTTGCCGCATGCATCTACGGGCGACATTGCGAAGCCACCACCCCGAAGGTTGGCCAAGGTCGTAAAACTATGACACAACGTTTAAATGGGAAAACAAGCGCAAAGACGAACTGACTACCCTAACAAACATACCAGTCAAAAACGGCAGCGAAAAGGAAAGGCTTGCGGAAGGCGCGGAGAGATCAAGACCTCTGGAGATGACGTCACAGTCCTTCTCGGCTTTCCTCCTTGCACTCACCGCGTGGGGAAGGAGGGGTAGGCGCTCTTTTTAAAATGTTTTTGCAATTCAAATTGAAAAAAAAAGTTCGTGATTTTGCAAGTTAATGAAGACGATCCAAATGTGTCTTTTTTTCAGCAGATACATAACCACTTATATACGTATCTATTAACGGTGGTGACACCAGACCTTTTCACTTTCTTGCTTTGGAGCACATGGAAGACCGTCTCTCTGGTTGAGTTCTTAACTTTTCTTTTCTTTCTATTTTGTTTTAGGTCGTTGGCTGTCGGCGTAGGGCACTACAAAGGGTAGTACTCACACTAAAGGCTCGTTCACACATCTGCAACCGAGTACGACCGAGAGAGCAAGACCGGTTTTTAGTCTCTTGCGACGTCTTAGGACCGAGTGCGCTGCTGCGGAGCTGGTCCTAAGACGTCGTAAGAGGCTTAAAAACCGGTCCTGTCTCTCTCGGTCGTACTTGGTTGTAAATGTCTGAACGAGCCTTAAGAAGAACATAGAGGGATCCTACTGAAGTGTGTTCAGCAACCGCAACTTGCAAAGAAAAAAGAAATAATAAGAAGCAAACCAGCGACACCTGCAGCATTACCTTTCACGACCGTTTGTGCACGTGGAAAGGGATAGACATTCTTCGCCTGCGCTTACCCTCCTGGCATTGGCAAGTTCTGCGAAACCGGCGGCACCCAGTTGTCGAAGTGCAAGTTGTAATTGCAGGTTTGCTAGCTTCCAATGCGCCAGTTGTTGGGAAGTTCGAGCAGAACGGGTATTCTTTGGGTCGATATTGAACACAAAAGATTCGCATCGTCAAAAGTGCAGCATGCTGGACTTTTTCACCACAAAGTTGTATGCACGGGTGAAAGGTACACTCGCGAGCGCTAAGATATGGGCAGCGCCTTTTTTTATGTTTCAGGCCTGCAAGCTTGGAGAGGGGGGGGGGGGGGATAAGACGTTACGAACGGATGTGATGTCACAGGCGATAGCGTTGCCAGATTTATTTTGTTAGTCTCTAATATTGGCCATTTCATCAAAAACTAAAAAATTCGATGGCAACTATAAACGAAGCTAACTATAAAATATCTTGAAATCATATAGTTCTAAACTTTTTCCGTAAATAGATGAAATTGCATAGAAGCGATTCTTCGAAAACACAAGACTTCGTTTTCTATGTATACGATGCCTAAACATTGTAGTACAAAAGGTGTATCTGGAAAATAGTTGGTATACAAAACGCTCAATTTAAACGATTTAAACGCATTAGCATAATCGAACAGGCTCTACAGGTGACAAATCAACAGTAAAATTATGTGAGGTTATAAACATCTGATCTCCGTCTCAAATTATACCGATGCTTGTAGACAAAATTTAAACAGCTCATCAAGTCGATCACTGTAGTGGACCACACAGCCAGAGCAACCAGGAAAGTTGATCAGTTGAAGGGGAGCTTTTGAATATTTTATCAATTTATGGAGCGATACATCTTAAAAATAGATATAATAAGAGCGACGTACGAACTTCTGTTGAATGTGTGACAATATGTATACAACCTCGCATAAAATAAATGCATCAACATTGCCGTTCATTTTTTTTAATCCCTTTTTGGGGTGTTTGATGTCCGGGACAGGGGATTTACACCTATAGAGGTGTAAGTTATTTTATTTTTTATTGCGAATAACTAGAAGAATTACTCCATATGGTTTTACACCGAAAGGGCAAAAATTGATGCGTTTGTTTGTCGCCTTCTTGTCTCATGTTAATTCAATTGGAGTAAACCAAAATGAAAAACATGTCAATAGGCATGGCGCAAGGTAAACCAATAGAGTATTATAGTATATGCCATACAGGTGAGGAGCCTAAGAGATCGGTGTTCAATTATCAGTCTAGGGACGCCGTATCGAGACGGCCTGCGTCGTGACCGATGAAGGTCGAAGAATAGAAAACCTAATTCGGGGGTCTCCCTTCAGTAGGTGTTGGCAGCAGAGGTCAGCCGTATTGATGTTTCGCCAGGCTCCACGGGTTGAAAGTCCCTCAGACAGCCCACTGAGTAGTACGTCTCGCGTTCGAGACAAGATATAAAAATCGAGAGAAAAAGAAAGCATCCGCATTCTGCGGTTTTGCGTGTCCTGGAGGAAGCGTATACGACCGGCGCGCCTGAATGAAGGATGCCACCGGCTCGGCATACATTCCTCGATTTGCGAACAGCTAAAGAGACATCCAGTCAATAGGACCTCAACCAGAAATGTCTTACTCCCTCTCGGCCGGGCCAGTTGTTGCCATTGTTTGCGGCTTTTTTTAATATTTTTTTTCTTATTCTTCGCGGGGCGCGATCCATCTTTCTCAGAGCCACAATAACGTCATCATGTCAGGGGCGAGCCGAACGTGCAGTCTCGGCGAGCCGGGGGCCACTCTACGGATAGGTCCGGCCGTCGTCGTCATGGTCCGCGGCGCCGGCCGCGTCGCCGCACTGCGCGCCACGAGAACCGGGCTCCGGCGCGTACTTTAAGCCCCTTCCGAAGAGTGAAAGGAAAATAGAAAAAAAAAATTAAAATAAATAAAAGCGCAGCACGTCATAATAACCGCGCCTCTCGCGATGTATACGCAATTTTCCCACTTTTGCAATCATGATGGAACCGGGGCCTTTTCAGCGATGATAGCCCAATTTGTATTACCTTTGACGCCTTCTTCTCTCGCGTGCATGTTTTCCCCGAGACCACGCTGAAGTCTGAAAAGCGCGTTTCCCCAGGTGCGAGGCAATAGAAGCCTCCCCCTCCCCCCCCCCCTTTTTTTTTCCTTTTTTTTTTTTCGTTGCTGCACGAGCGATTCTTAGCGGTGGTCTAAGTCGGCGAACAGGGAAAATTAGTAGACCGCAGACAGGAGTTGGCATCTCAATGAAGATATACGAGCGGCAACGGGGGCCCCGGACTCGCTGCAGCACGCTGCCCATCCTATTTCTCACCATTGGGACGCACTTCAATAGCCACCTCAGCATCGGGTGCACTAGCTTCTTCCGCAGGGCACCCCCTCCCCCTCTCGCATGGCGTGCACCTATATCTGCGGACGGGCGGGGAAGAGGGGGACGACTACCGACGAGACGGGTAGATCTGCGACGGCGTGTCGCCGCAACCGCCGACCTTTTCCGCCGCCACCAAAGTCGTGTTGCCAGTGCTCATTGGCGCCGTCGCGTGTATAGGCGGTCCGAGACGTCGCGTGTGCGCGACCTCGAGTGACACTGTTTTCTGGGCTCTATCGCCCGGGAACGTCTCGCCACCGCCTCGGGATCGCCGCCTGCAATTACGCTCAGACCACTACCAACTTTGTCGACGTGTTTTTTCTTTTTTCTTCTTCTTTTTGGCTCGCGTTTAGCGAGAAACGTGATTAATCGAGCTGGGACACAAGCATTTGCGCGTTCCTAATGACAGTGCCACAGATGAAAGCGCGCGTTGCCAGAGTTGACCCACCAAGTAGTGACTTCGTAAAGCGTTTTTGAGCGGAAACGTTTGTAAACATGTGATTGAGAAGGAGGCAGCTGCACGAGGTCGAGCGGCTCCATCTCTTCTCTCTCTCTATCATGCGCCGTATCCGCATAAATACTTTAACTCTTTTACGAAGTAGTTCGGTTATCAGTGTGCGGTCGACTTGAGGACCGATTACGCACGAGTATATCTTGATAACCCCAGAAACAAGGGCCCACGTGCAAGTCAAATGTTAAACTTCGCAGTCTTAACGTTTAGAATCACGGCTCCATTTGTTGAAGGTTTCCTCCCAGAGTTGTGTCACCCGCAAGAAATACACTAAGCACCAGAGCTGAACGCGGCGCCGGCCGAGAGTCATACTGCCGTCGACGCCTAACCCTGAAATACCTTGCAATTGGCGCTACGAAAGTTTAGGAGTCGCTGTCTGGTGGATTTGTCTCGTAATATTAAGTGAACATTCTTAAACGCGTGCGATGTAGAGCCTCTAAAACCTGAGAACATAAAAAAACAAAAGACGTCGGGGTGAGAGGAACTTAGGTATACCAGCGACACTGAGGGTCGCTGCAGCGCCCCTAGCACGAATGGGCCCACGCGCCGCTCTATACCGCCGTACACGCATTCCAGTTGCGCTGAAGCCGCAGAGCAGGCTACCTCGAAGTCGGCACCCGGGCGGCTCTCCCTCAATAGATTTCGTCCCCTTCCCCAGCGGGCGATCAACGAACGCACGAACACAGACGTACGCACAGCAGCCAACGCACGAAAACACAGCAGCGGCGTCGGCAGCAGCAGCAGCAAGGCGCGCACATCTCCGAAGAATGCCTGCGAGCATTAGAGAGAGGAAAGGAGAGTGAGAGAGTGAGCGAACTTTTTCGCTTTAGTGCGTTGTAAAGGCGCGTTGAATACGGGTCTTGATACTGTCAAGGATAAAAGGGCGTTCTGGACAGCGAGGAAAGAAGATGTTGACGTCCTTAAATCATCGATTGGCCACGCTTTTAAGCTCTCGTTTTCCGACAGCGGCGGGCCTTGAAAAGCGGGGGCCGCGGGGAGGTCAGCGGTGTTGGGGGGTGCAATCTCTCCCGCGGGCACGCTGCAGGTGTCGCCGACGCGGAGGTTCGGCCGGGAGCCAGTCCGGGCACCGCGCTCTTCGGCGGCGTGCTTCTCCGGCCGATCGCATGGAAGGACGCCGGAAGATATGTGACTGCCGCTTCGCTCCGACACTGCCAAGCGCCTTGGTCGAGGACGGCGTCGCGCTGATCCGCGCGATTCTCCGGCGACCGAGGTCACCGCAGCGGCTAACTATCAGGAATTACGGTAGCGACAGCCGCTGCCGCGTTTTCATGTTTGTATTCTGTCCGAGGAAGCGACATGTGTCAGCAGCCGCTTCCTATTTTTTTTCCCCTCTTCTCCGGGAACTTATCCAAGTTTGTCCGATATAAAATGTGCGACACGCAAATCCGTGTCGAAATGTGTCGGTTTATTAGACCCTTCTTCGTGTGATCGTACGCGTTTTTCTTTTTTTTTTTTTCATGGGCGTTTGGCGATATTAGCAGTTTTATTTTTAGCCGAATTTAGTTAATCGCAGGCCCCCGCGTCGATGCCACTACATCTGGAGACGTTCCCCCTCTAGCTTCAAAATTTCTCGTCAGATATGTATCGAAGCGTATAACTTAGGCTGCATGCAATACCATGATCATATTGACAAAGCTGGAACACAGACAAAGGACCTAAGCATTTTAATTGACACTTTATCGCTCGGTGAGATCAGACGCGGTACACAGACGCAGTAGTGAGTCGGTTCCTCGCGCCGATGGCAGCGCAGTTTTCCCCTCAAGTACAGCAGCACACCTCCGAGGCGCGCAGCTGAGGCACGCACGAAGCAGCGGCGAACGACGGGCTTCGAACGACGATCCCGGTCGGCCGCGGGTCAGGCCGGCCCAGTGGTCGGCAGGGGATCGCCGACACGGAACTCCTCCGAGAGCGGCGCTCTCGCGGAGTGCGGCTTTGGACAACAGATCGGGCCAATGTAAACCGCGTGATCGATTGGCATTCCCTGTGCCGTTGTTCTTGCTCGTGGCCTCGCGGCGCGGAGTCACACTAGCACAGTCCCAATATATTTCACGCGGGAGTCGAGGGCGAGGAGATTCCGCATTCCTCCTGTCGACAGGGCCTACATGACCCCCACTGCGCCGCGGTTCTCCCCCTCGCCCGGGCCGCCCGGTATTTTCGGAGAGTTCATTCCTTAGTGACACCTAGGAGGAAGAAAGCCAAGGGAGCGAGCGACGCGCCGCTTTGGCGATAAAAACTGTACTGCACACGCACGCACCTTCGCCTCATTATACGGCGCTTGTGAAGAGTCGCTGAGAGCTGAGGGGCTGCCCGGCGACGGCCGAGCAGTCGACCTGCGCGCTGGCTGGCCCACCTCCCGCTGGCCTGCCCGCCGACCCTCGCTGGCAGCTCGAGCCGTCTTCTCGGGGGCCACGTCATTAGTCTCCTCGAGCGCTGCCTCCGAGTGAGCCATCCGTCTTGGCGCCCGACGACGCTCAGCGCCCGCGCTTCGCCACACTCGGCCGGCAACTCCGCGCCCAGCGGACCCTAGGCCCTTCCGAGCGAGATTGTATCGAGGGGCAGTGAATCGTGTGAAACCGTCAAAGCACGTTCCTCAATTCTACTTTGGCACATATGCGAGGTCGGGGCCTTTCTTTTGCCCCAGTCGATGCTACGACGAAAAGACGCCCAAAAAGAAAACCTTCGCAGCTTATATAACGGGCTTGCCCAGAGAAAGAGAGCAGTCAGATTCTTCGGTTCGGCTATTTTGTTTTACGCGATGTCTACGAAAGCTGATGTCAACTGACAACTATGCACAGCCTGCTTAGAGGTTTGAACTAACATGGTGTGACTAGGTCTGTGAAACACTAAAGGTATGCTAAACCCATACACGGAGTGTTTCTGGGAGCAGTATCACCAGTGTCACCACATACTCCCATATAAGTACGAAGTTACCTATTCGGTTCTGGTGCGTGGGAGGAACTCAAAAAGAACCCCTTGGAAGCCTCAAAGTGATTTTCAAGATACCTTCGTTCGGTTATGTTTCTACCAAGGCTTATTGCTGATTTCATGTCTGCATACAAGGGAATACAAATTACTCGAATACAACGCAGGACATTCTTGAGGCTGATACGCGAGAGGGGGGATGATTTATAGAAGAAACACAACCAAGACCAGTTTTGTTCAGATTCGCGCGTAGCGTTGCACTGCTACGAGACAATAATACAAAAAGAAACACTGAAGAAAATCTTAAATACGCTCGTATCAGTGATATTTCGCCGACAACATGATTCACTTTTAATTCAGAACGTTTCGGCTACACGACTATCGATGGTCTGGGTATTCAAAGATACAAAAGCCATTTGTTTCACTGAGAGAGGACAAAAAAAAAAAAGAAGAGAATGCCGTTTTTTTTTTTTTTGCTGCGCGTATATTGTGTGCAGTTAGCCAACAACGTAATGTTGCATGGGGAGAATAGTCATTTTCTTTGTAAGCATCCTGTATGGAATACTTCTGCGTCATTCTGGAATTCGGCTTCCACGGAGAACGGGAGCCGGGCCACAAGCACGCCTCATCAGTGCCCAGATCAAAAGACCGAGGCCCATGGAATTGGCGGACATCGCACATATTTGGTCCGGAGAGCGAATGAGCTGGAAACAAGAAGCCAAGATCGCTGATTTCCAGCTATTTATAGGAAGGAAAACATCCCGACAGCGGGCGAAAAACGATCTCTCGAGCCCGAGACAGATGACGAGAGGGCATCTGCAGAATGCAGCGCATTCCCTCGCGGTGACAGCAGAGGACATTGTTGGCACCCATTTCGCTTCAGCACCTCTCTGAGGCTATTGTTGAGTGTCTGGCTTGGAGAAGTTTTGGCTCGCAGTACTGAAAGTGTCGTCGACGACCCTTCACCTTTCTTCGCGCCACTTATAAAAGACGAGTCTGATCCCGCCGCCTTCAAACGGGAAAGCATTGCGACCTTTCAATCCCGTCTTCAGCTGTACATGCTATTATTTGGTAGGCTGTACGCGTCATTGTTTATTTCATCAACGCCAATCAGACAAAACATGCCGCCGTATTGACCAGACAGTATAAATGACCAACAGTGTAGAGATTTGTTTAATGGCACGAGCAGTGACGCAACAGAAACAGTGAAATTCTCGGAATATCAAAGTCGTTGCTCGCAACATTCAAAGTAGCTAGTTTGTAATAAGAGCCGCAGATAATCGACCTTACGGATAGGTCGTACGTTTTCGAGTTGCTGTTCGGAATCTCGAGGATGGCGCGGTATGCTTTGCGATCAATCTGCGAGTTTGCGCAGTCCACAGCAGGGGCAACTATTCTTCTATCTGAACAAGCAAGCGAGACAGGTATTTCGTGAAGTAAAAAGAAAATGACTCTCAAAGCAAAACTTAAAGAAAAGTACAGAAACAGCGACATTACGCAGATGCATTAAGGAACAATTTGTAGACAGCTTAGAAAGCTTCCGCGCAATGATTCCTTCTTTGATCTCTCCAGAGCTGGGATAAGACGAAGCCGCGGCGATCAGTCAACGTCCAATGATGGAAAGAATTATCCGCCGGCAGCCTTTGGCCCCGACGCGCTGTCGCGATCGGAGAATCAAGGAGTCTTTCTCTTGACCACGCTGATCAGCAGCGTTCATGCCAACAAAAAAAAAAAAGGAAAAAAGGGGGTTTTAGCAGCATTTTTTTTTCTCACATGTTGCCTTTTTCGTGCCACATTTTATACACCCAATCGAAAGTAGAATCTCATTCCATGTTCCCCGACGACAAAATAAATGTACGGCTTTCTTTATTTTTTACCATTATGATTTGGAATTTGGCTCTCCATTGACATGCATGCGGCGTATATGACTACACTTGGTGACAGCGGTTAAGAGTAAAGTGGAAGCTCCTCCCTCCTCTTTCCACTATAGCAGGGCGAAGGCTGGAGAGGAGGCGACCTCCTCTCCACCGTTCGCTCTGCTATAGTAGAAAGTGGTGGGAGGGGCTTCCACTTTACTCTTAACCTGTCACCAACAATCTTAAAAAGTAAAAAAAAATGTTTTTTTATTATTTTTTGTATGAATGATTTTTTTTTTTCATCTTATGTAATAGTGGGCACGAATGAAATGCGAACAGCGGAGAGCGTGGCCTTCGATCCATTCTGCGCAACCTAGAGGCAACTAGGAACGGATAAAACTGCGGATCGGAGAGAGGGGCTATGAGCGTATGCACATCGGGGAGTAGGCACGCAACCTCGCAGCCCCCTTTCCACCCCGTAGTTTCATCAGTTCCTAAATGCCTCTAGGTAGCGCAGCATGTATCGTAGGCCAAGCGCTCCGTTTTTCGCATTTCATTCGTACTCGATGGAGTACATGCACTCGTTCTAAGGCCTGCCAGCTGTTTGTTTGGGACACCATAAAACATGAATTGAATTGAAGGCACGTGAAAGCAGAAAAAAAATCAAATATGAAAAAAAAAATAAAACCGCGGCCAGAACTTAGGAATTGTCGAAGCCTCCTCGGGTGTTTATTTCAGGAACTTTTCAAAGTATCTGTCGCAAGTGATAGCACGTTGATTGGACTTAAGAAAGAACAACTGAGTTGACTCCTACAGTATGAAACGGGACATGTCCCGTTCATGAATGGAACGAACTTGATAATTTTATCACTAGCAGCGCCACGATAACCCAATTCCTAACACATCTAGGTGCTTTGTCCCAGAGGGATGAGTGATGTAAGATTACCTTCTTTCTTTTTTTCTACTGTGTAACCAGGGCTTACCTGCTATTTTTTTTATTGCATGTTTGTTATAGGTATGGATTCCGATTTTGTTCCTTTTTCAGGCACTGTTCAATAGCATTTTTGTCTATGTTTTGACCTTGAAGTACCAATTATGATGCACGCAATTTTCTGGTATTGTGTGTCCTTTCCTATCTAAATTCTCTCTCGGGACTGGCAGTATTTTGAAATAAATAAATAAATAAATAAATAAATAAATAAATGTCGATTTCTAAATTAGCAAGTGGTTGCAAAATATTTTTGTTGTATTAATAAGTGTTTCAAATTTTGCTCTGCCGTCTTATAGTTGCACGTATTTGACAATCTATATTAAAAGAACCTTTTCTCGAGGGGCTTTGTTTCGAAGAAAATATAAAAGAAACACATTAACCTTCCGTCACGCCGCAAAAGAATTCAGCTTGCAATTTTCTATTTTGAACGAAACAACAAAGGAAACAAAGAAAAGACAGAGAAGAAGGGGAACATCACGATGAACCGATCAGCAACCGCGAGGACGACGTGAACCTTTTCGATGCTGGCACACAAGATGCGATCGCCGCAAGATTGATTATACTACAACACGGGGATTCGCTTCAGCGAGCAGGGTGAGAGAAGAGACCGCGAGATTCGGCTCTTCGGAACAGAAAGAAAATAGGTTCAATATTAATAAATGTGTCACGAGGCGACCTTATTCGTCGCCGGTAAAATAAAACAGACTGGAAAGAAAATATCGAATCCGTCCAAATGGCATTCAATAATAATAAAAAACAAGTTTTATTAATGAGGAAAAGGAGTGATTTCGCGCGGTGTGTCGATGCTTCTCTTCACTTTTACAATGATTGACTGTTCTCTTCGATTATTGTCGAAGGCGAATGGCTTCGCGATTCTACTCTCTTAAAACGCAAAACGCTGTCGTCTGGTGATGAAATCGCTGTTATTTCGCTTCAGCCCGCTACAGATAGAAGATACTACCAATCCGCTAGCGGACATGTCAGGGGGCGTTCTGTGACCCCGATTTTAGCAGCCAAAAATGGGGTCGTCATCGGGGGTCGAGTCTGAGCGCCTCGTCCTTTATGCTTACGTAGATACAGCGGTGTTATCTCCTGGAGATTATGGCTTTGCAGAGGACGGGCATCGACAGTCTATGATATCGATGCTTTTGTTCAAGATTTGCAGAAGGTCTGCAGGCAATCCTGGACCATAGTTCTAAGACAATACTTCATTGCTTCGATTTTATTTACTCAGGGACAGTCTTTACGATGCATGGTCTGACGGGCCACCGGAATAAAATTCGTGGAAGCAAAAAGGAAATAAAGAAACCGTGGTTGAGGAAAACGCACCTAGATAAATATTGTCGTTGACACTTGGCACGGAACAAGAAGATAATACTAATAATAAATACATTCGTCTAAGAATTGAGAACGAAACTCACAATCCACCCATGAAACGGCTTGGCATCACGTGAATGTTTGTTCAAGATTCTTTCTTTAAAACGGTGATCGAAGCAATGTCCCACGTTCCAAGATATGGCTCTTCAGTGGAAGCCTATTCCCACGAAATGAGCGAAGCTTTTCTCGAAAACAAACAGTTCCGTGGAAATCACAGAGAGTGGAATAGTACGGGTGGAGTCTGCAGTCTTCACGCGTCCGAACGCTAGTTTTTGTTTTTTCATGTCTTTTGTTGAGAGTTTCCTCGAGAACCCTCTTTGACTCGACTCGCTTCCAACAAGTCTGTCCAGAAGAACCCAAAACAACTGCTTTCCTCCTGGAGATCAGTTCGTAGCGTTTTGAGAAACAAGAAAATGTAGCCATAGAAGAATGGTAAGGGGGATGAAGAGTAGAAGTAGAAGGTCGGTTGGGAGAAAGGAGGGAAGGGGTGGGGGAGGGGGGAGGCAGAGAAAATTAGGAGCCACCGCGAGATCAGGTTATTCTGGCCGCATCTCTCGAAGAGCTCACCATGGGTTCACGGATCAAAGACCACTCGGCCCTGAGCTCTGGCCTATACAGGGGGACGGGAGAAGAAGAGGCGGAGGAGCGGAGGGGGGAAGAGGGAACCATCGCACGAGTTTAGCGGCTATTTCCATCCGTCATTACCCCGTTCCTAATGGCTTTTGTCGAGCAGAGCTTCCGCGCTGCGGCATTCCGCTCGTCTTCGGGCCGCGCTCGCGCATCGAGAACAAGGCGCTCCGCTTGTGACGAACCGCGGGCTTCCCGAAAATACACCGGCATGAGACAATGGATGAGCGCGCAGTTCTCGATGACTTTCGGCGGATCGTCAGGCGGCCCTGCTTGGCCCCGCGAGCGTCCCTTATCATCAGGCTCGCAGGGAAAACCTCCTCGCAGACCTGGGCCCATGCCTCCGCGGGACGCTTGATTCGGAAGAGCGCCAACAGGAGCGGCTCCTGTTTGCAGTTTAGTGAAATTGGCGCTTAGGCGCCGCTCGGATGACGCAAGAAAACAACGCCGGAGAGGGGCCATTACCTCCGTTCGGGGAGCGAAATGCGCGCTTCCTAGAGACCGCCCGATAAGAACATCTCCTCCTCGGCTCGTCCACGATCGGAGTGCGACCACGTATTGGCCACGCTCACGGCTTTGACGGAAACTATACAGCTAAATAGTTCACTAGAGAAATATTCGAAAAATTGAAAACGCAAGGGGCGTCATTATTCCTCTGGTTAGAAGCATGGGAGGAGTGATAGTCGTGTGTCAGCACAAACATTTTGTAGAAACGGTATAAAATTGATAGGGCAAAAAAATAAAAATCGTGAAATACTGGGATTGAATTTGTTTCTATCAGAAAACAATTTCTGCCCATGGCGAGTCGTTCAGATGCGTGAGTCGCACGTGCGATGGTTTCGCGTTTCTGAAGTTTCAGCCCCGTCGTCGTTTCTAATTTGCATGAATAAGGCAGTCCAGTCAGGACGATATCACTCAACGCATTAAAGAACAGAAATAAAACTTATAATATGCTATAAGATTTTTCGAGCCCGTACAATGTCAGTTCCGTCTCTCAGCAGGACTTCGACATTTACAGCCCAGGGGCTAATTCTCTATATCATTTTTGTTTTGTTTTGTGCGTCATTTATTGGTTGCACTCTCCTGGGGGTGGCGTCCTCGCGCGGTTTTGTGAGCATTTTCGAAATCGATCGCTGGCCCAATCCGGGCCGCTCCACTTGTCCAGAGTTGCGGCATTCCACAACAACGACAGGAGGAAGAAAAGAGCAACCGCATCAGGGGCCGGAGAAGAAACGGCGAAAGGGACGACGTGTCAACGCTGTCAACTGCCTTGGAATGTGCAGGTGTCTCCGCGACGGGGGATCGCTGGGTCGCGCTGAAGCCGGGCACCCCGACGAACGACCAAAACTGCCGCGTCATTTTTGCTTTGTCGTTCTGTCTGCGTGCATCTAGCCTTGCGGATATATAGATGTGCCATGACTAGCGCTTTTGGGCCTGTTTGCTTGGGCCGCGTCCGCAGGTGCCTATATTTTACACGGTGCGTTAGCGGATAAACTCAAGCATGCATTCCTGCACACGCACATACATCCATACATACACGCACGCGCATACGCACGCACACACGAGATATATATTTATACGTATATAAATACATACACACGGACGCGACGCCTGAGCAGCCGACAAGAAGTTCTCGTCAGAGTTGCCAACTCGTTGATGCTGTTGGCGATGTTTGCTCGGTCTGGGTCGTCGGCAGCTGGCCCAGGATTATAAAAGTACGCGCTGAAGGTTTTACGGCGTTCTTTGTTTATTGTAATTAAACTGGAGCACGTCATCGGATCATATACAAGACGGCGAAGGAGCCTCGTGTACGGTTCTTATTTAAGAAGAAAAAAGAATTATCTCTAGCCTGATTTACAACTGATGAACCACTGCCGGTGTACACGGGCGCGTCTTGAGTCTCGGGCAAAAATTAAATACGAACAAATTGTTCGCAATAATTCGCTCGATTTCGGTGTGGCTTTTTTAATTTTTGTAGGGATCCTCATTTCTCGTCACGAATGCTCTCGGTGTGGCGACGTCTCCAAAAAGAAAGAGTGGATGTGTCACGGGCAGACTTGGGAAGTAATCCGTTACAAGTAACGGATTACTTGTAATTCGTTACTTTTTCAAGTAATTTTGTAATTGCCACGTTACTTTTTTGCGGCAGTAATTTGTAATGTAATTCCGTTACAAAATGTTGGTAACGGATTACTTTAATTACTTGTTACTTTTTAAAACATATGAACATAATACAGAAACTGTAGCAATATCAGTCTGGGACCAACCGCTCGACCAAAGCTCGAAAACGAGCGCTCGCGCTCATGCATTTTTCAGTACTGCAGGCGACGTGCGCGATCGAAAGTGTCGCTGTGGTCGGCCCTCCACAATTGGCCGAATGCTGACTATGATGTCAGCAAAGGATTTCTCTTCGACGGAAATAAGAGGAATGGAAGAACTTCAATTTTGGCGGTGTTGGCAGCGTTGGTTTCAGAGCTCAATGATTTCAAGCTTCCACCATGCTCATTACAAACACCATCGAACTTGTTGTTCGCAAGGTAATGACGTCACGAGAAGGAACCATAGGAGGGCGCCACCAAAACATCTCGCCGCTAATAGGGAGTATTCACTGGCGGCCATAGTTGTGTGCGCGACTGCTGAGCGCGTACTGACGGCGAGCTTTCACAGTTCTTCTGCAACACGCATTCCGCATCATCAAGATTGCCGGTCTTAGCAGCCCATTAATGTTAGCTCGTTCTGAGCATGCGCTCTAAACATCGCCCTCAAAAATGCATAAGCTGACAGTGCGTCAAAGCTACAGGCACGATAGCGCAGCTTTGAGACGTCGCGTATACGCTTGAAAGGCCCGTTACAGAAAGGAGCTTTCGTAGATCGGTTCCTTACCTCCAAACCTCCTAGCGGAGGTAGACGCTGCTACTGAGCATTCGCACCGCTAGCTTTATCTGCAGAATTTCAGGGATCTTTTCCAGTCACTGTAAGCTAGCGGGATGGCCGGTGTTGTTGCAGCTTTCGCTGCCTTGTCAGCTTACAGGTGAACGGAGTGCACCTACATTCCTTGTCTTAAATCCAATATTTTATTTTTACAAGGACTACCGTAATGCGATGGTATGGTAATTGGAAAATAGTGTTGCAGAACATTTTTGAAAACATCAAGATTGTTTCAATTGTTTTCTTGATAAGTGTACGGGAAAAGTAACGTGAAAGTAATTTGTAACGTAACGAGTAAAGTAATCCGTTACTTTTCAGCGAAAGTAATTTGTAACGGTAATCCATTACATTTGAGGCTCGGTAATTTGTAATTGTAATCCATTACATTTTTCAAGTAACGGGCACAAGTCTGGTCACGGGTGACGGCCAACGTGAATAGCTTCAGCGCAGTGCACCGGTGTTCCGGGAAAGCGTCCTTCACAGGGGCAATCTTCCTCCATCCGAGTAAGCCTTTCAATATGAAGGCATGGACCATTCTAAAATCGTTGACTCGTAAAGGAGTTCGGCCAATTTCATAAAATTCATACGTAGAGAGTTTGTGAGACGTAAAAAAAAAAAAACTCCAGCAACGAATGAAATATTTAATTCGTGTACATACACACAGTGTCCTCACGTGATATGTTTTTTTTATCGCCACCCCATAAAAACCAAC
Source organism: Ixodes ricinus (assembly GCA_037355805.1). Taxonomy (NCBI): domain Eukaryota; kingdom Metazoa; phylum Arthropoda; class Arachnida; order Ixodida; family Ixodidae; genus Ixodes; species Ixodes ricinus. Next base: position 132,002 of record JAZHYW010056716.1, read on the forward strand.
TCTGAAGCTTCCAGCAACCCCCATGATGCCGCAGCCGGGCTCGATATCACGAGGTCTAAGAAGGCAGGAGAGTCCATCCGAAGTCGGCGTCCACGCGCCGCAGTCATCGCACTTCCCGAAGTCCCCGGGCATGCGCGCGGCGGCAGCAGTCGTGGTTCTTGTCTCGCGGGAGTGGTGTCTCCCCCTCCGGGACTGTCTCGACGAGCCATCGGGACGCTGGGGCGGCGGGCTAGCGTTGACAAGCAGTTGCCTGTGCCTTCAGCACGCGCAGTTGACGCCAATTATGTTGCTTTTTATCGGGGAGCCCGAGAGCCCCCATTGCCCGCTGCGCGCCGTATAAAAAAAATAAAATAAAAAAGTCGGTCTCCCCGCGCCTCCCACCTCCCCCGTGTTTGTTGTTTTGTCCCCCCGCAGCCCACTTAGACGGTCTCGCCGTCTCGGCTCGCCGTGCGGGCAGGGCCCCGAGCAGGGGAACCACTTTTTGTCTGGCGACGTCACGGCCGGCGCTGGCCCACGTCTCGAGATATGCTGCGGTCGGCCAAGAACACGGGTCGTCTGTCGGCAGATCTTCAACCGACAGCCGTAAAAGCCCAGGTCTGGCAAGCTATTAGTGTCGCCCCGAGTCCTTATCGGGGTGGACCGAGACGGGGGCGCTCCGGCCGACGCCGTTAAGTGGTCGTGGCGCTCCGCGCGAACGGGACGCCGAGCCGGACGCCTGAAGCCCCGAGGTCCTAGCGTCACCAGCGCCGCTGGGACGCGAGCTGCTGCCGAGCTCTACAGCGACGTGTCCGCGGTCTGAACCCGCGATCTGAGCCCGGGGACGATGGAGTTCTGGCTTCTGTTGTGATTGCGATCGAAACGGTTTTGTGGTGCCTCAGCGGAGTGCACGTCTTGTCGTCAGCAACAAAACTGTCAAGGAAACAAATTACATTTCGTCTAAAACAGTAAAATCCTTGTCAAAAGGCCTAATGGGTTTTCTCGATAGATTGACGAATGACGCTGCATTGTCATTGACATGACCCTTTTGTGATATCGAACTAAAACTTACTTTTCTACGTCCCTTCGGGTTTTCCTGTCAGTAATGAGGGGATGGGGGCTTGTCGTTGACGTCGTGGCTTCACAGCACGCATGCCACGAGAGGAAAAGAGCAGTGTCCTCTCGTGCCACGCGAATCGAACATTGGTAGAAAGAACACCAATAGAGCACGCCATCTAACCAGCACCATCTAGAATCTAAGAGAGCACCGCTGATTATGTTTTGCAATAGAGGTATGTAATTGTCAATACGTTTTATCATGTATGTGTGTGTGGGAGCGTCTCAGCTTCCCGTAACATTAATTTCTCCTGATAGTGCCAAGGCTTTACGCATATTTGATAGTAATCCTTCAAATAGATACAGTTTTCCAGGAAAGATCCCCCATACACAAACACAAAAAATACAAACAAAAAATCATGTATTGGAGTGTTGATATCGAAGATACTTTGAGATATCGTGCAGTGAGGATACTCAATACTTCCAGAAATAAACCTCTAATTTCAAAGCTGTATTTGTTTTAAAAACAAGACGTGTTATATGAATGGCCCCAGAGCCATTTATACTGAGAATTTGGAGGATGGGTGACTCCACGAAATCTGGACAGAAAATGTTATTTACATATGTATATAATTACGCATTGGTTTTGTGGCACTCCGTCCACAGCTTCACAATCTATACACTTTCATTATCTAAAAAAGGGTGTGGGACGCAATAAGAGTCAATAGACCGATCTCACCAGCCTGTTTGACTACGCCACCATTGCCGCAAAGCATCGAAGGAACTTGAGCCTTTCTGCACGTGCGACAACGTCGCACGTGAGCATGAGATCTTGCTTCTCATCGTCACTTCGGGTTTTCCTGTCACAGATGAGTGGATGTGGGCTTGTCGTTCACGTCTTGGCTTCACAGCACGCACGCCACGAGAACAAAGAGCAGTGTCCTCTCGTGCCGCGCGAGTTGAACATTGGTAGAAAGAACACCAATAATGCAGGTCATCTGACCAACACCATCTAGAGTCTAGGAGACGTGATCAGCACCGCTGATTATGTACTAGCAATTGAGGTATGTAATTGTAAATACGTTTTATCATGTGTGTGTGTGTGGGAACGTCTCAGCTTCCCGTAACATTAATTTCTCCTGATAGTGCCAAGGCTTCACGCATATTTGATAGTATCTTCAGATAGATACAGTTTTCCAGGAAAGATCCCCCATACACAAACACAAAAAATACAAAACAAAAAGATGTATTGGGGTGTTGATATCGAAGATACTTTGACATATCGTGCAGTGAGGATACTCAATACTTCCAGAAATAAACCTCTAATTTCAAAGCTGTATTTTTTTTATACAATATGTGTTATATCATGCAGACATGTACGTAACGCGTTACAAGTAACGAGTTACTTCTTTCCAGTTACTTTTTCGGTAACTAGTAACGTACTTAGTTATTCTGGAAAAGGGAACGAGTAACGTATTTAGTTACTTGTAAGGCCAAGTAACGAGTAGCGATATATCGTTACTTTTGAGGAGTGTATCGTGCACAACACCGCTTAAACGGCCTTGTTTTTATTCCAAACTGAGTACGCGTCTATTGCGACAAAGGCAGATGGGCAACCCGAAAAACACCTAAACAGTATGACAGTACAGCAACGTATATCGCTGAACACGTCAGTCGAACAGTTCGACTGACGTGCCCAGCTATAAACGTTGCTGTACTGAGTTCTACAGCTGGGAATGTCCTTCACCCAGCGAACACAATAAGGTTCGTTGCTTGAACCTTCTAGAACCGAGAACGGACCGAATGTAAACCCGGAGGTTGCCAACGCGGGGAGGCACATAATCCATTGTCAACTTCGAACTTTACAAGAAGAGAGAACACAAGAGAGAGGGGAATCCCTCTCTCTTGTGCAACGACCACTTGTGCTTAAGTGCAACGACCACTAAAAAAGAAAGCAATAAACCATGAAACAAAAACAGTTGTATATTTGGTCGTTAAAGTAACGTGAAAAGTAACTCGTTACTTTTGAGGTAACTCACGCGTTCCTTTTGAGAATCGGTAACTAGTAACGTACTTAGTTACTTTTTGAGCGAGTAACGAGTAACGGCATTTAGTTACTTTTTTGGGTAACGTGTACGTGTCTGGTTATATGGATGGCCCCAGAGCCATTTTTATACTGAGAGTTTGGAGGATGGGTGGAGCTTATGGCCCACTAAATCTGGACAGAACATGTTATTTACATATGTACATAATTCCACAGGGTGTGGGACGACTTGTATTGGAGTGTTGATATAAACGATACTTTGACATATCGTGCAGTGAGGATACTCAATCCTTCCAGAAATAAACCTCTAATTTCAAAGGTGTATATTTTTTAACAGGACGTGTTATATGAATGGCCCCAGAGCCATTTATACTGGAGAGTTTGGACGATGGGTGACCCACGAAATCTGGACAGAAAATGTTATTTACATATGTACATAATTCCACATTGGTTTTGTGGCACTCAGTCCACAGCTTCACACTCTATACACTTTCATTATCTAAAAAAGGGTGTGGGACGCAATAGAGAGTCGATAGACCAATCCCACCAGCCAGTTTGACTACGCCACCGTTGCCCGCAAAGCATCGAGGGAACTTGAGCCTTTCTGCACGTGCGACAACCTCGCACGTGAGCACGAGACGGCACGAACTGTCTCGTGCACTGCAGCCTGCCGCCTGTGGACTAAAGTTATGGCGGCGTCACGTATGCGCCAGGTCGACCTCACGATAACACAAGATGGAGATTGGTTTTCGTTTCGCCACTCTACTCTGAGCGAGCCCACATAAATTCGTGGTTACAAGTAGCGTTGTAAAAGTATTTTTCTGTCATCAGTATTCTGCTACGCTTGTTATTAATCACTGCAATGAAATATTGTTTTTGTAATCGATTTCCAAAATTAAAACTTCTAAATTAGCTTTTCTTCTGTTTGCTTTCATACAAAAACATGGAGAAAAAAATGACCGCATCTCCACGTGGTGAATGATGTTGATTGGGGCGAAGCTTTGGTGGTGCTGATGATACTGATTTTATTGTTCATAGGTAGTGCTGATGGTGCTGATTTTTTTTATTGCTCATTGGTAGTGCTGAGTTCCGGATTGCGTTTCGACTTCAGTATTACTGCTTCATGGTCGGTGAAATGCAGAGCCAGTGGTTCTCCTAGCGGATCAGCTTGGATCCGCTAGGAAGCCATTGGATGCATCTCCCCGCTTAAGTTAACGGTCCATGTCAGAAAGAGAATGTGTGGTATGGAACGTGGTTATATACGCATTTGAGACATTTGACCGCAGCGCCTTCTCGTCTATAAACGTCGAGCCAATGCATGCAAAGTTTAACGCGATTATATACGCATTTGACCGCAGCGCCCTCTCCTGTATAGACGTTGAGCGGCTACATGCAACGTTTCATCCATGACAGAAACCCCAGCTCTTGAGTTACTACCACATCTCAGAGTCCCCTACTCGTCCCGCAGTCGTGGTCGAGTGGTTAAGGCGATGGACTAGAAATCCGTTGGGGTCTCCCCGCACAGGTTCGAATCCTGTCGACTGCGCAAACATTTTTTTCTTTTTATGTGAGCACGGACGCCGGACGGACGGATGGACAAGGCTAGACCCTAAGGAGCTTCGCCCCTAAAAGAGAAAAAAGTAGGGCAATTTGGAGCACGGGTTCGCAGTTCCTGCAAAGAAAACACTTTCTGCGGTGTTGAAATGTGGCGGTGGTGGGAATATAAAAAAGTAATTTTCTAAACAAGAAAAGGGAATGAAAGACGGAAATATTTTAAAGATCGTTGCAGATAAGGAAGTGTGAGCAATTGATTGCGTGGAAAGAGCCAAAGGCGCTTTCGTTAACGAGAGACCCTTTCAGTGCGATGACACGTCACTTCAGACATGGGGTGGATAATCTAGAGTGGGTCATGAATTAGCAACACAATATAGAGTGGAAGAAAAATCGGTTGCCATGTCTCCGGCCATGGGGCATGGTCAAAAGAATACCGTTGGCACCTAACCATACCCAGTACTTACCTGCAGGGACGGCAGTCGACAGGCCGACTGCCAGACGAAACGCCGACGCACATCTCGTCTCCTCACTGGTTGGACGCCACTGTCAGCCGAACGTTTTTTTCTCGAGTGCCTCCGGCGATTGGAAAACACCGCGTATTCAGACATACAGCGGCGCTCTGCACCATGAAACGAGTGAACGCGTTCCAAGCTTACCCAAGAAAAAAAAACAAAAAAACATACGCTGCCGTGTTTAGTTCGCGCGCTGCTCCACTCGGTGCTGTAGAGTACATAGATTTAAGAAAGGGGAGCAACTGAAACCATAGAGAGAGAGAGAGAGAGTGTGTGTGTGTTCATATAAGGATAGTCATTATGAGCTGCCCAACACGCTTCACATCAACGATTTATCGGGAGACCTCCAGTCAACTAACCATTGAGTCGATCAGTCTTCGCTAGTAAAGGCAGTCAGTGCTCACTTACAACGTCGCTAACCACCATGTGTTCTTAAGAAGATGAAACGGAGTATCTGAGGACTTCATCGAGGGTTTCAATGAGCGCTACCTTTATCGATGGAGGCAGGAGTTCGTGACATGTATCGCCTAAATACCACCCGTCGTCATAGTTCATCCCTGAATCGATTAACGTTGTTAAAGTAACAACATACGTGAGTATGAATATTGAACGCGGGCGAAATTGTGCCTCAAAAATATATGCCCAGGCAAACACTCGACATATTAAAGGAGATTAAGATGCTAACTCGTCCAACGCAACTTAGAAGGTCACACTACCTTGGCTGAGGCTTCCTGGACGATTTGTAGTGTTCAGGGTTGTTTGGGGAAATAAAGAACTATCCCGATTTCTCTGTATTGTTGCACAATGCAAAGAATCAGTGTAACGAACAGTTTACCGCGAGCTTCAGACTTTTATCACTTCGTTTCTGAGCGTTGCCCTCCACTGCAGGGCAAGGCTACGACGAAGCACCACCTGCCTTCCTATCCAAGAGCAGAGCACCTACACACCTTGCCCTTCCTCGCAAGCGTCGAGAGCTGTTAAACCTCGATGCGCCAACGGAGGTGCATGCTTCGGGCGTCGTGGCGTCCCTAATGTAGTCGTAGACTGCGCGGCCACATACTATGGGGGGCGCGATGGAGCCCCGGATAAGGGAACAAAAACCGGCACCTCAAAGGCGCATCCGGACAAGCCGCCGCCGAGGAAGAGGCAGAGAGCACGCTCCCGAGCAGCAGCGGCACGAGGAGCGGATCAGCACCGCTGACCATAAACGGGGGCGACGGAGTGGCCCTTCTCCCCTGAGCCAGCTCCTCAGGGCAAGCGGGCAAAGACCACCCGGACGGGGGCGTCAGAGATGCGGAACTGGTGTTTGCGCTACACGCGATAAAAAGGAGACGGCTGCCCATGACGCCACCGAGTCCCCCGCGTCGGGCAGCCGGTCGGTCGCCTAGAGGAATCCAGACGTCTCCTGCTCATCGCCGTTGTCGGGGCCGTCTGCGGGTCCTCGGGGCCAGCGGCGTTTGTCTCCCTCCTTATCGAGAGCAGGGCCTGCGGACCTGGGCCCGACCTGCGCCCTCCTTGGGTCTGGTCTGTGCCGCTCGCGCGTGGCCCCGCTTGCTGAGGGGGACTGTGCGTGAAAAAACAAAACAGAAAAGCACCACCATCACCCTGCCGTAAAGTGGTCGTCTGGGGGAGACGCGACACGCTCGAATTAGGGGTGTTTGGGTTCGGTGATGGAGAAGTAGCTGCCTATAGGGGAAAGGAGGGGGGGGGGTGCTGTTTGTCAACAGTTCTCTGTTTCTCTACAGTGAACGGGTCCTGCGCAGAGAGCGTGAAACGATATCTGATTATCAGATATAATAGCAAACGAGTTTCGGTTTAACTTTTATCCAAGCTTCTGTTCCCCATGGACACGCGGGACCACAGGGCATTTTATTTGAACGAAAATTCAACACTCTGGCCGTGTCATCTAAGATTGTGTTGCCAGAATACGCGGCCCAGCTAAGGTCTCCTCTCTCCTCTCTCTCTCTCTCTCGATGTCGTTTTTTTATGTACACATTTTTTTCTAAAGTCAGTTAATAATGCTGGACTTTGCTATGGCTTTTAGACTGAAATCGTATATAAAGCTGTAAAGTCGAAGGATTTCGAAACGGCAGACACGAACGCCGGAAAGAGAACAATTTTTCTTGAGAGCATTTAGACTCAAACAGGTTTCCGCGTCTATCTAGTAAGACATTATATACTTGAAGTATATAGCGCATCAGCACACGCAGTACTTCCAGAAGCACCAGCAATAGCTGAGAATGCATCACTATAAGTATGCACGATTAGTGAGTACATGAAACTCGTTTGGTATCGAGACACCACACGAGGACACATAGAACCAAGAGCGCGGATTTGGAGGGTTCCCTACGCGCTTCACTCAGTGAGGTAGACATTCTCTGTCCTCCGCAGTCTACCTCGTGCTCTCTCGTCTCTCTCTCCTCTCTCTTCTCTTCTCTCTGGAAGAAGCTAAAATACAGAAGCTGTAGAAGAAGCCACTGACCCCGATACCAGTGAAAGCTGGACGGACGTGCTTTCGCACTGGGGGTATGGGAGGAATTAGACTCGTCTGTTGCAGGATTCTGGTCAGGATTTGATCAGTCTGTCTGGTTTTCGGTACTCCCTGCTTGCCACTTTTTGATGTTGACGCTGTTGTTGCGTTTCTCTCGTTCCAAACTGCATTTTTTATGGCTCTGCAGGTGTTGACTGTGCAGAGAAATATGACGTAGATTGTCTGGGTTACTATGGGCAAGGCAAGGTGACGGAATGGCCAGGATATAATATTGGTTGTACATAATGAGGTAATTATAAATGGTGAAGCCTACGTGTGGGATTACCGCGCACAATCTGTAACAAGACTGAATAAAATATGAACTTTGGACACCGCTAAGACTGGCGCAGACGTGTATGTAAACTACTCTACTCAAGTTACTTTGGTTTAAGTACTTTTCTGGGTAATTTAAAAACTTTCAATTTTAGTTCGGTAATGGTAGTTTAATTTAAATGTGTTTTCCGAGTCACTTCTGCTCAAATTACAAATTACTTTTGAATTTATTGGGGATTTTATTATCGACAAACGTTTGCACACAAAAAGTAATTGGTTGTCTGAAGTTTCAGCTGATATTCGCAAAGAGGGGAAGACCTCAAGGCAAGACAATTCAGATAGAAAACGATCTTGTCAGCGCCTCAGCGACAGTTGGAGAACCGAACACGAAGCTCTAAGGTGTGCCTTGAAGTGTGTTTTCAAGTGAGACTGAGTAACCATGGAAATAAGCACCGGAGACTCGATAGAAACTTCGCGCATGTAAAAAAGCCCCCCGTAACACCAGTTCAGTGCGCATCCTCAGCCGAATGAGGCAACAAAATGCAACGCCCACTCTGAGGCTCGTGGGGTGCTCTTGAATTTTCCGGTAAGCAATAAACATCTTGTGCTGTTTTTAGTGCTACACCACTTTTACACAAAAATCAAGTGCCATTCTTTTTTTTTTTTTTTTTGCTGGTTGTCTTTGAGGTTTTGTATTTCCGCAGGGAAAACACGAGAAAGGACGTTGGGAAATTAGGGTGGTAAGTTGGGCTGGTCGGTGAGCGTTGAACATTACGCGCTGTTTTTTGTATCATGTTCAACGGACTGGAGTCTCCTTTTAATCCGGGGTCACACTGCTTATACATCATACAAGAGACAGTCTGCCATACATCAGCCTCCGTGATATCCGTGGTTCGAATGCCGCTTGCCAAGTTTCTCCTTACACTCGTTGCCATGCGGCATTAGAATCACGCGGATCTCGTGGTGACGTGCGTTCGAATCTGTATGCAGACTGTCTTTTGTATGGTTCGAATGCAGCGTGTCAAGTTTCTCGTTGAACTCGTTGCGAGGTGGCATTCAAAGCACGTAGATCTCGTGGTGAGTTGTGTTCGAATCTGTTTGCGGACTGTCTTTTGTATGATGTATAAGTAGTGTGACCCTAACTTAGAAGCCTCGTTTGCGAAGATTTGAGCATGGCGGGAAAGACAGGAAGCCAGAGGAGATAAGCCCTCTTCTTAGACGAACGGGAGTTTGTTGATGAATTAAAACGTTTCTCCTTTATTGCTATTATAAAAACAGAATGCGGAAAGTAACTTCGAAAGTAATTTGAAAAGAACAGCATTCTGGCAAAAATTTTCAGGTTGCCCCAGTTCTTGTTTCGCCATCTTTTTGCTTTTTAAGGTAGTTCGTTGTTTACTCGATTACTTCACAATTATGTAATTTCTACTCAAGTTAAAGTACCTTTGACGCTAATACTCATAACTTATACATGTCTGGCGTCATGCGACGATGCAACGCTTCTTTGAAAAGCGAGATGGAACCTCCTTTGACCCGAGCGCGCCGACACGCACGCGATGAGGCAGAAAATAAAACCCAGTAATAGGTGTCAATGTGCACAGCTACGAGCCCACCCTACAGTTTAGTATACTCCGCGACGGAGCCTCGGAACGGTCTTTACGGTTGCCGCCGAAAGTCCGCGACGAGTGAGTGACCGAGTCCCCCACCTTCCAACGGCGCGGGCAGCGACGTCCACGTCTTCATTTAGCCCGCAAAGTGAGTCCTAAATCGGGGGCGCCCATGGCGTTCCTTCCGAGGAATGTGCCAAGGAGGGGGGGGGAGCACTGCGCGTTTCAAACGCCGCCCAGGCAACGGCGCTCTGAGGACAAGGCGGCGGCAAAACACTTCTCATGGTGTTATGGCGTGCGTAACCATCTGCCGCTACTCCGGGCGCCGCCTTATCTCAATGGCAGGATGCACTCTGAAACTCAAAAGCGGAAACCCCAAGTGTCGAGGAGGGGAGGTGGCGGCTCGCACCGGCGGCCAGCGCCAGCCTGGCTGGCTGCTTGCCGGCACCGCTGAAAGAGAACAGGACGCCGACAATGCTGCTGAGGCTGCTGCTGCTGCTTGCTGTTGCTGCTGTGGCGGTGGCGGCAAAAACACCGAGGCGCCAATTGCAACATCAACCGATAGGGCCCCCGCCTTTAGCAGAGCCCCACACAGCGGCCTGGGGGCTGGCATGCCCCTCGCTCTCCTCGGCCGTCTTTGTTTAGGGTGCCTGTTTACCTCGCCCTGGAGTCGCAGCCTCGCCCGCTAATTCTGACAGCCAGTCACACGCGGCGGGCTCTGTCAACCGTCACTAACGTTTGTTGTTCTTGGGCCAATGGGGGAACGTCGCTAACAGCGCGCTGTCACCGACGGAGCCTTATTTGGGCGAGTGAGCCGAGATAAGGTGTCGAAGGGAAGGGAGTTTAAAACGACCCGGTATTTCGCGAATGTCTTCCGCCGCCGCCACCGTCGTTGAGGAGAGGTATGCAAAAAGCTGGCCAGTTTCCGTAACGTCGATTGTATCGGAACATCGCGTCATTATGTCGAGAGAGTCGGTTTGGGTGTCCGCCTGCGTAAGACTGGGAGAGGCGCGGAAAAGACGTAATTAAAAGCGAACGGTCACCCGCATACAATCGTCGGACATCCGGCCGACTATTGCCTTTTGATTACGCTCCCTCGTGGCTAATTACATCAGCCGCGTTCGTTTATGGTAAATACGCACCTGTGCTTTGTTATTATACCCTCTAACCACGCGTTTCACGAGCGACATAAATTTTCAAGCATTTGCCTGTTCGTTAAAAAAAAAAAAAAAGTTACGTGGTATCGGTGTGTACTTTAGGCTCCATCTGGTATCGTGTCTACTCTAAACGCTGCTTCGAGACATAAATGCTCGGAATACATTGAAGCTTTCTAGTCGAATTACTTTGCCACGGACATGTTCAGAATACATGAGGTAATAATTTGTAATAATTGCGGCTCTTTCTCTAATAAGGTGTAATGAGCTGTAATGATTAGGTAATAAGTCGATTATTCCTCTTATTTTCAGCGTACCATGCAGCACCCAAGCATTAGACCAGGCGCAGAGGATAAATAATTACTTAATGGCTCAACAGCACAAAACAAAAAAAAAGAAGAACATACATATAAAATATCAACAACAAGTATAACTTGTTTGAAACACCAACTACAACTCGTGAAGATCATGCTACGCCTACATGTCAAAAAAATAAAAATAAAAATAAAAAGGTGTTATCAGTGATGTAATCTCCGCTGGGAAATAATTCTATTCTGACACAATTCAAGAAAAGAACAGCTATATTCCTGTGTCCTGTCACACGGCAATTTCATACAGATTTTAGCCAAATACCATTCAAGTGAGCGGCTGTTGTTTATTTTTCTGTTTACTTAGGCCACTAAAAAATCCTAGATTTGCCAAAAAAAAAAAAGCGTGGCAATGACAACAGATCAACATGAAAGCAGTACAACCGACCGCACACTTGTAACAGAGGTGCTAACAATCCTATTTTAAAGGCTCTAAGGGCTAAAAAGACAAAACAAGTTATACTTATCGTTGTTACAAAGAAGCTGCAAGCGTGTTATCAGTACAGCAACATCCTAAAGGTAAATGAAAAAAAGAAAAGTAAAAGATTTGGCACGCTTTTTGTGGAAGATATATATATATATATATATATATATATATATATATATATATATATATATATATATATATATATATATGTGTATATATATATAAACAGAGTCTTTTAGTTTTTTTTTTAAGCTTTACTGATTTGTTTTAAAAAAAGGCGTGAAAGCTACACTTATGCGTTTATGCAGGTGAGTTATACGGTCAGGGGGACATAGTATGGGGGATAATCGTAACGATCAGTCGGTTGATTGATTAAATCTCGTTAATTAACTTTTTAAATAGCGAATATAGACACATGGTTCCAATTAGAAACTTAGTGAGCGTCATCGAAAACCACAAAATCACCTCTTTTAAGAATGACTTGAAACTCGTGGGAGACTCGGGGTCGCACCAACTCGTGCAGCAGGCGCAAAGCTAGCAGTGGAAAAACGCGGATGATTAGACTATCATCGCTACGTTTTGTAATTTAAAAAAAAACTGACCTGTGAAATACATTTTTGACGTAAAATTTAGATCGCGACGCGCAGGCGTCGAATTTTACGGTCTATTTTAGATCGAGCCTGGTGACTTGGGACACCATATTATATTATAATTTATAATATATATGTATATATATATGATATATATATATATAAAGAGAGAGAGAGAGAGAGAGAGAGGGAGAGAGAGGGAGAGAGATAAAGAGACGTCGCGTATTAGCTTCTTTCCTACAGCGGTACCAGCCCGAAAAAAATTGAAACCCTAAGCAATACAAAAAAACGAACAAAAAGGATATACTTTATTTATTTAGGACTGAGTCGCCCCTTATATGGGTTCCAAACGGCTGAGCAGTTTCGATAAAACAAGGGCGAGACATAAATTACACGCAAACAAGCTAAAATGTCGTGCACTTCAAGAAATAATGCCTAGCACTTAAAAAAGAAATAAAAATGACAACGCTCGAGACGTGCGCAATCTATTTACTATTCCTTCGTACTCTGCTTCACTATATACACGTGACATTTTTAATATCATGGCTGTTAGGTACTAACCGCGGAAGAACAAACTTAGCAGTAACTCCTAGGGCCCAGAGGGTAAAATAAATAAACAAATAAATAAATAAATAAACTATTTCATTTATTCCAGGTATTACTCTCTCAATGTGAATAACATGTTACATTGTTTTCTATTCAAGACATTTACACCAGTAGTGGTTGGAACCTCTTCAAGATGTTATTACTACAGGAGTGTGCGAATTGTTTTCCCCCAATAACTGCGTAAATCGAATTTCCGCACTCAACTGCGTCATTCGTAATTTTCGCAGTGCGAGGGAAAGTCACTATAACTGGGTTTCTCAAGAGTTGCATCTACGAATAAAACTGCGCGGTTCAGTTGGAACCACTATTGGCACACCCCTAGTTATTGCTCATTGTATCGCAAGAAGTTGAATAGATCTATAGATGGGAGGTATATTTCCAACCCATTTTAATATTGGCAAATTAAAATCCCCGGTCACAATAATATTATCGTTATGTGATCAAGTTAGAATCTAAATTGATAATCTCAACTCTAGCTGATTCTGGGCAGATGGTAAAGAGAGCACAAATTCATCGCACCTCTATCAGTATGGTATACTTATTCTACACCATGCATATGCCAAATCAATACATTGACGCCTAACTCTAGTAAGAACTGCACAATCAGAATGCTATTCGCACACAAAAATTTATGACGTCTCATTTAAAAATAATAATATCTGAATTTAAGACCTATTGCAGTACATTGAGAGGACAAAGTAATCAGTCACACCATGATGATGCCACACCTTGGTCACAGACAAGGACGCGTGCCGGTGTACACGAGTAAAAACGGGAGGGGCGATCAGCACAAACCACATTTCATTCCCGCTTCGGGACTATCCCCAAAGCTTAAGGTCGGGTTCCCGGACTATGCGGTACGAACGTAGAAGAAACAGCCTGTGATCTAATCCTATGCATGCATGGTGTTCTTGAGCGGTGAGGATCTTGAATTTACGATACAAAAGCCATCCCAAGTTCGGGATTTGGGGGTTTGACACGCCAGACCAACGACATGCATCTGGCCGTCGTTGGTTTAATTTCGACCACCTGGTGATCTTTTGACGAGGAACCGAAAGCCCGGTTACACGGAGCCTTCTCCGCAATAAGCCTCCGTCAGGCTGCGGGCACCCCAGCCGGGATTCGAATCCGCCACGTGGGGATCCGTAGGCCGCGGCGCTTTGCCTCGGAGCCGCTGAGGCGGCCAAAAGCCATCCCGTTTTGTCGAATGTCTATAAAGTTTGGAAGTGTTTTTTTTTTTGTCTTCGCGCAGTTTCACGCGAAAGAATTCAATTAAAAACATAATATCATGGACGTTTGTCCGGACAGAAACGAGGGAGCGCGAAGAGAAGATGCGAGGCCAGAACGTCGGCAGACCGCCGACCAGTCTTAGGTCCACTGACCTACCACTGCGCAGCGCTTTTGTGGTATCGAGTTCTGGTGTCCCGGCTGTTGCGTCTTCCAAAGCTGGCTGTCAACGCTACGGTCAGTATTTTATTGCCGCAACAGCTCAAGTCTCTACGTTGACTATATTTCTGTTCAGCGAACAAACAGTTAGCGGGGTCGATTTCTCACGACCCTCTCCGCCACAAAAACCTGGTCCCCCCACCAATCCCCAGGTGGCGCAAGTCGGGGACACCCCGCCAGCCGATGGTAAGTCCCGGAGTGCAGACGGAGACTCGCAACAAAACAAGCAACAGGTACTAAACATCACTCCCGTGAGCCGTTCTAAAGCTTCACCGTCAAGAAGTAACAGTGCCAAGAGGAGAAACTATATAAGAAAGCGCTGTTGTGTTTGCTGTGGTACATCTTGACGCAACAAACATGGCGGGAAACTTGGCATTTGGGGTCGTGAGGGTTTCTTCTGGTTATAGGATATTCAGTCGGCCACGGGCGTTGAGAAACAATACCTCTTACTGTAGGAATTACAGAGAACATGCATGGTGGAGCTGGTAAACTTTCAACATCTAAAAGACCCGAGACTTAGGAATAAAAAAAAAAGTGGACAACATACGCACAGGTCGCTTCGTCTCCCGCTGGTTCTCCACTTCTTTTGTTTCTAAGTCTCGGATTTTCAAGATTTGTTTATGGTATACAGAAAAATAATTACTTATACTTCGCTGTTTTTGTTTTTTGTTTTTTTATCGTGAATCGACGGGTATTATATGGCTTACCACACTCAGCGTCACTAATTACTATAAATAGCTGGGCTCCCAGAGGGACAACTAACTGCACAGCATCGGCATCACGCCCGGTGGGAAGAAAAGGGCATGTAAAACGGTAGGTGGGCGACCTATATTTATTATTAGCATAACTGCGGCCCAGCTGCGGCGCAACCTTAAGCAAACATGCTGCGAGAGCGGACACGCCGCGGCGAGCAATTAATATTTATGGCGCAATAAACGGAAAGGAGAACCATTACTAACAATTAAGACTCGATCACGTGGCCTGTTGCTATGTTTCTCCGATCGCATGATAAGGAAGGTGAGGGCCAAAATAAATTCGTTTTTGAGAAACCAGAGAGAACAACGTTCGGGGAAGGGGGGAGTTGCGTTATGGTGGCGTAAAAACGAGGGTGCCTAGATTGCTTGTGCGTGTTGTGTCCTTCGTTTTATATATCTTCGTTTTTCCTCCAGTGGTTTCAGGTTTAGTTTGCTTGCCATCCACCAGCTCGCCGGCGGGCTCACTCCACTTTCAGTACGGATACGTTCGATAATCCATACGCCGATAATATGCGATTTCCTCAATAAACTTTGGTTGGCTTAGTTGGTGGGCTGCCGTCGAATTTTCTAAGATTCGTTACTTTCTAACTTGAAGAATACATCTACGAATAAATACATAGCTTCTGTCAGCACTTGACAATTAGACAGAACACAAATTCTGCCCACTATTCAGATTCCTTGTTGTTGTTGTTGTTGTTGTTGATTACTTTTCCTTATTTTTTATTTTATTTTATGTAGAGGGACTTTGCAAGAAAAGCCAGTCGTATCCCATGGCATGGCGCAGTCGGCTCAAATATTACCCGGAAAATGAAGGCCGGTCTTTTCCCGAAATGTCAGATCGATGGCAGGCAACGGGGAATAGATGATTGTGTACCTGATGAACTGAACTGTTAACTGTAAAATCCTAAACAATAATCCCCCCCCCAAAAAAATTAAATTCTTTTTTTAACACATTTAAGATTGCTTACGTGTATCAATGCGAAAGGTTTCCTAACACATTACACAGCCACGTCTTGCGTTCGCACATGGCGCTCCGGTGGTGACATCACTGCGCAGGCGCGGCGAACCCCACCGGCTTCACGACGGTTTCCGTGACGATGCATCTCCGTTGCTGTGCTTTTCTTTGTGTTTTATTTCTGAGGCGCGTCCGCTTTGACCTTGAGTGCCCCGCCGGCTACCGTAACGAAGCATCTGCGTGGCTGTGCTTTTCTTTGTGTTTTATTTCTGAGGCGGGTGCTTCATGACGTAGTTTTATGACCATCTTTCGGGGACAACGCCGACGGCTTTTCGCGTGATAGGACAAATAAGGCTTTCACCCTAAAAAAAGGGGGAGGGGGGGCAATTGGTGTGAGCTAAAAGAGTACTTTTCTCTAACATTCTTTATTTACGATAAAAAATGATTTTCTCTAAAGCACAAAATCTTCACTGTGCCTTTGACTTCACTGGGCCTTCATTGGGGTTAATTGGACCTTTTCTTACCAAATCTGAAACCCGGAGGCAGCAGTGACTCAGACATTTTCGCTTCAGCGCGAAAACTGCGTTATGACGACTTATGACCGCTTACGACAAAATGGTTGTTATGGCAACCGAGGTCCACACAACGCGTCTTAGTGGAGCGCAAGGGGTCGTAACCCAGTTGACCGTACTCAAACACCAACGTCTGGACCAGCCTTTGGCTTCCCCATTTAGGTATAAAGTTCAACAGCGTAGGAGGACCAGGACGTGCCTCGGATTTCATCTACCGCCGGTTAAAAGGCTCTACTCACTTGTCCGAGAAACAAACAAACGAAACTCGGGGCGCGAAGAGGGGTAGACTACCCTAGTATACACGGCGAGGAGCGTCCCGAGGAGCGAGACGCACGCGGCGAGCAGCGGAGAGTCTCATTTTCTGCTCGTGGATCTCCCGCTGTTCCCGAACAAGGCGGCCAGGAGTCGCGGGCGCTGTTGCCATTGTGTCGGCGAGCGAGTGGGCGGCGGTGTCAGATCGGGGAGGCCTCGCCGCTCGGAAAGATGGACTCGGGGACAAAGCGAGATGATTGGGGAGCCAAAGAGGCCGGCGAGACGAGACCCTGGCGGGGTCGGGCCCACCCAGGAGGAAGCCTCGGCGGGAACGGGCCGACGCCTTCGCCGCCGATCCCCGGGAAGAAGACGGCGCGCGCTGCTCCGCCGCTCAGCGTGGGTCCGTCGTCAGGTCGTCGGAACAAATGAGCTCGCTCTGACCGCTCGACAGCCTCAACGAGGTGCCATTCCCCGGGTATACACAGACCCGCGCCCCGAGACAAGACGTGTGTTGTGTGGCGGCGGACGACGACGGCTATACGGAACTCGCCGCGCGCCGGCTCGGCTCAACTCGTCGAGGGGAGGCCTTAAATATAGCCGAAAAGTCGGGGGAAGTCGCAGTTGAAGCGTCCGCGGAAGCGTCTCGTCGACGATAGCCGCCGATACGGGGGTCTCTGTGGTTCGCTGCGGGGGCGGTGACGAGGTGCGCGGTGTGAAATTGGGCAAATTGAGCTCGTGACATAAGGGAAGACACTTCCACCTTGGGCGCACGCCAGTTATTCATGATCGAAACGTATCTTTGCTAACAGCTCCGAGTAGCGCTTCGGAGTAAACTTGCTTTTCTGCGTGTATGCGTTTTTTTTTGTCTTTTTTATGCGTGAAATTTGCGCATGAAGCTGGGTGTTCAGTGAATGAAGAGACGCAAATATTTTTACCCATCACAAAAAAAAAGAAAAAAAATCTGGATTATTTTTTGAGTTTGAAATTGGAACCTCACAGTAGGAAGAACCTATAACTAAGCGATGCACCACATTTTGGGAAATGTGGGTGCAACGAGAGTATACGCTACGCGTCCGTATCTGCCGTCTCCGTAAAAGAGAAACAAATACACGCGTGGGTCGAAGATGAGCAGCTTAGGAAGTATGCTACACGGCGCTCGGCTCCTCAAAACGTCGGGGTGAGCAGCACATATGGCACATTTACACGGTTCCTCGGCTCACGACTGCTACGTCCAGTGAAAAAGGGGCCCCCCCCCCCCCACCGCATCTCTCTATTTTTTCTTCTTTTTTTTCGGGAGAGTTTCCAACAACAGCAGTAAAGTAAACGAAGCGAGACTGCATAGCACAACCGACCAAAGTCGGCGCGCTTAAAATACCTCGTTTTATATACGCATCTTCGCAAGAACAGAACTTTGCTGCCATGTCTCTGCGGTTTGAGACCAACTTCGGCAGCGGCGGCGGCGGCGACGGCGAGGAGGGGGGAACGGCGGGAGCAGCATCCCTCCGCTGCTCGGGCGGCTGGCTGCTCACGAGAACCGCGTCGAAGGCCTGGGAATCCCCGGAATCCAAAGCGGCGGTTCTGAGAATAGCAGAAACGCGACGGCCGAGACAGACGACTCGAGAGCTCGCCGAGATGTCGACTTGCCAAGAGCGCCTCTATCGAACGGGGACCGCGCGGAGCCCCCTGGGTTCCGGTTGGGCCCAGCCCTACGCACCCGTGGCGGCTGATGGACACGCTCCTCGACGCCTTCAAATGACGCGGGCCATTGGGTGAGCGTGTGCCCCGTGGAGCAGCCATGGAATTGCCGCCAAGAGGCCGCGATATTCCTGTCCAGCAGAAGGCGCATGGGAGAGGAGGTGCTTAAGAACTGCATTCGCTCTTCGTGGTCATTATAGACTAAAATAGTGTACTGATACTGTACTTACTGACACCTCAAGAACCGCAGAGAGTGGCCTAGTATGATCGCGCTTCTTGCTTCGACACTCGTTCGTTTCTTAAACTGTCACTGACTATACGGGTAGAAACTGAGGAGAGGAGGAGGAGTAGACACGTGTTGCGTGCTTGTCCTTTTTCGCCCGTCGTCTCCGGTTCAAAATATGTGTGACTTAAATCACCTCGCTGCTTATGTACTTCGTCTCTATCGAGAGAACTACTACGGTTATGGCAATAAAATGTTCCAGAAGCCGGGACTCCTCAGGACGAAACAAACTACACACTCTTAAAAAAAAAAAGATTACAGTTGTTACTCCTTTTAGGGTGTAACTTCGCTCGTCCCTGGGAGTTCATCTCGAAAGGTTGGCAAGGTTACCCTTCCACTTGGGAGCAACTGGAAGTGGTTACACCTATGTCAGGGTGCACCTGCGCTCCCTTGGGGAGACAACCTTATCTCTAATGGGGAGCAATAGCCTTTATATCGAAGGTGTAATTTTTACTTCCATTAAAAGGTAATAGGGCATACTTTTGGGTGGAAGGTTTCACCCTTCTAGGAGTGACAGCACATGCTTGAAGGGTGTATCTTTCGCCTCTTCAGGGGGGCAGTAACAGTCAACCAGCTTACACCCTTTCTGGGGCGTAACTCAACGTTACTAGAACACTCGGTTGGGAAACTGCCATAGGAGCCTGCAATAAAAACGTGGCACCGATCAGTACTCGAGAACCAAACTAAACGCGATCGCAACGCCGCCATTTCTCCCGCAGCGTACGACTCCTGAAACTCCACGGCTGCACGTGTTCGTTTAAAGGGACGGTGGCGCCATTTCGCAGTAGCCACTGGCCAGAGGATCGTTTCAATAGCGTCCGCTGTTACTAGTCAATTTAGGCTCTGATCGGCCATTTTCGGAGCCGAAACGTATATGTTGCAGAGGGGTTTCAGGGTAAGAAAAATCTATTTGCACACCAGTGCGAGTTTTTACAATGTTACAAGGTCACAGGTGATGAAACTCTGTGACCTTGTAACGCATTGATCGGAAATGTTACACATGTTACAAGGTCTGCACAAAACGAAATTTGCACGACGCAATGATCACTCGGGCCGCCGCAGCCGGCGAGTCGGGACAACAGAGTGCCCGTATTACAACATGTCCAAGGACAGGCAGGTCAGGTGCACCTGGCCGTTGAGCACTGTCAGGTACCGGCACGACCAGCGCCGCAGGAACTCGCACTCCCCAAGGAAGGAACAGCTCACATTCCAAAGATGGTGACCAGCTCGCGTCGCAGACGCCATAAAAGTGTCCACATCGCCCGTTGGCAACGCTGCCGCACCTTCGAGGATCAACGGTTGCACCCAGGACCCATTCGGCCAGCGCGATGACAAGGAACGCAAAATTTCTCGGGGCCGACGACCCCGACTGGGATAAGGGCGCCACACCAGCGTCAGGAAGGCGCTAGAGCTACAAGGTGCCAGGAAATCTGCGCCACTTCGCGCACTGCGCCGTTACGTGGACGTTTGTCTCCACTGCGCTGCAGTTGGGACACTTAACATCATTGACCAAACGCCAGTCGGTAAAGGCGGTCCAATTGGTTGGTAAGGCTCCCCAACTTTTATTCCACTGGAAGTCACACACTTCTCAGGCAGCCTGCAGGCTATCGTGGGGGAGGGTGGTCCCATGTACGATGGCCCAAGTCCCGGCACTGGCGCCGGAAACTGGGATGAGTAGAGGATCTCAGCAAGACGAGACGCCGGAGGCTCAACAATGTCTTCTTTTGATACATAGGGCGCGGAGCTGCCGGAAAGTTTCACTAGTAGCTCTCTAGAAAGTGGGAATCGTTTCCCCGCGGGCGTTAATGAGGGGTGGTTGCGAGGGCTTCCATGTCACTATACAATGTCCCGAGAAAATAAACCGCCATCGGACGGGCCGGGTTGTCCGCGTCATCCAGGATTGGCAAGAGGGTCTTGAGAGCTGGGGTGGACGCTGTCAGTTTGATACGAAGGGAAGCTCCAGCCACCGCGCTCTCGAGGGAGGCTGAGTGCGGGGCGAGCCACCAGAGCCGTCTTGCCTGCCCCAAAAAAGGACACCAGAGAAGAGTGCGCCTGGCGTATACAAACGGAGAGTGCGGTGAAGCCACGCGCGCGGCATACCAGAGTTGACCGCAAAACACGGACTGTGCCAAGTAACGCCGTACGGTCATTGTGAAAGCTTTTTCCGTTTGTTTTTACGCAAAAAAACATACTTTGTAAAGCGAGACGTACCAGCGTTCGGACTTGTACGTAATCCGTTACAAGTAACGAAATTACTTGTAATCCCTTACATTTATCGGTAATTTAGTAACGGAATAATTACATATTTTCTAGAGTAATTTTAAAGTAATTCCCTTACATTTTTTACGTAACGGATTCCTTGTAATCCGTTACATTTTTTTCAGGACCAGCCCCCCTCCCCCCTCCCTTCTAAAGAAAAAGTCGTTTTCATTTTGATAAAGTTGAGCGCAGTGACACTGGGAGGCTTGGCACTCCTCAGTTCCGCAAACCTCTTTTTTTTTTTTGCAACATCAAGCCTCTGAATTTTTTTTTATGACCCTAACAACAATGTCAAAAGATCCAAATAAACATTTCTACAAAAAAAAAAGGGGGGGGGGGGGCAAGTTATATCCGCTTTTTTTTTTAGTGTCTGTTTTTTCTTTGCGATCGAAGGCGGGGAGAGGTAGACACCAAGTGATTGTATGCCTTTTCCAGAAGCTCAAGGCGGTAAGTGCACAGACAAGAATTAACAATGTCCTTCTCGGTTATAGTGACTAGGACCATTTTCATAATGTCACAACACGAGACAACGCTCCGTCTACCCTAAAATCCACTAAAAGAGATGTGATAATATGTGAAGGTGTTATTGCCACAAGCAGTATCGTTCGTCGATGCACACTTATCATCTTCTCTTAGAAAACAGGATGTATTTTTTCTGCTTCTTTCACCTTATTTGACCCTGTTTTAAAAGCTACTTACTTTTTTTGTAGATTAAGTTCTAGGGTTGGCCCACTTTATTTGTGAATTCCAGCCAGGTTATCTGCATCTCAGTTACCCTTTTTGTGAGTCAGCTTTTTGCGAGCACTTCGAAAATGGTAATAGTCTTCCTTTTTTCTTCTTCCTGTTTTTACCCCAGCAGGACGCATCTTATCTCAAGCAGATATTTTTTTACAAATAAAACATAATGATGGCTGACGTAGACTTAATATTCTGGGCTTGAGGAGAGAGTGAAACTCGTGAGTGGGGCCATAGCGCGGCTTACCTAGTTCTCTGCCCTTCGCTACCCGTGGCATCAGCGGACGTCTATCTGGAGAACACCCGGTCCGTGCTCCGTGCATTTTTGAACGGCACCAAGAAAGGTACACATGGCAAACGTGCGTTTACATTTCCTTGTTTTAACCAACGTTCTAATTAATTGTTGTTATGAGTGTCCTGTTTTTTTTTTTCTCGGTTACTTATATTTAAATATTGGAAACTTTTTCTTATTCACCAACGTCTCAACTGAGGCTCGACCTGTTCAGAACCAAAGGAAGAAGAATATCGAGCCAAACCTTATTTATTATTTAATTATTACCTTACTGTTACCAACTCTACTAAAACTCTCGAATATCAGGCAACGGCTGCCACGACGAAGCTTTGCTCTATCTTCGAGGTAAATAGTACTTCCATTGCTTCGCTGAAAAAGCTCAATGCAGAGCATAAAACATTCGTGAGGCACAATATGGCACTCCCATCCAGTACCTCAGTTCAAATGGTGTTCAGCGTAGCAGTCGACATATTGAATAAGAAATAACGCAAAATGTCTGACGAGACTTTCGAGAGTCAGCTGTTGCTCAAAATACTCAAGGTCAATAAATGGAGCAGGTGGCAACAATAAGAACTTGAATAACCTTCTTCCCTTTGTTTCTTAATTGAGGAAAATATTGTTGAAAGTAACGCCACGAAAGTAACGGATTACTTTTGGGGGTAACGGTCACTTACTTTTATGGAAGGGTAATTGTAATTGTAATAAATTACAATTTAGCCATGAGTAATTGTAAGTGTAATTCCTTACTATTTTTCAGTAACGTGTACAAGTCGCCAGCGTTCCACCGCTGACGAAATCCGAATGAGAACGACGAGAGTGACGTCGGGACTAACTTTACCTCCTAAAAACGCATTTCAAATAGGGGCGCTAGTATCTGTCTCCCCCGAGGAGGTAATAAGCAAGGCACTTCCTTCCTCACCAGATTGAGGGTGTAAAAGTTGGTTGTTCCACCCTTTTAATACCGTTTTGACAACTTTTTTTTTTAATGTGTTATTAGTGAGATGGTTTTCCGATATAATGATTTTTTCCCTCTGTGTTTCTTGAGTCGGTGCACAGTATCTGGAAAGCGTGCTTTGTGGAGGCGTTTCAGGCTGACCTTGATATCTGTGTATCACAACAGGGTATTTTTTTCTCTTTTGCTGAACATTGATAGTAATAAGTCCGAAGGGCCCGGTAATGTTCCTAACAAATCTTGTGTCCGCATATCTGACAATCATTTTCCGCGCATCCTTGGCCCAACATGCTCTTCCTGCCGACTGGCTAGCGGCAAAGAGTTACCGCGGTGCATATAAAACTGGCAGCAAACATAACATTGAAAACTCCCGTCCAAATCCGCTCACCTGCCGTCTGTTGCAAAAAAAATGGAGCTTGTATTATTGGGTTACCTCTTTGATTGCTTTGAGAGTTTAAACGCTTTTAACCCAAACCAGCACGGATTCTGACGGAGGCCATCGACAGTCACACAAAAAACTGACAGAAACGTTACATGATTTTGCGACTTCTCTGAATCAGAGGGGGCAGACCGATCGTAATCTGCCTGGACCTTTCAAAGGCTTTTGATCGCGTTCCACATGCACAGCTCATTAAAAAGCTAGAAGACGCCGTGTATAAATTTCCAAGTATTGAGATGGATCAGAGCCTACCTCAGCAATCGTACTCAATTTGTAGAATGTTAACGATAAGATCTAATGCATTAAAAGTCGCCGAGGATTCTCCAGGGGTCCGTGATGGGACCGGTATTATGTTAAAGTTATAATAATTATATTTCAAACAACATTAGAACTAAAGATTACCACTCGCTTATTCGCAGACGACTACTTAATTTATTACAGAATTGTGTGTCCTGAAGATCAGATCACTTTGAACATAGCGTTAGAAACTATAAATGAGTGGTGCAAATGCGCGTCTGAAACTGCAAATAAAAAAACAAACAAAGAAAACGCTGATATTGTCAGAATGCCCAAATGAGATTAAAAACGTGTTTGCTTTTTGATTATGAACTTGACGGTGAGTCAAGTTCACATAATCAGCGTTGAGAAACTATAAATGAGTGGTGCAAGAAGCGGTCAAAAATGCAAACTAACAAAAATAATATTCTCAAGAATCACAAATAAGATTAAAAACGTGTTTGTTTTTTTATTGTGAACCTGACGGTAGTTCACTAGCGTTCACCACTAATTTTAAATACCTAGATGTGACCGTGTCTGGAGATATGAGTTGGAAATCCCATATCGGACAATTTGACAAGCACCGCAGAAAAGAAAATTGTGGTTCTTAAGACGTTACCTCAAATTAGCAACTGAGGAAACAAAATTAACAGTCTACTTAGCATTTTTACGCCCTGTGTTGGAATATGCGAGCACCGTGTGGGACCCACAAAGAAAAAAATGAAAAAATTAGAAAAGGTACAAAGAAGAGCCAGATTTATCACATTCAGATACCGAAGGACTAAAGCGCGAGACACATGCGCGAAAATCCATCCGATCCCGACGTCCGATCCGACAGTTACGACTGCCTGATCCGAAAAATTTGGTCGCTTCGGACGTCGAGATCGGCGATCCGATTTCGATGCGTCCAGCGCGCCCGGCGGTGAGTGGTTCGCTGCGGCGGGCGGATTGTCGGATGCGTCCAGCCAATCCTGCAGCGCCGCTAGCGCGAACGTCGCGAGGTACGTGCCGTGTCGTGCGGGAGCGGGCGGCGGGAAGCCGGACGCGTGGATCCCGTTACGGCTCGTTCGAAAGGAGAATGGCCCCGGCAAAGGAGGCCGCACGCGCCGGCAGGAACGAGCTCTTAGCTTCGCTCGTGCGAGCTGGGCCGTCAATCTGGGACCAGATATCTATGAACAGCGGACGGCTACTGCAGCACAGGTGCCTGGATCTCCTGGGTGGAGCCGAAACGGATGAAGATCATGTCGCATGCAAGGTCGGAAGCGTGTGTCTCCAAACTGTCCCGTGCGGCAATTCGGAGCGGCGTTCGGACTGTCCGGATCGAACTTGTCGGATCGGACGCTGTCTGCCGTCCGTGTGTCTCGCGCTTAAGTCTGTCAGTGCGATGCTCGCCGAACTCAAGTTGCCGCCATTGGAAGAACGCAGGAGAGTAGCCAGATTAAGACTGCTTTATTTGATACAAAACAAGGTTAAACATAGATTCACTGCGATATTTAAAGTCTCGCTCCTACTAAAGGACTTCGGGGCAGTCACATTGAAATG
Organism: Ixodes ricinus; assembly: GCA_037355805.1. Classification (NCBI taxonomy): domain Eukaryota; kingdom Metazoa; phylum Arthropoda; class Arachnida; order Ixodida; family Ixodidae; genus Ixodes; species Ixodes ricinus. The sequence continues at coordinate 157,149 of JAZHYW010056716.1, forward strand.
CTGATGCACGATGAAAGACCGGATCGACCTTTTTAAGTATTCCTCTTTCTGAGGACCATAGCCGAGTAGAACATTCTACCGTAAGATGCTTTTGAATGTGACAACGTTGAAGGTTTTGAAGTCAAGCCTGAGGCCTTTCCTCAACAACTTATATAATTTATTTTCGTTTCCGTTTCTTTTCTGTGTTCCTTACTTCACTCGTATTTACATACGCCTAAATACATATCTGTCTGAATCATGTCATGTCCGTATTATTTGTGGAAGTGTGGTTTATTTTTTTTTAATTATTATTTTACTATTAGCCCACTCCTGTAACGGCCAGGCCAACAGTATGAATAAATGAATATTAAATAAACACCGAACTCACAAAAAATTACAAGTTAATTCGACGTTTCTTCTCCGTACTTAAACTACAGGAGACGTTGTCAGTGATGCCAGGGTGGCGGGAATGAAGAGGCACGACGACCAGTGGTGCTATATTTAAGGAGGTCCGCGCATATCGGGGAAGGGGACCACGGTTGGCGTTGCGGGCCGATGAGTCACTGCGCTTTTGTCTATAAAAAATAGCAATATACAACATACACAGTGCATCGTTTTAAGCATGTCATCGAGCATGTGGACCGCGTACATTAGTTACTCTATTTATTAATATATTTATGCGAAAGCATTCACCGTCCCATGGAGCGCAGCCGCGTCGTTGTTTGTAACCATGAAAAACGGCACCTATAGTCCCATTGGCTGAGTGTGACGGCACCCTAATGCCCATTGGCTGAGCGCGAAACGGCACCTAAATGCAAGTTATGAAGCACGCGCGTTCAGAAATGAAACACAAAGGAAAGCACAGCAACGCAGATGCATCGCCACGGAAGGCGTGGAGCCGGCGGGGTTCGCCGCGCATGCGCAGTGGGGGAGCGTGATGTCACCGCCGGAGCGCCGTGTGCAGGAAGGAAGGCGTGGCGTGCTGCTTGTAAGAATGCGTGTAAGAGATGCTTTCGCATCCCTACACGTAAGCAGTCTTTAGTGTGTCTGCGGAATTTTTTATATACTTACCTATATATATACTTGTTTATTTATTTATTTATTTATTCACTTACCCTCAGCGCTTTACTTCATTACGGTGGGGGGAAACATTCGTCGAGATTAGACAAAACAGCAGGAAAACCAAAAGAGCTATCTCAGAAAACGCACATGCATACACAAAGCACAAACAAGGGACACTCGAAAACAAAAGGAGCGTCTCACAATGCGTCGAAAAAAGCCACGTTGCCCATCATTTCTACAACCTCTGAAGTTAGTTGGTTCCGTTCGCCAATAGCTTTAGGGAAGAAAGATTACTATTTTAACTGGTTTGTCTTGCAGTTCTATTCGCGCACCTGTCGTTTATGATCGACTTTTTGTGAAACATAATGCGGGGAGAAAATGTATAGTTTTCTCCCCGCATTATAACCTATATACTCTACTGTAACAGATGCTATAAAATATTTTTAACCGTATTTTTAATGTTAAGTCACGGTTTGTATGAAGGTGTCACTGTAGGTGGTGGAAGAGCGTTTTCACCTAACAATTTCTACACAGTGACCGTAGCTCCTGATTGAGGACTCTAGGCATCCGAATGTGAGAACGCAAGCAGTGGAACACAATTTCAGTTTTCCGCGTTTAAAACGTATTTTTATTTTTTATTGCCCCGCGACCCCGCATTAACATGGCATTTCAGGGTTTTTATTTTAAATCTTTCAGATGGATAATTTCCAAATGCTCCAACCCGCAAAAGTCAGTTGTCTGAAAAAACTTGGAACCACATTTTGTGGGGTTGGAAAACGATTTGAATGCCTCGTCGGTTTAAAGCTGCGTGTAATGTGGCGAGAAGCGCGTACCAAATTATCAATCGCATTTTCTTGGGATAAAAGAAAACTATACTAAAACATACCCAAAAACTTATCCATCGGCGTTTTGGAACTCACAACTCGAGCAAGCTCCAAGCCTCTCTGCCCGGCCGCTTCGGGTAGCATCTCCGACATTATTTTGTCCTGATTGTGTAATACACAATATAGAGGTGCTTGTTATAAAGCAACAAAAAAAAAAGCAACTCTCCCTCTCTCTGTATGTATATACTATATATATATATATATATATATATATATATATATATATATATATATATATATATATATATATATATATATATATATATATATATATATGTATACAAGGTTACGGCGTGGTTACTGTTTTTACTGATTTTTTTTTATTGGACTCGGCGGACGTTAAATGAGGGAAAACCTTCACGATAAGTTTCCTAATGAACTCAATTCTTGTAGATGAGTTTTTAATATATATGATTTTATGTGTCATCATCTACATTTGTAGTTTTAAGGTCGTCATTACTAGAACTAGAAGCTATACCAAAATCATCAATTTACAAAAGAGTTCAACGTGCTTTGAGATATTCATAGTTAAGGTTTTCGCGTTTCTGTTGCCAGGTTCCGAAAATGGAGGCTCAAAGAGCGCCGGAAGCGATGCTCGCAATTCTGCGCAGAAGGGCGAAGTATTCGATTCGGGCACCTCGTCATAATCTAGGCAGCCTGCCTTCGGTACATCCCTCAAGGACACGCTGCCGAGATTGATGAGATGCCCAAATCGACAGAAGACGAAAAAAAAAGTAGAGGCACATGATGTTAATGTGTCGGTTACATTAGAGCTTGACGAGCCAGCATGACAACCCATACCTTCGGGCGAAGTGGACGCGACCGGGGGATATCTCGAGGGACTGTTACAGACTATCGAACTCGTACAGAAGAACGCGACATCGAAGCGGTGGGAATCCTCATTCGTGTATCAGGGTGCAAAATGTGAGGCCGTGTGAAGTGAATCGAAGCAGCGCGTTGCACCAACTTGTTTGTTTGTTTCTTTTTAGGAAAGAAAATAGAGAGCAGTGGATCTGATTTGAGTACTGCATCCTCTGAGAAGTCGACAGAAATCTCTCCTGAGAAAAATAAACCATTAAAAAAAAAGAGAGACACTTTTTTCTTTACTTTTTTAGGGGGGGGGGGGGTGTCTATACGAAACCTATTACAAGGAGAAGCCGCGGCGAAATGTTTCCCAAACAGACATTTTCAGATAAAAACGGGGAATATAAACGCGGATATTATTGTATATGAGGGGTCAACGTATACGTAAAACATTGCCAGCAAAAAAAACAAAAAAAAAAAAAAATCGATACCACGTTCTTAGACAAAAACAAGTAGACACGAAACCTAATGTAGTCCTCTGGTCCTGTCGTTGATGAAGATAGCATACAACACACACACACACAAAAATGCGAAGTTGGCCCGTTAATTGAATGAACCGGGGTAAAAATGTGAAACCAGTTTCTTGCCGGTTTTCTTTTTCGTGCGGTCGCCAAAATGAACCTAATTAAGATAATCCAGACCGCACACGCGGCGAAGCACCGGCCAAGAAAAACGGGCAAAGGAATCGGCCCAATCGAGACATTAATAGATGTCTCTGCCTCCCTGGGTCACATCTCTCACGTGGCCTGTGTGGAGAACACCTAATTAAAACTCTCCCCTTCCCTCGGTCCTCCCCTTCCGTGCGCCTTTCTACGTTTTATTTATTTTTCTTCTTCTCGCGACCGCCGGCGCAGATTAAAAAACAAATAATAATAATTAAAAAAAAATAACGTACGTCCTCTTCTTTCTCCTTCGCCATGCTTTTTGGCACCGAAATGTGATTTTCTCTGTGCGCGCGGTGCTCAAAGTCCGGAGCCGATAGCGTGGCAGATGCGACCTGTGGCCGCGTGGTGAGTAAAGAAGAGACGTACAAAATAGGCGGGAGAATATATCTGTATGTATATGTATAAAGACACCTGACATGCGCTGCCGTTGGTAAAAGCCAATCGAACAAATTGTCCCCGGAGGCTTCGCTCGTCCCCTATCGTGTCAGGTGCGGACGGCGACTTGTGAACAAAGAGGGAGGCAGGTACCTATACCTGCAATCGGCGGCTTCCCGCGCACGCTGCATTCAAATCACCGACATTAAAAAGAAGGATGGGGAGAGGAGCCCGTGCGAGAGCTATAGGGGCCATAACCAGGTTTCGTTCGGCAGTGACGTGGAACTTCACTCCGTACTCCTTTTTTTTATCGTTTTGAAATTTGTTGTTTTATGTGTTGTTGTTGTTATTGTTCCATCCTCTCTGTCAGCACTTGTATATATTTTTTGCGAAAGTATCAGCGAAGGTTGCTTAAAGGGACAACGGCTGCCAAAAAGTTTCGTTCGTTCACCTGGATGATAAGCGAGAAGGCACGCGGCAGGCACTGAAAATAATGACGCATGTTCTTTTCGGTATCAAGTACAGAACATCGAATATAGTATTTCCGCATAAGATATACTTTACCGATTCCGAAAAAAAAAATTAACAAAAGACACAAATAATTTATTTGTATTTTTTTTTTTTGGCCGAACATTATGTTGTTGTTAAGCTTTGTAGTTATATTGCCCTCTTGTGTTTCAGATACTCTAATAAAATAAAAGTGCATTTCCGTTTAATGACTTCCCACAAAAAAAGGCACAGTGCGTGTCTCAGTTCGCGGAAACCAAATATGCTGCAAAGACTCAGCGAAGCATAGTACAAAGTAGAGAAACCTACAACACTATCATCAGTCAAGTCGCCAGTGACATATAAGGTAAAAATTATAGAAATGAAATCCTGCATTCACTTTCTACCATTTATGAACACTAATTGCACCGAACATGTGTGTGAACCTGAACATCGGCTGGATCTGTACCGCGCACAACAAATAATAAACAAATCAAAACACAATACAAAAAAAATTGACGTTTTTTGTTAATGTACTGTAGTTTCAACAGTAGATCTCTTCATTTGCATTTCCTTCACATTTTTTAAATTAGTAAAAAGGATTTAGGAACACCCCTGCTACGTGTGCACTTTGTTCACCCGAACTTCGTTTGACCAGGCTGCGGACATGGATGGCAAATGACAGTAATTTTAATGTGCACGCGCGTTTTGTACCGGCCTTATTTCGGCTAATCACACCGTGATCGCACGGTCTAAGATCTCGGATTAGAAGTCCAACGGGGGTATTCACTTGACGCCGTATTTGAGGGCGCTGTTTAGAGCGCTCGCACAGAACGAGCTCACATTAATAACTAGGAGCTGCTAAGACCGCGGCATTCTTGGCGGTGCGGAATGCACGTTGCAAAAGAACCGCGGAAGCTCGCCGTCATGCACGCGCTCAGCAGTCGCGCACACTGCTATATATATAGGGTGTCCCATGTCACCAGGCTCGATCTAAAAAGGACCGTAAAAATGGACGCCTGCACGTAGCAATCTAAACTGTTCGTCAAAGGTGTATTTCACAGGTCGGTTTTCTTGTAAAATTACAAAGCGTAGCTCTCGTTCTGTAGAATAATAGGGTCAAGAAGCTTGCCAGGGTCAGCGGCGGGCAGCGACGCAGACGACCAAGTTGAGTAGCGGGGCGGGTTTGGCGTTCGTATTGATAGATGGCGCTACCTCCTTATCAAAACTGCTCGCGACCGCCGTGGTTTATTAAAACGGACATAATATTTTTGTAATGTACCATTGGTTAAAAAGATAAATTCCGACAATAAAGCAAAACTCAAAGGAAAAAAAACGCGTTTGCATAACGACGGCGCTTTTGGTGCCAACGGATTCCGTCTGCGTGTGTCTGACTTCTTTCGCTGGTCGGCTACCCTTTGGAAGCTGCTCCCGACGCCATCTATCAATACGCGCGCCAAACAAACCCCGCCACTTGACTCGGTCGTCTGCGTCGCCGTCCGCCGTTGACCCTGAGAAGTTGTTTGGTCCTATGATTTACAGAAAGGGAGCTACGCTTTGTAATTTTACAAGAAAAGACCGATCTGTGAAATACAGCTTTGAAGAAAAGTTTAGATTGCTACGTGCAGGCGTCGATTTTTACGGTCCATTTTAGAATGAGCCTGGTGACTTAGGACACCCTATATATGGGCCACGGCCGCCAGTGAATACTCCTATACAACCATTTCATTTCACTTATGAGTCACGACTCCCTCTGGCTCTGGGCTCGAAGGTAGATTGTAGAGGGAGGCGCGTTAATCATTCGACAAAATATGTAAAGAGAACGTGGACTATAATAGCATGGGCCAAAACACAAAAAACTGCTCTATGGAACGAACCTCGTAAACACAGATAGGTATAATAAATTTATTTTAAATCCGCAGTGTCAGTAGCAGAAACCTCAGCCAACAGTATACACTATCCCGATCCGATGGAAGCCAATCGAACTGCTTGATTTACTCCATCGGCTCGTATAGACCAACTCGACTCCCTGACGTCACGCCAGTGTGGTGGCGCTGCTGTCGGCACTGCGCATGCGTAGACGCCTCGCCTTGGGCGAATCTTGTTTCTGCGCAGTGCCCACACCCGGTGTTGGCAAACGCGGGCTTGTTTGCATACGCAGTGCGCTGGTCGGTACACTGTTGGCTGTGGTGGTGGGACTTGATCTGACGCAGAGTACAGAATTGAGAGATTAAGCGTGGAAAGATGGTGACGCTGGCAAGAGGTGACGGTTCGAAAGTATGAAACATGGCGGAATATTCTGATTATATTCTATACAACATAATGGAAGAGGCGATACCAGCGTCTCGAAGGGGAGGTGCTGCACATTCAATTTTAGTACGAAACTAGTTTTATATCAAAAAGGTTTTAGGCGAGCGAAAAAGAAATATTTTAGATAACCTGGCTAGCGATTAATGCTGTTAGTGACATATTCGACATGAATATAACTTCGGCTTCTAAGCAAAGAATTCGCTTAATTCGAGCCTCGGTGCTATTCAGGTTCGATGGGATGACTAAAACAAAACAAATTTATTTTGACAAAACGGCTTTTCTCCGTGTAACTATAAAAAAGAAACTTCGGATTTTTTTATATAACACGAAGGATGCTATTAGATCCCTTTTTTTAACTCTATCAATTCTGTCTTTAAGTATACCTTTGAGTCACCATCAAAGAAACCTTGAGTTGGTCAAACCGTGCACATCAGTAATGTTTCTTCTGCAGCTTTCCGCAAGCTCGATTTTGTTCGTCAACCTAAAAACGCTTTCGCAAAGTTAAATTACTAGCACACCTCGCCCATACTATCCGAATTAAAATGCAGTCCTATAAAGTCTAGAGATCCATCTACTAAAAAAATGCAAGTCACATGTTTTGGACAAAGTTCAAAGATGCGCCGCGCCGTTCACTTAGAAGAAGAATAAAATAGATGGTGCTATGGAGAATTTGGCAGCCTTGAAATGGCGTCGTTCGCTTAATGTATGGAAAATTTAAACACATGAATTCCCCGTCATAGTTAATGCACATAAACAAAATAATGTCTCTACAGCACCGACGTAAAATAGCTCGATTTAATTTCCTTTTACCAGCTGGTAAATACTAAAGCGTTAAGTCTCTGACATTTACGTAAGCTCAGCTTTGAACGAAGTCATGTAGGCATAACCATTATTATGCTTTCTAACACCCTATGTCGCGCGATACTAGTATATTTACGTTTTCATACTTTCCACGCGTAATACGCGTGTGGAAAGAATTACCTAAAAATTGTTTTCCTCGGATTTCGCGTCATCCTTAGAAAGTGTTACCGAAGATTGACTACATCCGCGAACTTTGCTTTTGTTTATGCCTCGCGCTTTTCACTTTCTGCGCTTTCTGGCTTATTTTGCTTCAGTGAAAGATCAAGATTTATTACTGTAGGGTACATGTTTTCGCCGCAGTGAATATGATGTAAACCGGTTTGGCAGTGATGCAAATTTTTCGTGCATAGTCAGCCTACCATACTTGTAGCGACAAATAGCGACGTTTGTTTCTTGTCGTGGTCAGGCACGTAGCCAGAGGGGGGGGGGCATGGGCCCGCCCCCTTCCCGACAACTCTTTCATTTTGCTGGGACACTCCTCTCCCTCCTCCCCTCCGCCACAGCATTTCGTCATGTACCCCCCCCCCCCCGAAACAAAATCCTGGCTACGTGTTATGGTCGTGGTATTGCGTTGTGACGCTCGATGTGCTCGGGACTTCTATTGCCGATCTGGCCTGGACCAACACCTCCTAGATGCAAAGGGGCCTTTGCTGCTGCGCTCTGCCCTTGCAGCACTAAACGCAACGACTTCGTTGTCGAACCCTAAAAGCTGAGGGTCGCACTGCTCGTATACATCCCTACAAAAAGACGGTCTGCAAGCACGAGTGCCACCGCAGTATCCGTGGTTCGAATGCCGCGCGCCAAGTTTTCTCCTCCCGAACTCATTGCCACGCGGCGCTCAGAAGCACGGATATCGCGGCTGACTCTTGTTCGAAATCTGTATGAAGACTCTTTTGTATGATCTATAAGCAGTGTGACCCCGGCTTTAGTGTGACGTCATGGGGAGAGTGAACAGGCCTCGTCAGTATCTAGGTGGTGTTGCCTGGGCTGGACCTTCCCGGGTCGCTGTATGAAATAAATAAATAAAAAATATTCCGGGAGAATTTGTTGGCTATGTGCATATACGCGAGCACACCTATAGGAAGGCATGAAAACAAGAATCGAATTGTTAGTGAAGGAAGGACAATCGCTATATTTCAACGGGACACTCTTATAGATCTACATTTCAAGAAGTTAAGAGCCATTAGATATAGATATAGTATACTTCGCACAACTGGGAGATATTCGAGCATCGCTTATATGGACATCGTTCCGTAAGTTTTCCTCGGCACCATGGAAATGAATTAGACACGACGCCGTGAGCCCAAAACGAAATGGACGAAATTTCGTTATTCTTCTATGGTGAACGTTCAGGGGAGAAGAAAATGGCGCTGTTTCTCTATTTCAATTATTTTTTCATGATTCGCTCTTTATTTCGAAACTGAAGCAAGATTGTCTTCAGTTTCGTCGACCGTGCATGTGTTCACTTCTCTTCACGAATGCCAGCACTGCTGAGAAACCAAATGGACTTGTGCACGGTATTTGTGTGATCGACGCTGTGAGGATTGCTTACTGAACTACATTCCCTTGTGACCGGGAGCGAATCAAAAACCATGGGAGGTGAGGCACTATCCAAGGCGACTTTTACTAGATTCAGAAAACATCATAGCTCGTGATGTTTTTTATAGATTCCGCAAGCAACTGAAGCGATTCCAATATATCAGACACGTTATTGGGATTTGCCGTGAAAACAGCAACAACAGCAACAACAACATAGGGTAGCATGGACACACATCTTTGCAGAGATGCATGTCCCTTAACGCTCACATGAATATCGCCATTCTTGAGAGTGATGGCTGACGAATATAATATATACTACGCACTTGGTACAGTAAAGCAGTAAAGCTTGATACATTAAATCATCTTCGTACAATAAGGCATCATTAACATTTTTATAAGCCTTGCGTCCAGATTATACGTTTATTAGGACCCGTTCATTCACGTTTGGAAGATAGTTGGAGGCGTCATTATTTTAATACTCGAAAACGTTTTGGTTTTGGTGGAGTGTAAAATTTCGTCCGCCGGGAAAATAAAAGCGAGAAATGCTCTCCACGATAGAAAAATAACGTTGCTTCATTAGCACGAAAGAAGGAAGATTGTCTACCATTTCTCGGAGGAGCAAATTGCCTCTCTCTTGAAGGAGAAACTTGACGAACGACTCCGTTCGTTCTTTTGAAACGGAAGTATTATACTTTCCTTTTTAAAGCATGGGGCGGCACTGCTATTGATGTGGAGATGCAGCTGATTTGAGACCAGATCCATCAGTCTCCTCAAGTTGAATTGTTTTATTCCCTCGAAGCAGAAAGAAGCAAGCGTTATCCGTTAAACAATCTTTCACGACGCTCTGCATTTTTTTTTTATTGAAAAGATATTTGTTTTTTTTTTTTGCATAGACATCCAGGTAGCAGGCCAAAGAAACGCTTAACTTGTTTCAAGTTTGGCAAATTCTCCTAACTTGGGCCTAATACTGTTTTACAGCGAAGCTGTTTATGGCTAGGGTTCTGTGATTTTTTTCATAAGCCGCACGCGGACGCCTTCCCCGTATAAAAGATTCGAAGTAAATCACCAAAATAAAGCGTTGACGAACGCGCGTGCAAGATGCCATTTGTTTTAGGTTTTTGCTTTACAACAGTAAGGCCTGGTTCACACTTACAGCTAATCCGCTGCCGCCGAAGTGGAATCGGCCGCGGCGATGCACAGTGGACGCTACGCCCGGCGGCCGAATTCTTGCAGATTCGCCCGCCGATTCGCAAGTGTGAACCAGGCCTTACTGCCGCAGACGCCGGAACGGGCGGCGCGTGGAATACCAAAACTGCATTCTCCTTGATGCTTGGGTAATTTAGCAATAGGTCTATACAGTGTAGATTAGTTAATCATAGGCACCATTTTCAAGCCTCAGTAGACTCTCAAGTAGATAATAAAGGTTTCTCAAAGGTTTGCCGCTGTGCGACCAGCGTCGGCCATGTTTACGCTCGCACTGCCCTCTCTTTGTGGTCGTTCCAAGCGCTTGCGTGCCAAGTTTCTTTTCCTTTCGCTCTCCGGGGTGGCGGTCCCGTCGCGCGTGTCTAGTTTCCTCCGGCTCCTCGGGGCGGGGATAGTCGTCCACGCGAAATAATGACCACCTATCAAGACAGCAATAAATCTGTGTGCTGCGTACCTTTCGTCACGATTACCACCGATCAAGACAATAAATGTGTTCGTACCTTTGTTCAAAATTCTGTGTCATGTCTGTGTCTTGTGCTAAACAGCTTCGCTGGTCATCCACCTTCACAGAGTGGAATGGCTCATGACTTTTACTCCAAGGCATTAGTACAGCTCCAAATTACCTTTCTATGGCTTTTCTCTGATCTACCACCTAATTTTCGAAGTGCCAGACTTCACCAAAAAATGTCTCGTATCAAAAAACAAAAAAAAAAAACTTGCTGTGAGCCTAGTTCTGGCACTTGTTTGGCAATTTTACAGCGCAGCTGTTATGGTCTAGTTTCCCCAGGATCGTGTCCCCCGCAAAGAAATGAAGACACCGAACTCTGGACACCTACCGCCATCTATGAGCGACGGCGGCAAGCCACGTATCTGGTTGCCGCCGTCGCTCATAGGTGCCGGCAGCCTTTCCACTCTGGCGTGCCGACTTGTGGCCGGCCATTACTCTCCACTGTACAGCTCCGCTGGTCTTCCTTCTTCACTAGAGTGGAAATTTGACCCAAAGTTGCCACATGCAAACCGAACAACGAAGTGGAGCTATAACTGTAGAGGTGCAAAGGTGCTGCAGATGACAGCCAAACTACGTGCCCTATTGAAAATTCTTATATGTATGAGAAATTTCTCGTGTCCAATAAACACATATGAATCATACAAGATATATAAGAACATATAGGAACATATAAGAACTATATAGGAACCATATAAGAACTATACAAGAGCTATATAACATATATAAGAACACAGAAATACCATATAAGAAACTTCTGGGAAGTTTCTTATAACTTTCTTATATGGTCCCTATATATCTTATATAGTTCTTATATAGTTCTTATGTAGTTCTCATATGTTCTTATACATCTTGTATGATTCATATGTGTTTATTGGACACGAGAAATTTCTTATACAAATGACTTTTTTTCACTAGGGCAGGCAGTACGAAGTCTAACTTTGGTTTTAACAAAAAATAATCTTCAGAAAATATCGCCTATAGTTCCGGTTGCGTTGCACAAAAGCGGCAGAGTTTCGATTTCAACGAGTGATATGCTTTGAAACAACTCCGATAGTGGGAACTTATCGTCTTATTGCATTCAACCATCAATTCGGGGAGGAACGACGGGCAGGTTCCTCCTCTCCTAAACACACATCCCAATCGCTGGACCCTTTGGAAGTGTACGGCGTAGAGTTTCACAATCACTTTTGTGCACGAACTGCAATTTTCAGGGAAACTTTGCTTCGTGTTTCCGGAAACGCCCTTGTAGCGAATAGGCCAAGTGGGCTGTGACGTGTAAGGCACGCAAACGGCACACGTTGCAATGTCTGTCAAGTCGCAACACACGTGAGCTTCGCACGAGCGCCTAATGTACGCGTAATCCGAGAGGATAACTATTGCGCATGTGCCGAAACGGACAAATAGACAGAACGTGCGTATAAGTCAGCCAATAGTCGGGACACGCTGTGTCTCATACGGGAGGCTCCTTTTCAAGTTCTCTGATACCAGACTCGTCAACTTGCGCGTTCTGATGGAAAACTTATTTAATGCCCTTATACGCAAGCAAATATTAATATTTTTTTTTATTTTCCTTTATATACAAAGGAGGGAGATAGGGCAAAAAGCTGCATGGCTTGCAGCTTTCTGAACTGTGTATTGCACATTACGCTCTTATCTTTGTTTGTAGTTGACCTCTTTTGTACGAGGTGTTGGAGCTAAGTTGGGTTTTTATTTTGTTTCCTTATTCACTGAGGAGATATAAAAATTTGGCAAACTAAACAGGAAGCCTTTAAGCTCCTGTGAGCCGTGACACACTTGATATGATTCGCTCCTTGTCAAGGACTTTCGATAAACAGCTCGTTTTACGTGCCTAATCTTTTCCGCGATCACACCCGTGCGATATTCCACGATGGCGAACTCTTTAGACATTAGAAATGATCGTTTAGTGCTTCCAAGCGTCAGACAGTCTGCGTAATTGTTTGTTCGTAATATTCGTAACGCGCGGAGAAAGAAGAGGAATAAACACAGACAAACACATTCTTAAAAAAAAAAGTTTTCCATTTGTGTTTAGTTCTCTATCCGTTTTATTCTTGGCGCCAGATGAAGTTTATTTGCCTTCGATGATCGCACATAAACATTTTTTTTAAATTTCCTTTTGATGGATTGTTGGTTGTCTATTTTAAACCTATAGTATACTCATCTGTATATGTTTCATGTTCCTTCAGTATATGTATATGCGCTATACCTAGCTTCGTTAAAAGAAAACACGTCAAGAGTGCGCATATTTGTGTGTGTGTGTGTGGGGGGGGGGAGGGGTATATAATTGTCAAGTATAAAAGGCGGTGGAGCAGTCACCAGCTGCGTGATTCCTCTTTCGTACGGGATCCGTAACATCTGTGTTTGCCATTGCCATTTCTGCGTATGTGAGAATTAAATGTGGTGTTTGTTTCTTGTAACCAGACATGTACACGTTACCTCAAAAAAGTAACTAAATACGGTTACTCGTTACTCGCTCAAAAAATAAGTAAATACGTTACTCGTTACCGATTCTCGAAAGGTACGCGTGAGTTACCTCAAAAGTAACGAGTTACTTTTCACGTTACTTTGACGACCAGATACACAACTGCTTGTGCTTCAAGGTTTATTGTTTTCTTTTTAGTAGTCGTTGCACTTAAGCAGCAGCTGCCTCTCCAAGGTTTCCTCAGTTATGTTTCCCCGCTTCCTTGAAAATGCATCTTTGGCGACGCTGAAGCGTCGTTCTAACGTCGCGCTGGAAGGAACGGCTGTGTTGTGTTTCAGGAAGAGCTGGTGAATCTTCGAGAACTGCGCCTTCATTGAGGACAGCGGGTAATGGGTTCTGTGCCTTCCCGCGTTTGCAACCTCCAGGTTTACATTTGGTCCGTACCCGGTTCTAGAAGCTTCGAACAACGAACCTCTTTGTGTTCGCTGGGTGGATGACATTCCCAGCTGTAGAGTTGAGCACAGCAAGGTTTATCGCTGGACACGTCAGTCGAACTGTTCGACTTACGTTTTCAGCGATTATACGTTGCTGTACTGTCATACAGTTTAGTTGTTTTTCGGGTTGCCCATCTGCCTTTGTCGCAATGGTCGCATACTCAGGCTAGAATAAAAACAAGGCCGTTTAAACGGTGTTGTATACACGTTACTCCTCAAAAGTAACGAGATAGCGTTACTCGTTACTTGGCCTTCAAAGTAACTAAATACCGTTACTCGTTACTTTTCTAAAAAAATAACTAAATACGTTACCCGTTACCGAAAATAGTAACTAGGTAGAAGTAACTCGTTACTCGTAACGCGTTACGTACATGTCTGCTTGTAACCTTGGTGCTCGTAAAATAATATATAGGATGCTGCTAACATGTCAAGCATTCTATTTTTCAGGCGTTCACCGGCATCCCAAGGGTGCCGGTGTAACACCGTTAGGATCTAGCCCTGGGACAAGCTGATTTATACCTTTAAGGGTGTAACATTTTTTAGTGTGGGAGATATGCATACACAGCTCTTCATTTACTCTCACACGCCTGTGTCACTTTTCTTTTTTGTATCAGGGTCGTTAAACGTACAACATGACAGTTCTGATCAATATCAGGCGAAGCCAACTAGCCCAGTCCCAAGCTTTGTTGGACCTCTAGGACGCTGCTAGGATCACCATCACCCCCTTTTTTCTTCTTTTTTTTTCTCGAGTGTTTTCTTTTTGAGCACTTTTATACGTCGGTGTTAGCCTTGGCACAAAGTGATTAAGATTATTAAGAGAGTAAGTGTTTTTAGTGTGCCTAGAGCTAGACCAAAACATTGTTAACTAGCAATCGAGCTGCGTGCACGTGCGCTGCATGCACCACAGCCAGTGCCACCGCTTTGACGTGATGTAAGAAACATGGTTTGGTTTAATAGGAACTGCACATCGTGTCTTTTTTAAAGCCTAACATTTTAACTATGACTTCTCGAGATGCAGCACTTAGTCGTGAAGAATTGTATAGACCCCACACTAAATCTACATATCTCACATACGCTACACTCTTAAAAAAAGAAAAGAAAGTGAGTGATATTTACTATAAAAGCGAGTAACTGCATCTTGTCACATATGTTACTAGGTGCCTAATAACCGTAGGTAGTAACGATCAAGCTAGTGACGGTTACTAACCAATCTAGTATTTTCACTACCTCTAGCTAGTAGCTGACACTAACTCTCACAAGACCTAGGTGGCGATAGTCACCGCCGAATTCAAAATTGTAAAAAAAGACTAGTATCCTTGGATAGATATTCTTTTTTCCACGCTACTTAGATGCACATGTATTATATATTGAACACAAACAAGGAATTCGCACACAGACGCGACGACACGCTAAACCAATCGCTGCACCCAATGGCTGCCCATGCGCCTTTATACTGATCATTGGAAAGAAGTCGGTTGGTCAGTGACCACCTCGTCCGTGAACAATGTTGCGAATATGGTGCTGCTTTCGCACCAATATTGTTCTCCAATTTTGTTGCCAAAGATTCCAAGGAATGTATCTCTTACTAAGATGTAACGGTACACACAGCAATTAATTGCGACAGTCTATAAAACAGCGTCCCCATAAGTTCACAGCAGCCATGTTCTCGCTTCCCCGCATCAGCTGCAGTTACTACCTCTCCCGCGTTTGATGTAGTAAATAGCTAGTAAAAGGTATAATAATTAACGGTCATAAAAAGGTAGTAACTGCTGAATTTACTAACGTTTTTCTACCTATCGCGCATTTGAGGTGGTAAATGGTAAAATGTAGTATATGGTCAGATATAGGTAGTGACTACTGCAGTTACTAGCTTTTTTTTTTTTTCTACGAGCGTACTTATTCAAATCCCGTCGCACTTCTCACACTCAGCCTTTAAACTCACCACACAACACTGATGCTCTCCGAACACTCAACACTCATGTACAACGTTGTGGCTTTCCTTTCCAGTCGTTGAATAAATGACATAGGCGGCAAAAGCTACTCTGAATACTTTACTTTTTTCTTTTTTTTCGTCACGCTATTTTCGGCGCACTTTACGATACAGTCGATATGGTCTCCTTCACGGGAATGTATAATCTCACCCGGATGATATAAGGCAACGCCTGTCGGGGAAAGCAGCGCAGTATCGCTAAACGACTTGAACTTGGCATTCGAGCGGCTATTGTTCCATTCCAGTATACGCCCTTTGTGCGGCGCGAACCGTGCGATTGCAAAACAAGGATGTCTTGCAGCCACAAAGTGCATATATATGCTCGAAAAAAAGCGACAAAGCAACAGTTTTTTTTTCTTTCTCCCCAATCAGTCAACAAGACTCGACAACACACAGGAATCGAGAGAAGAAAGGGAACGACCGAGATAAAGGTCGTCCCCGACTCTCCGACGCAGCGGGAGGGAGTCGAACGGCGAGCCAAAGACGGCGCTTGCGATATCATCTTCGTCCCTGTGATATATTCTGGTGCCTTCTCGAGATAAAACGAGGCTGGGTAACCACAAAGGGGTCAATAGCGACGGCTCTCGAAGCCAAGGACACGCGTCTTCAAGCGGCTGCCGTCCTCTCTGACGTTATGTTATACTCCTCGTATATATGTTCGATTCTTAGCTGCAGGGGATTGGGCCTGGAGAAGAAACGGCTACAATGTATTTAAACAGCATTAAAGCGATGCCAACCGCCTGACTGAACAACGTTCCACGACGAAAACGCCTGTCTGACGGAACAAAAGAAGGAAGGGGGATCGAAGCCCCAGAAAGTGGTGCAATACACACTCGCAGATTTTAAGCAATTGGTGCCCTTGTTTACCGAACACGATGAACCCCCCCCCCAAAAAAAAAAGAGTTGTTTATATGTGCATGCAGAGTAACAATGGGAGGGAACATCTCGAAATGTAATCCCCTGCAAGGGCCTCTGAACAGTAGTTGAGACTTTTAGAGACGCGACGTTTTGCAAAATACAACGACTGAAATCTATAGATGACTTCCTTTCCGAATTTAATTGTTAAAAAACAAGATGCGTAACGTTAGGTGTTAGTTTCAAACCGCTTTTCTTTCTCACTCTCTCGCTTAGTCTCCTTCTCTCTCTCTCTCGATATATATATATATATATATATATATATATATATATATATATGTTAGCTGGCAGGTAGGCAAAAGCTAGCAGGGGGGAACTGGATGATTAGATTTTCATCGCGTCCCGCCACTGCTAGCTTTGCGCCTGCTTCACGAGTGGTAACTTTGGCGTGCCCCGAGTTTCCACGAGCTTCAAGTGGTTCTAGAAAGAGTTGATTTAGTGGTTTTCGATGACGCTCAGTAAGTTTCTAATTAGAACCATATGTCTGTTTTCACTAATTAAAAAGTTAATTAACGAATTTTAATTAATTATTTGACTTATCGCAAAGATTAGCCGCCCAAATAATGTCCCCTAACCGCATAACTCACCTGCACAAACCGCATAAGTGTAACTTTCACGCCTTTTTTAAAACAAACCTGTAAAGCTTTAAAGAAAAAACACCCACACACACAACAAAAAACACACACACACTTTGTATATCATAGATATCGTATTTAAAGCTGTTACGACGGATTCGCTGCTATTGTTAGGGTATTGTCTTGCTCGTTAAGCCGAAATTCTTAGGCATTCGGTGACATAGCATGCCGTCGCCCATTTGTTGGTTGGCGCCATATAAATGCAAGCAAGCAAACCTTTTCTTTCCTGTTCCCTGGATACTTGCTTCAGGTGCAGTGTTGCCTATAGGAATTACCCGGAGGAAGTCGTAACTTACTTCATTTTATATACACCGCCACAGCGAATGGGCAGTACTTTAAATACAAGTATTTGAAATGCGCATTTAAAATTATTTTGGTATTTTGTATTTTTTATTATTAAATACATATTGGCTAATGTAGTTTGAAATTGTATTTAAATATTGAAAACTGAGTATTTCAAATACCTGTATTTCAAATACTGCCCAAATGCAATTTTGGCCACTGTTCTTCGCAATAAAATTCGATATTGTGCACTCTTCGTCATGGGAGTCCTACGCAAAGAGCATGAATCTTGCTGTGCTTTACTCATAATGAACATAGAAAAGAAGAAAAAAAAGTAGAACAAGGAATGAACGGGGTGAGTACAAATACTGACTTGTCGGTTGTTCGATTCAATGTTGAGACGTCGCATTAACGACACTTTATTTGAAGAGGCTGTATTCCTTCAACTGAGCCTTTCGGATTAAACTCTAACAGAACACATTGCGTATTCTGGCGTTGTACCCGCCTGTCATATGACGAACATATTTTATTTTTAGAGCTGCAACTTTCTTTTGAGCCCTCGATTCATATATGTATAGCGACTCCATTTTTCTACACTTTTTTTATACCCGGGGTTAAATTTATGTCTACGTTGTATTCGTATTTTGCATTTAAATTAACGTGCAATTGGGTTTGTGATTAAATACAGTTTCGTCGAAGTATTTTGTACTTTATATTTCGATACATTTTTTAAACGTATTTAGCAAATCCCTGCTCTACCATTGCTGTGTGCTCCGTGTGTGTGCACGGAGGCACACGATGGAGCCTCTGTATACCTGCCGTTTGTCTTGCCGTGTTCTTTTCCCAATCGGTTTGTATTTCGAGCACTTCTGTGCCGCTATGCTTTTCTGCTCTAGTGATCGTGCTTGAGGACGAACTGAACAGTAATAGAGCTGGCCACATCGACACCAAGTGAAGACTGTTTTCCTGAGAGAGGACCGAGAGATTAATCGATTAATATTTTGCTTAATCTCGCAATGCATTCATCGCCCTTTGTGAGGTTTTCACGCGGCCGTCATCTTTGCTATGCCCGTATCCCGGCCGCTCGATCTCCTCCTTAAGATCTAGGGGCCGTGCCTGTTATACTGTTAAGAGCTAGTTAGCTGCACATGTGCGAGAAATCAACCGAAAATCGCACGGAATTAGAAATATGCTAAAATTGTTTCACGCTATCTTCGAGAAACTGTGGTATTTACTGCACCGTAAATAGAAGATATATGGTTGCATTTAATAATACAAAAAATACGTTTAAGAATTTTGTGCGGTAAATACCAGTCCGCTGTTCGTTTAAAAAAACAAGGGTGTGGAACTATCTTTTATGCTCCAAAATTAGTGCAATTCCCGCGTGATATTTAAGCAACTGGGTTCCCGCCTTTATTTATTAGAATCGTGACAAACAATCAGTGACGATAACTTATTTTGACTGCATCTCAGTCTTGATTGTAAAACTGAATATAAGCATGACATTCTGTGTTTTTTTTAAAAGGTCAGTTTCTCAAAATCGGTTCTTAAATATATATATAAATCTTTCTGCTGGAGAATATATTCTTTAGTGGCGTTGTGTTTTGTTTCCCATGTTGCTATAGCAAAAAACTATCTGCGGCAATAAAGCACTCATATTTGAATCAAATATATATTTCTCGGTAAACAAAACATGTCCCAGAATTTTCAATTATTTATATATACTCAGTAGATGACGGCTATCACGTTAGTGAAACGTCCGTACATTTCGTTCTGCGCTCTCCTCTACACCTGCCCCCGCCTATGGGATGTGACTGTATGCCCAACGGACCAATAAATAAAATGAAATGGTCTCATCAAATTCTGTTCCTGCATCGTATAAGACTATACAAATCAGAGCAATTTGTTCCCCAAATTCTATTATGGCATATTTAAACTTTCGCAATATTTAACAATTGCATCAACTTCCAGACAAGACGAATGAACAAACTAATTATAACATAAAATATCGCCGATTAACGAACGCAAAATGTTTATTGCGGCTATTCGAATACACTCAGTCGCAAATAAAGGATGTTTCACGGCAATCCTCTCACTGTGGAACACACAAACACCAAAATAAATAAACAGTGCGGGGAGAAAAAAACACAAGGAGCTGTAGATGACCCACACAAACACAGCCCTGGTTTAGGGTATATACACCCTTTAAATTATGTTCTGTATACACACACGGGGCTGAGCTTGCGGACTCAAAAAGGAGGTAAGGCTTCGGTCGAGTTCCGACAGAGTTCTGTTTTGGGACGACGTTTTGTTTCTGAGTTGTTCACTCATTCGTCGAAATCCAAAATAGGATATATGCACGCCGAGGACTGTATTGTTTATTCCGATAGTCACAACTTGCACATGACTGGATCGGCACTGCGAAATTCTATATTCGCCGCATCTCGCCGCCCGGTCTGACACGTGGAGAATGAAACTGGACATATCTACATATTATGCGTGCGCATTTTGCGCGAGCGTGCAAGCCTTTTCATGCTCACATATATATATCCATCAGCGGAAATTCTCGAGCGACAGTATCGGATGTCAGGTATATATACTTGGTGTGCATTTCACGGCACATTTTTTCTGGACCAAACACAAGCACTATTCTACATACACACCTGCGTAGGCAGCTACAGTTATATACTTAGCAGTTATGTATGCAATAGTACACTGAATTGTTTAAACGAAAGATTTTAGGTTGTTCTAAGGCCGTTGATCGGATCTTGCATGTGACATATTTGCAGATATTCTTGCCTCGAATATCCCCGCATCTCATGGATTTCCTATAAGGCCTATCTGCAGTTATCAATCAAAGAAACTAAAAACAAAAGACATAAAAAAAGCTGTCAGATTTATATAAGGTAACTATAGCTTCAAATAAAGTATTAGTATATGGTCAAAAATGATCTAGACTTTGCTCTAACCTAGATAATTTGATCGGTGCGATTAATACAGGATCATACTACCATCTACGATAACTACCTCGGCTTAGACAAAACCAAGTACATATGCTGCTTCCCCACCTCACATTATAAGAAGGCTGGACGTCACTAACATATTTAGAAAGTGTTGTTGTAGAGCGAACGCGTTTAAACACTTTTTTTTCTTTCCCTGTGTAACGAGCGATTGGAACTTGCTACAACAATAAAATGTGTAACCTCCACCGCATTATTTCCTCCTGACTGAGGCATTAAATACTGGCGGATGAAATTTTTGCTACATTCCACGTATATACTCACCAAGGAGCACGCTGCGAGCGCAGTTACACGGGCTTGCACGGGCTCGCGTATGCAGTAGCAACTTTTCCTAAGCCAAAATCTAAAATGAATGACACTTTGCATGCGCGCGCACTATGTCGACGCCTTATTTTCGTAATATACTTCGAAATTCGAATCTTTTATACAAATAAGGCAAGCACGTGCAACACGTACGTGTGCGTTTAGAATTATCCCCGTTGCTTCGGGGTATTTGGCGAAAAAGGTGTAGTTGACGCCAACCCACAGTCGTGTGCATCCACCATGTAACTCAAATTCGTGTCATGCGCGCTCATGCCAAATTGCATCATGTTTGCGCGACCTCGTCGACACGTATGCCTCGCATCCCTCCCTCGCAATAACGCTTTTGGGGCGGCGCGGGGAACCCGAATAAATAAATAAATAAATAAATAAATGCGTCGAACAAACATACGGCTCTCCGCCGGTGTGACTGTTTAACGTTGGCTACCAGAAGTTGTTTTTATGTGTTTTTGTATAAACGGCTCCGTGAACACATGACATCTGTTCGGTGCTGAGCAGCGGGGAAATTGCGACAACGCGCCCATGTCGTTGTCGGGCCAACTCTGCATGTCGCGCGAGGCAGTATATATGCCTGCGACAACGTGTTCAAGGCTGAGCCTCGCAATAATGACAATATTATACACACTACAGGCGTTAACGCGGATGCAATACTGCCGCATCGAGTCAACACGCTGTATCATATATCCTACAGTATTCATGACGCAGCATGTACTGTATAGTCTGCATGAAAGATTGTTAATAAAAAAAGCTCTCTTCTACAAAATCTTTCTTCCCCGTTCATGACGTCTGCAGATCCATTACTCCTCATAAATCGCCTACGCTGCGGGTGGATTGTTTTTTTATATCTATATATTTAGTTGAAGTGAAGCGAAAGTGACTGATCGGAAGTATATTGACGGGATGGAGCGATTATTTACGAGAGGGCGTTTGGAAGGACTTCGTTCAGACCGATCAAAAGAAGAAAAGTAATTTTTTATCTAAGCGTGCCTGAGTTTCAAATGATTTTGATCGTGGCGCGCAAAACTAAAAGAGCAACATGCACAGTAACGACACTCGTGGAGGCGACAGAAACTATAAATATTGTTATGCATTTATGGTGACTTCAACTGACTCAAGGGATAACATATAGATCGTGCACCCCGGGCCGAAATGATGGACACCACCGCCATTCAAAAAACATATTTGTTGATGCAAGGTGGGGGTTCACGAGTGGTAACTGTGCATGTTTGAGGAAGCGCCTTTAATTGCAATGACAGAGACAAAGGCGCTTGCTGTGTAGGTGTTTGTTGCAGGGAGAATATGGAACTCGTTTTAGTTTGGCTGTAATGCGGAGCTTGGAACACTCAGTTAAATTTAAGGAGTTGTTCCTTGGCACCGATGTTGCCAAAAATGATCGGATGGGGTTCGCACCTACACATACCTATAATAATACAACGAAAATTCGAATCAGATTTCGGTGTTGAGCCTGAGAGTTGAGTCGCACTATATAGTTTCAGAGAGCGACGCAGTTTGGCCTCTGACGAACCTTGGCCCTATCACGGTGTGGTTGTCGAGGAAACCCAGACAAACTAAAACATGATTGACGTGTAACGTGTATGTTTCACTAATACATGGCTCAAAGGGTGCACCGGGCATCATGGAACGAACGAGAGCCCATGGCGTGCGCAGGAGTTTATTCAGAAAGTTGCCAACGCTAAACTAATTTTAAAAAAATGAGAAGGAAAGAGAGCGGAAGAAAATTGAAAGTATAACTGAATTTCACTAATTAGTGCTATTTTGCCCCCCCCCCCCCTCCCTTCCCGCCAACCACTCACTTCAACTAGAAAATGTTTCGAAGTGCATGGCTTTAGAATCCCAGGAAAGACATTCGTATTTTACTTTAAATTCGATTATTTCACGTTCGCCGAGGGCCTTACCCATATGAGAGAGAAGATAAGCGAACAAATATTGGTGCACAAGCAGAAACGTAATTCATAATAACGTGAACGTGACAAATTCAGAAAGAAAGTCACCGGCGATTGTTATTACGAATAACCTTGGCGCAAATATCGATACAAGGCAATTTAGATCGACCTTATAAAAGCAAGGACTGCAGCACATACGATTTCATTGCATAACAAGCAGCTAAACTGATTATGTACTTTGTTTTTCCTCACATTTTTCAAATTCGAACGATTGTGTGCTTCCTAATAAATGATTAATCGAAATACTAATAATAAAAAAATTGATCTAAGTCATGCCCCTGGTTGTTCTTCAGTCTCGACTACATTACTATCTAACTTATATATAACTCTATGGACGACCAAGCTCCAGTAACGCGCGTAATAAAACATAACACGCACCCATAAGTGACAGCGAAGATGAAAGATGGAAATATTTCTATACGAAGTTGCGGGATTCTGTCATCCTATAGAGATTTTTGGGTGACAACAATCTCTCCCACCGCCAGACGAGGAGTCGCTTCTGACTTATGTGTTTTTTTTCCCTCACCGATTCAAATTCGCACGTATATTATACTTAAAATTCCGTGTTTTCGGATAGATGTAAAAAAAAAAAAAAAAACTCAGAAAACCACCCATAGGACGTATTTCGCTCAATTCAGATTTATCCGATAAACTCCAAAGTTCAATGTACCAATGCAAAAACACACACAAAAAAAAACACAAAAAACATAACATAACATAAAACAAAGAGGAAAAAACAATAAAAATACGGTATTTTACAATGAAGTTTGGTCAGCGCACAGGGTCAATGGTCCTGAGAAAATGCCACCCCAGTTTTTCTTTCAACCCTCGGACGATTGACAAAAGGGTTCTTATCGCTTATCTCGTCAAGGCTCATTCGGGAAAAGAGGTCATTCTAATTTCGGGTCACGACAAAAATCCACTATTTCGGTCTCAAGTTTGGGCCACACTATTTGTGCTTCTCAGAGGAGGGAGGAGGGGTTGTGGTTTTGTAACATTAAACGCTATGAACAATAGAGATTATATAAGAAGAGGGGGGGGGGGGGTACAGTTAAAGTTTTTGTATTACACCCTGGAGCACTCCACCCAGCACAGCCGCAGGGTAGGTTGATGACTTGAACTTGATGGAATAGGATGGGAAGACTACGATCTTCCCGGCGATACTACCTAAATAGGAGTTTATTGATTTAAGTCATCGACGTTTATCGAAGTAACACTTGTTTCCAACTTTTGTCGTTGAACATATTAGTAGTATTGACAATGGCAATGGCGCCAACGCCGATTCGAGCTGAAGAAATATTAATTGACACAATCGCGTTCTTTTGAATCTTGGACACCTTTACACGCGGATAATATTTTTTTATTTTAGTTTTGAAAAATAGGAAACACCGCAAAATAAAGCACCGAATTTCGGAGTATTGGGAATCGAACAAAAATAAACTCCGATAACCTCCGATTTTTCGGTAACAAAGAAACTCTGAAAGAGCACCCTCCAAATTTTACGGAAAATAAATTCCTAAAACACGAAAACACGAGAAGCAGATTTGGTGTTGACACAAATAATGCATTTTTTTAGCCTTTTCAAATTTGGATTTGTTGTGAAGCCATTTTCACATTACTCTTCAAAGTGAGTATATAGATGTGCTGCTCAACGGACTTCCGAGGCATCTAGTCTAAATTAGAGCTCGTTGATGGGCCAAAGAACTGCGCTGGCAGGCACACGCGAAGAGACAGACGGCAGGCAAGGGCGTCTGTGGTGGTTTGCACGAACAAAAATGCATCATGACCCGGGACCCCTGAACTTCTGCTGCAGGAGTGCTATGGGCACTCTATGTTGGTACGACATATGAGTAGAGTGCTGGATAAAATGCAATTGGAAGAGGCGGGGGAAGGAAATCCAGTAATTGTGTACATTAAAAGAAATAAAAAAAAGGAAAGAAAGAAATGTCGGTGTTGATACCTAAAAAAAAAAAAAAAAAGAATGTTCGAGGGACTTTGAATTTCTCCTCCCCACCTCCCTCGAATTTCGGGGCCTGCCGTGGTGCCCTCGACCCCTCTCGTGTAAGCCACTGCCCTGAGGCGATGTATTTGAATTTCTGAGCAGAATGAGCAGCCAGAAGGAAAAATGTATGCATCTTGGATTTTCCGTCTGTCTCGAAAATAACGCCGTTATCAAATCACACGAGCAATATCGATGAACGACAACTTTCTCCGGACGATCGGTGCCTGGAAGATTCCTACGGCCGGCCGAAAAGGCTGGAAACCTTCACTTCCGGCCGCGCAAGCGTCTCGACTCTGAGGTCCGGAACCCCCGAGGTGCGGCGACCGCGAAGACCCTCCGCCGTGTTCCGGTCTCCTCCGGCAGCGAGTTCAAACGAAGGCGCCGGCGCGCGACTCGCGCACTGCGCCTGCGCGTCCCGTCCGCGAAGCCCCGAGCGACCTCGAGGTCCTGGCCCCTCGCAGGTGGGACGTCAGCAAGACGGCGGCGGCCATGCCTGGCGTCAGCCGTCGGCAGCCTCGGGGCCCCGCCTCCCGGATGGCGGTCCCCGCCCCCTCGCGCCTCGCCGAGCACGTCGGCGAGCCCCCGGCGACCGGCAGGTTCCCGACGGCGTCCCCAGGTGTCGCCGGCTGCCCTGGGCGGCGGATGGGAGCGGTGCCCGTTCCCCATTGGTCCCCGGAGTCCCGCCCCCGAGGGGGCGTTCCCGACCCGGCGGGGTGGTCCGGAAGCAGCGTCTCGGCGGCGGCGCCCCCGGCCAGTCGCTGGCACTCGGCTACCCCAGAGTCCCTTTTTGCTGCGTCCAGCGCGAACGTACAACGGGTGTCCCGGCGCAATTAATCGCGGCGACGAGGCGCCCCCCCGCCAGCACAGCGAGAGCGCCCACGACGACAACGGGGAAGCCAGCGGCGGCGTCGTCGCGCGCCTGCGGCCCAGCACGCGGCTCGCCCGCGAGCACATGTTCCCGTGACCGGTGCGCGGCCGCCACGACCGACTCCATCCCGATGCTGTTGTCTGTCGAGCGAGACGTGCTCATGATGCAAGAGGAGGCCGTCAAGCCGCCGCCACCGTCGACGGCCACGACCGGCCCGCGTGCCACGGACTTCTCCATCGCCGCGATCATGGCGCGGGAGTCCCCCGGACAGCTGCCCTCCGCGTCGACGGCCGCCGCCGCGTCCACGGCCGCGTCCGCCTCCGGTGAGTCTCCGCTTGCACGCCGTCGTCGTCGCGCCGGGGCACAGCGCGCTCGCCGCTTCCACGCGCTCGCCCACGCATGGGCGCACGCTTGGGAACGACGGGCACGCGGAGCTCGCGCTGCGGGCTCCTGCCTGCCCGCCCTCGCCGCGACGGCCCCTGAACCCGGAGTGACGTAACGCGGCGCGGGTTGCGCACCCCACGGTTCGGCTTCGGGGCCGCCGCCGCGCTGCCTGGATTGCTCGAGATGTTGCCTCATGCACGCGACGCTCGAAGAGACGCGACACGTCGCCAACTTCGTTGCTTTCGGGGCCACGCAGGTGTAGAGAGCCGCGTGCGTCGGCGCTGTCATTGCCACCGGGCAGAACAGAAGAGCGTTGGCGAAGCGTCCGTGGGAAGGCTCCGTCGACGCAGGTTTGCCCGATGTCGATGTACGTGTCTGGCAGCTGCCGCTAATATATACCTGCCCCGGATCGTTGTGTACCCAACTGCTTCACTGCTACCGTTGCGACGCTGTCGAGCATCGAATCGCCGGGATTGGTTCGAGGTGGAGCGATAGCAGATTCGGATACTGCGTTGTTGGAGACGCGTTGCAATATAAGCGCTTTTGCAGCGGTTGCACGAGCGATCTGAACAGTTGAAACACACGGGCATGGCACGGATGCTGATATGCGGGGGTTGTCTAGCGACACAGCTTCGAAAATCAAGTTACAACTTACAAATAAGTTACTGCTGCAAGCACGACGTCTTAGCCATTCACCCGAGGATGCGAAAGCACGTGCAACACACGCGTGAACATTTCTGTGGCAAGGTTTGAATCTCACGTGCTTTCCATATGGTCCGAGGCGTGACAGCGGTCAGAAAGCCATGTTTACAATTGTGCACACACGCAAACGTCCACCTTATACCTAAAATTGTGTCGTCGACGTGCAATGTCAGTATAAATGTCGTCTCCTCATTCGGCGACCATTATCACGTTATGACGTCAAAGGGCTTTTGTTGTTTTCAACGTCCAACACCTCTCATAACTTCGTCGTCTTAGCATGGCAGACAGGCGATATGTGCAACTGTGCTGTTGCATAGATTGTCAGTCCTTCCTTAGAAATCCATCTTGTTTTCAAGAGGCTTAATCATAGCGTACGTGCACACTGCATATAGCTTTTTCGTAACTAAGCCACGAGAGTATCTGTACACTGTACAAATGCTGCTGTCTAAGTAAGCCTTAAAATATATATACCTTGTGATAGAAACGAAAGTATTACATTCGTTCCAACGTCCACTTGGATTAGACTCGTATACTACTGAAATCTTGGAGTTTCCAATGATAATTTTACATAGCAGCTATTTTGTAAGCAGCGTTATTTACAAATATATTCGTACAAATAGGTACAGAGAAGCTATGGTGCGAGTGCTGGTGAAGCTCTGAATATCACCAGAACCTCGGTGTAATATATTGCTGATATATGCGTGGATTATTCCCACGTGCTCTCACAACACTCTACCAGTCACGTGTCATATCTTCGTAGCGTTTTGCAAATGTATCCCTTGAGTCGTACCAAAGTATTCAACCTTCGACTGCCTTCATGTAGGATAATATAATAATTTAAAAAAATAGATCCAATGAAAATGGTTACACGATGAGGACACAAATAAAACAAAACCGTAGGGACGTGAAATTAACCGGTTAACCTACCGGTCAAAAGTGCACACCATGGGGTTGTCACAGGCAATATTCACACGTCCGCACAACTCAAAATCAATTTAATGCACCGGACCTGGTGCATTAAAAATGTTTTTCGCACTCTCACGAAATCAAGAATTTAATCATTCCATTATTATTCCATTATTTCTAGCTATACACAACCGCGAACGTCTTGTACTCCTGTACTAAGTGTGTATGAAGAAAACGCGTCTAAAAGCTACACTATATATTCGTTGCTTATAGCTCCCACTTGAAAAGTATTTGTTCTTATTGGCTTTGTGTTAGGTTTCCATTTTGACACTGCCCCACAGTAAGGGACGAGGAAATTACCGAACGCACCGCTTGCTTTTTTAAGTCTGCTGTCTTATATTTCAACCCAATAAATATTTCAATGTAAACAACACGCATCTCACACTTTTCAGTTATTTTTCCAGTACTTGGTAGCTGGCAACCTGACCTCAGTAAAAATAAGTTCACATTTCATTCTGTCCTCTCTGCTCCTTCCATCAGCCCATGTCATTCGAAAGTACGTAAAAATCCCAGTACATTTGATGAAATGTCTTTTTCTTTTTGCATCGTTGACGCTTTGCAGTTGTGTTCCAAAATGTAAAATGTTACAATTTCGCAGTACTTCTACACATCTGTCAGATTCTAGAGTGTGCGGTGTAACCGATTAATCAATCAGTTGATTAAATTTCACTCATTAATTGGTTAAAGTTGTTCGCTGGACAGCCTTAGAAAGTGGTCACTCAAAATATAACACTGACACTAATACCACCTTCTTTACTGACAGCCTGGAGCCTGCAATATTTTAACAATAGTGCAGGCTTCAGCGTGTCGTCGGTGAAATTGCCCCCTCCCCCTCTCCATGTTTTGCCTCATATCACAAAACAATGTAGGCACTCGTTGCAGCTAACCGAAAACACCGCGAAATTTATTTAGTGTCGTTCGATGTAGTCACGAGATAATTTTAAACATTTGTGCATTTGCAGCTTTCATAACAACAGAGGGCATCGAAGGGAAATACGAACAGTCTTTGCACGAGGAAGCGTGAATTTGGTACGCCTGTAACGATACTCACGAAATAGGACTTTTAAACAATTAAAAATTCTTGCCCTATGCTGTTCTCTCTCTCTCTCTCTCTCAACTCTCTCTTTCTCGAAAACACTGAATAGCTATCAGGTTTGGGCACATACCCTTGTCAGAAGTGGCGAATAAGAATGTTTTTCTCGTTGAATAGAATCACCTGGACAGAATCTATAGACCAGAGGGCCAAATAATCTCGCACCAGGAACCAGGGTAACCCCAGGTTCAACCACACATTTCAGCCTCCCTGTCTATAAGGACGGCAATTAAGATATGCTCCATTGTTCATTGGTATTGGAATTTCCAGGTATTGTCAGGAGTGAAATATAGTTCTGCTCCTGGAATTATCGTCAGCATAGTAAATTGATTTTCTGCAGGTATTCCAATGCCTGCAGCTAAGTAAACGTGAGAACATGTTTGACATTTTAATGCAAGTTGTTTGACATTTTAATCCAAGCGTGTTGGTGGGCATTCTAATTCAAGCAAGTCCTTGAGATTTTGATGCAAGCGTGTCTTTTGCATATAAAATGGCGAAGGGAAGGGAAATAACATCGGAATTGGCTCCATCTTCTAATTTTTCTAAACGTAATTTTTGTTTCGTTTGTCGAAGTATCGATACCATGTTATGACACATGATTGCGAATATCTCAGCAAGCAAATCTGCAAAAGTTGTGGAAATTATAGTGAAAAGTAAAATTTTTGAGATATTTGAAGTAGGTTACGCAGCGATTAATAATTGCTAACCGATTAATCCTTGATCTTTAATCCATAACTTCATCGGATAACGGGCCTAGTGTAAAAACTAATAAAAAGTGCTAAGAAGTATTGAGAAATATTAAACATTTTATATTTCGGGAACAGTATTGCTGTAACAGCTTTAGCGATGCAGGAACTATAGGTTTTAAGGAACCACTTTATTTCATTCATTGGTTTCTTTGACATAAGTTACACTGAAATTCTACGGGCTGAGGCCAGAAGCAGCGGGGAGGACAAAAATACGCCTTTTTACTGACGTCACCTTGCCAGCTAGTCAGAACTATTTCATCAATTGAAAAGCGTGAGGCATGTGTTCTTTACTTCGAGATGTTCATTTTATTCAAATGTGAAACAGTGGGTAAATATTATTTAATTAAGATTAAAAAAAAACACATTGTTTCAATATTTTCTTTATAGATATGGCAGATTCATTGAGTTGTTTAAATGCACCTCAAAATCCGAAATCGTTTCTACGAAAAGTAATTAATTCTAAACTCAACGAGGTGTGCCTTGCAAATATCATCTAATTTATCCTGGTTAGTTTCGAGTACAATTGTTTGAGGGAGAGAATTCCAATCTTCAAATGACTAGGGGAAAAAGGGGGATGTTAGAGGTATTGGTTCTCGCGAATAGAGAATCTACTTTTAAGTTCTGGTCACGACCCAAAGAGGTATATGACATGGTCTACAGTAAGGCTGTCAAAAAGAAGGAGAGAAACTGTAGATTGTGTGGTGAAATACAGAACGAGATTGTTTAGTTCCTTTTTATAGTGAGCAAATATCTAGATCTGAATTTAGCGTAGTTATGCTTGCCATCCGTGAGTAGTGAAGGGATATGAATTGAGATGCTTTGTTTTGAACCGCTTTAAGTTTGTTAATGAGATATGCTTGATGATGCCACCAAATGAAGTTAGCGTAGTCCACGTTAGATATCATGAAAGAGTTATAACCAATTAGTTTGACACAGTGTAGGATAAAGCATAGGTTTAAGTGTAATATATCATCAAAATTTACAGGCGCTAACGCCTATGGTGTTAACATGAGTATTCCAAGTTAGATCATCAGAAAATCCACCAGCTGTTTGAGCCCTGACTTTCTGCTACATTTAGATATTTATAGCTTGACACGTTTTCGAGAGGCAGTGTTAGGAAGGTGTATACTACCTATTTCAGGAATTTTAGACCAGTAAATGTTCGTACTTTGCTCTTGGTTGCGCTAACCTTACCTGCCAGGTGTTACACCATAGTGAGAATACAATAAAGAAACTTTAGGGACAACTTGGAAAGGTCAATTCAACACTCTGATTGGTGTTTACCTCAGATATGAACCATTTTTTTTATATCTCCCTGGCGACAAATCTTTCTTACCTAAGGATTATTCAATGCAAGTCACAAGTAAGGGTTTCCATTGAAATTAACGAATGGCGGAAACTCTAAACTTGTATAAACAAAACAAAAAATGTTTTCAACATTAGTATCTTTAGGGAGGTTTAATTTAAATCATGATTTAAATTGTGGCTTAAATAATCATTTAAATCGTCTTGATTTTTTACTCCACTCTGCTCACACCCCTACAGCAGGCAGTCAGTCACAAGGTGAAAAACAAAACAAAGGAGTTTAAAAAGGTATATTTTGTATAGGAGTCCAAGATCGTGTCGCTATACATGGCCATAGGTTCTTCACATGTTTATGTATATGTAGTCGCCTAAAGGTTAATTGTTGTGTACAACATGGTATCTCGAAGGAGCAAAAGTCTCGCCTGTGGTGAAATTCTTGATGTCGACCCTGACAGCGAAACGAAGATGATGCCCGTGCCAATCCCGAAAAAAGGTTCAGCTTCGGTCGATTTCTTGCGTAAGAAGTTAGTCGAGGATTAGTGCATGCATCGTTACACGGGACCTGCGCTTTTAATAACGCATGAAATACGTTATTAAACATGAAAGATAACGCGGACATGGGCTACTAAATTTCACGGCACATTTGATTCTTGGCACCGATCACGGCCGCTGCCCGACATTTCGCATTGAATTAGGTGCTCTCCGTTCGATGCCTTTCTAATTTATACATAACTAATTCGAAGTAATTAACTTAATGCAGCCTCGTCGAATAGAGCATGGGGAATCCTGGAGTGCTATGTCACGAAAATACCTTAAGTTGAGTCAGTCGCTTACGAAATGTTCGTTTAATTGTTTAATTTCCAGTGCCCTTTCTTTTTCGGCGATCGGCTGTTCTTCTAGATTGAGGAGAAAACTACAAGTGAATTCCGACGACTTTATTTTACAAAAGGGCTCTTGAGTTCTGTAAAACTACGACCCTGTGTAGTCTATACTGGCGCTGCATTTAGGTTCCCACTAAAATTCAAAACTTTGTTTTTAGTGTTTTTTTTGTGTCTTTTTGTTTTTGTTTTTATGTAACAACTCAATGGCGCCGTTTTATACCGACACCAGCCAACATTGACAAAGTACACTTGGCAACGGTGACTCTTGCCGTAACCTTTACGGCCTGAAGCTGCATAGATTTGGAGGGAGCCAAGCTACGCACTTGTCTCCCTCCAAACAACCTCGTGACACATCAAAAACTTGCGCGATTCACCGAAGGCACAAAACTGCCAATTAATCTACAGCCACTGCGCATGATCGACAGCGCTCCGTGATCCGTTCGCAAAATTCGCTGTCCTTGAAGAAGAAAAAAAAAGCTCAAACGTCTCACCAAGCTTTACGTGCATATAGTATATAACAACGCACGTACACGAGCGCACGTCGGGTGTATAATACGCGACAACCTCGATGCACGAAAACGTTCCCAGAGCTAACAGTTTTTTCAACGGCAGCGAGTTTCCTGCACCGGGCCGCGTCATAAGGGGCGGGCGGTTCATCGCGGCTGTATAGGAGGGAGCAACACTATCAAAACGATGTGCTATGCTCACTTTGTGTTAGAGGTATATACGGGCTGTATATGTATACATACTAGATGTATCTCCCTCTTTCACGAAGCGCGGCGCACAAGTTGAACGCGGCGCGTGATTCCCATGGCACCACTTCCATTAGGGGCGACATCGCTTTGTTCAAAGACCACTTGGCGAAGGGGCCGGACCGCGGTGGGTTACCGTCGAGCTGATGATTGTCGGACGTGAGCGGAAAGTCGGCTGCAGCGGCGCCCGCGCACGACTCGGCGCCGAAAAAAATTGATCTATACTGCCGCTCAAAAAAAGTAAAAAATAAATAACTAAAAATAAACAGTAGCGGAGAGAAGTTAAAACGCTGGAGCTGGCCCACGTTTTATTTAAGCGCCGCTGATGAGCAGAGAGTGCGATGCGACATCTTGGGTGGGTGTAATTGTTTTCATATATATTGCCACACGAGGAATCGTGCGAACATTAATCGTCCTCGCGCACATCGAATTGTGTGAACGACGTGAAATTCGCGGCCTAGCGCCATTTTAACTGTAAATTCATGGAGCGCATGGGCGAAAACAACAACAACAACAACAACAACCGAAAATCAGTTTACGAAAACCGTAACGAAAACAAATAGTTCCGCGTCATGTTTTTGAAAAATTAACCCTACCCTGATATTTATCGTTTACAGCAATCGCAAACAGGCTTTTCGCGATTTCGTTTGATTTTTGTTTGATTTTCGCAGGTGTGTTTCAACCTTTAGAGGTAAAAAATCGCGAGCTCTACATGAGCATTTCCGCTTTCTGCAATATTGAACGTCAATATTTGTAACTGTAATAATCCTGGCGAAGTTCTTTATTGAACTCGCAGTTGGACACCCCGTCACATTCGAAGACATTGAACTGAATCGAAACAGAACGATTGCATAAATGTTCAGTGAGGGCAGTCTTTCGAAAATTTTTAACATTATATTTCAATTATTATTATAATATATTTTTTAAATATCTTGAATGCCTTATGTTTATATGTATCGAGGTATACGCTTAACTCAAACTGTGAGAAGATAAACAATAATAGACATAAAATTTATTCACGGCGTTCTTTTCTAGGTTTAAGCTTATTCACTGGATCAAAAACATGCCATGCACCGACCACGATATTAAAGTTCATAAGAACACTTGATTTTCACGTGTTTTTCTCACTCATATTTTGAGCAATTCGATGTGTCCTTGGCCCATATACTGCGCCACTCTAAATTGGTGTCCCAGTAAAAAAAGAAAGTTAAATATTGTGCATCCTTAGTTGCCACAACTTTGTAAGAAAGTTACCGTCGAAATGAATACAAAAGCGGCGACGCCCCACGACATCTGTCAAGGACGTCGTGGGGCGTCGCGTTGTGAAGGTTGCAAGGTATCCTGGTCAGGACTCATGTGCTCTAAGCGTCTTCAACTAATTTAATTTAATAATTATCGCCTAAGACTGACTGGGAAAAGAAGAGTCGGCGGTGTTCATTTAGTCAGCTGAAGTGAACCTTTCAACTAAAGGACTCTATAGACCGATGAAATCGTCCTCGTGCAGTTTTGATAAATCGAATGACTCTAAAACGAACGCCGCGAGAATTATTGCGAAACGTAAAATATTAGGTTTATCCTCTTGTGGTATACAAAAAGTTCACAGTTTTGAGTTGTGAGGGAAAAGGTAGCAATCACTACAATATACCAACGCCTAAGAGATCTCTGGCCTTGCCATGGGTTACCAATACATGGAAGAGAGTTCCCCTAACTTGCAAATCTTTTTTTTATATTTTTAGTTTTGCAGGCGACGATCAGTACTTGGCGCGCAGTGGTCCCTCTTAAATTCTAATATCATATACGTCCGAAACTGAGCGAGGTTATCGATCAGAGAATGTGGCAAATTACTATCGCCAGTCATACCGTTTTTCCGCTGCATAAACATGGAACCAGTTAGAGTATAGCATTGCACTAAGGTTGCATGTTAACTGGGGCTGTGCACCGATTTAGGAAGATTTTACCCGGTTACCTTTAATCGATTAATCGATCAGTTAATTGGTTTAATGTGGCGATTCATAACATTGTGAACACATCGCAAAATTATAAACGTAAAATCGGACATTTGGCTCCGGAGCACAATTACGAGGATTCGTATAGGATGCAGGAATACGTTTTAATAAAGCCACTTGATTTCGGTTATCGGTTTGTTTGGCATACATTTATATACCATAGACTAATGGCAGAAGTCGGGGAGAGAACGGGAAAGACATATATAAATATTTTTACTGACGTTAGGTTACTAGGTTCAAAGTACTGTTTAAAAAACTGAAAAGCTTGAGGTGTATGAGTTACTTACATAGAAATATTTATTTCATCCAAATATAAAATACCGCTTACTGATCCCTCATCCTCCATTACCCATATAGGCAGCAGCAACTTGGAAAACAGAAAACAGCGCGAATAAGATGGACTATATCCGTTTAGCGGTATGCATCAATATTTTTATGCGTATTTAGGAGTTAAAAAGAAAAGGAAGTTAGCAGAGATCAGAAGACGTTTATTTAAGAGTTATGGGTTTCTTCGCCACACCTTTTGACTGCCAGGAGTCATCTGGTGTAGGAAGTTAGCGGTTGCGTACTTCGAAAACGTGGCGCCAAAGAGGAGCAGAATTCTCGCCAATTTGAAAGACACTCCACAGAAGGATATACGCTTTGGACCGACTAATAGGTTAAGAAATTAGTAGGCGATTAACATCGGTAGGTTAATCAATTAATTTCATCGTCTATTCGCAGTCGAAGCCCACTCTCCGATGGCATCAATACGTTTTTCTTCCCCGTAATTTAGGATACCATTTAAAAATCCGAATTTCAGCAACATAAAATATATATATAGATATATATTAATCTTGAAACTTGCCTGTACTAAAACGTCTCATATTCGATTTGGAAAGTGTGACGCCGAACTGATGATTGTTCGCGTCAGAAAAACAATAATGTCCCGGTTTTTTGCAATGGAATTTAGGACAGTGCTGTCAATTAACGTTGAGCGCGCTCGTAAGCGAAATTACCGCGAAAAACGCCTCGATGTGGATACCCGTGTGCACGGTTCTACTTTGTACCCGTCATAATTACACGCGCGGCGCCTGTCGTTGTCGCGATTGCCTCAGGCTTCCCGTTGCGCCCGATTTATGTCGTCGATTCTGGCGCGAAAGCGCTAGACTATTACATAAGCCCCCAGACGAAGCATTATTCTGGCCCGCTCTGCGCTCTATATACTCTACACCCATATATATATAGTCTGTCGCAATAAAAGAAATGCAGCGCAAGAAATACGCCTCAGGAATATGCCCGACACTCTGAGGCGTATTGGGCATTTAAGCCGAGCGTTGTACTTGTAAGTGCAATTTCGAAGGGGGAAAAAAAGTGTGTGTGTGTGGGGGGGGGGGGGGCGCTTTAGGATGCTTTTCTCTTTCCGTGAAGTCACAAAAATGGTGCGTTCACTGTAGTGACGTCATTACGTCCTTTTCGGGGAATTGGGGGGCGGGGCTTCTTCAGCAGGTGTGGCAGCCGACTGTATACCCACAGCATTTCCTAAAGAATTTAAAGCAGTACGTGGGTGATTGAAACTACGTGGGCCGATGAGCGATTTTCACTCGTTTGTTACAGTCATGTATGTGGATGTTGCATTCCGAGCATTTCCTGCACACTGCATGTAGCTTGACTAGTCCTCGACCCCTACAATATTCTTCTTCTTGTTAGTATTATTATATTATTACTATTTAGCAACGTTTCAGAAGTATAATAGTGGTTTCTGTATTTGCGTGCGCCCGGATCATATTTTCTTTAAAGGGAATCATTATTATTCGGCAATATACGCTTCACACACACTGCAGCGCAAAGGACAAGGACAAGTGAAAGACCTAAACAGGACAAGCGCTAAACTCACAACTGAAGTTTAATGGAAAGGTTGTGAAGGAAAAGAAAGATGTTACGGGTATTTTAAATTTCAATTAAAGGAATGTCGAACGAACTATATAGTTAGCCTCTGACGTGTTGTTCATTTTAAAACTGATACATATTACTAATCAACTATTCTCATGAGTATTGTGATTAGACTAAATACAGAAGACATTCAGAGTTTACACGTAAAAGAAAAAAGGTAAATCAGGCACATCAATTAAAACAAAATCTAACTCTTTCACCGACAGGGCTATCGATGCCGAACTTATGCAAGCCTGCCGTTTTAAAATAATCACTTGTGCCTCATAGATTTCTCTAGTCTTTGGTCATAAAACTGCTTGACTACTTTCGTGTCAGAAAAAATTGGGGTGCAACCACAGTCCCTCACATGCACGGCTAGATGGCCCCCTGGTGATGATTTAAGGGATAACCAACTCGCCCATCAGATCATTTTAGCTTAATATACGCTTCCTTCATGAACATCGTTTCTATTGGCATCTGTTAAAGCACCGTAAGTATGCCACTTAATTTGCTTATTATTTTCCGAAAATTCACATACACACCATAACTTTCTTCATGCCATCGGTATATTCTGTTGAGTGCTGTTTTTGTTTTTTTCGCATGTTGTGCAGTTGGTTTAATGCGGAAGAACCGTAGCATGCTTTATGAAAATATTTACTTATTGAGGACACACTCATCTATAAGCTCAAAGTTCACTGATGTCTGCATGCCTCCAACCTAGAATATTTTTCTCAAATTATATTTTTCAAGGCGGTACTATATGCATAGTGGCAGTCCGGCCTCGCACCCTGG
Source organism: Ixodes ricinus (assembly GCA_037355805.1). Classification (NCBI taxonomy): domain Eukaryota; kingdom Metazoa; phylum Arthropoda; class Arachnida; order Ixodida; family Ixodidae; genus Ixodes; species Ixodes ricinus. Next base: position 194,357 of record JAZHYW010056716.1, read on the forward strand.
AGATCTAGAAATACTAATTTCTAGATCTCAGCACCAAGTTGAGTAACATAGATTCGTGTTTCTGGAGCAGCGAAGGAGCAAACCGAGACAGAAGTCCCCCCTAAACAATACTTTCCACGGGTCGTCAACAGGTGTTGTTAGAAGGCAAAACATTGCTCTACGAGTAAAATTAAAATAGACAGCCCAGTCGGGAAAGGTATAGGTAACAAATCAAAACTTAAACCTGCATGGGAACGCGCCCAAGTGAATATACCCGGGCGTGGCACTCAAAAGCCGGGGTCAAACTGCTTATACATCATACAAAAGACAGTCTGAAGACATCAGTCACCGTTCGAATGCCGCGTGCCAAGTTTCTCCTTGAACTCGTTGCCGTGTGGCATTCGAAGTGCGGATGGATCTCATGGTGACTAGCGTTCGAATCTGTTTGCAAACTGTATTTTGTTCGATATATAAGCAGTACGTCACCCCGGCTGAAGGGTTCAACAAGAAATGCACGCATCCAGTCACGCGCAAAACAACGGGTCTTTTATTTTCAGCGTGCAGGCACGAGATCTTAAAGTTTGTTTTGACTAAAACGTCGGAAAGAAATGTTTTTCGGTGTCGTGTCATCAGAATCACCACGCGAACGTTTAGATCACGAGATGATGTATAGGCATCAATGCCTGTACTGAGACGCAAATGCATTGCAGGCCGCCCGGATAGTATAGGTATTCAGTATAAGAAATAGTAATACCCCCGGAGTATCCACGGAAACAGCAAACAGTCTCCAAATGCCGGTTTTCATCTTATATAAAGACGCGGCAGGATCGACTGTTCACACTGACTGAGAACTCAATTGTATAGATGTTGAAAAACTGTAGAAGTTCAGCAGTAAATTTATATGGGGTAAAATAAAGTTTTATTTCTTTTGTAAAAAAAGTGGCTTTGTTCAGTGGTGAGTTAGGCTCATAGCGCGCGTATATATATTCAGGACGCTGAAAGCAGACTCGAGTTTACTGATCATAAAATACGCTGGAAGCAATCTCGACTTTACTGATCGTATATATATATATATAAGACATTGAAAGTAATCTCCAGTTTACCGTGGGGTCGTATACGACCATGCATGGTAAACCTAGCAAAATCTAGCATGACTACCATCGATATATCGATGGTAGTCATGCTAGATTTTGCGGAGTTTTTGTTATTCTGGCGATGCCATTGCGCAGAAGAAACCACTTTGCGTTCTTTATCGAATACTCAAAGTTAATGAAACCACTTTGCTTAGATGTACTTAACAAAGGACGCGTTTCGGTCCTCAGGCATTGAGGAAGAAATGAAGCTTAGCTGGAATTGTTTCGCGATGCTCTCGAAAAGAGATTGTCGTTCAAATGTTATTTTCGGTACTTTGGCATTTCCTTTAAAAGACGCTATAGCGAGAACCAAGAATAATAACTTCCTATACACGACAAAACTCGGTTGACTCGCGTATTCAGTGGCAAGACAGTTCACACCGGTAACCAAAAGGTGGACGATTACCTATGTCACCGAAGACCACAACGACATATAAGATATAACCCCGAGGAATGGTAAAGGAATTTTGACTGCGCGAAGCGTTTAGCTGCACTACTGGTCTACTCGTTTGCCATCCTGTTATGCCCATTGCAACTATACCGACACGACATAATTTAAACCGCTAGTCGTGAAAAAAGGGGAATGTAATTAATTTATTTAAGGTCAAATCAAAAGGCGAGTCGATTCTACGTCTTTAGGACTTCATAAACCCGATAAACACCAACTTGAGAAATTGGAAGCAAGCCACGTATATAATGCGGAGAGATGAGGAAACAACATAAGGGGAAGATATTGCCCATTTTATGGAAAGGAGGACAGCGGAGAAAAGGACGAAAATAGAAACTAAGCGGCGCTGTCGATTTCGGGAATGCCAAGCGAAGTCCATCCACCAAACCGACATCACAATTCGTTTAAGTACTTGGGCGCCATAGTTGGTCAGATACGAATAGACTTGGGTCAATCTGTGGCCTGCCGCGAAATAGAGCGCATCCAACAACTGCTTCGGGGAACGCTCATGTGTCCACTAACGTACACTGCTCATGGACAACTGTTGTAAGCATCAGTCGGGGGGCTCTTCTGTAGAATTGTAGGAAATACGGGACGTCTCGGTTTTGGAACGGAGATCATGATGTTGCGAACATTCTTCGTTCTGTTATACCTTATGATGGAGCCAGTGTCCCGTTGGTACGAGCATTTGTAACGCCGCGGTACCCACGTTCAAACTCGGACGCGCGACACACGAATTTATGTTCATTGCCAAAGTCATCCAACGAGACACGTAAACTGTTCGTTCCTTAACCTGTTTTGTATGTACAAAAAAAAATTCTGGCATTGTTTGGAGCGTGGGGCCTGGTGATTCGTCAAACTCCGCGAATGTTGCAGATGCGACCGCGCCATCGACCAAGGAACGCTTGAACCCCACGTGACAATAGGTGCAGGTAGAAATTTTATTTGATTTCATTTCATTTATTTTCTCGGGGCCCGAAGGCATTAAGGAAAAAATAAACACTGTAACATAAAAAAAGGTGTTGGTCGTTGATTAAAAACTTTAACCCGATTGACCGCCACCCTTTAATCGATTAATAAATCGATGAATCGGTTTTGTTCATTCCCGTGCATAATTGTTTAAAAAAGTCAAAATTAAATTTTGTTTGCCTTTGCTGATTTTGTTATGAAAACGGTGCAATGTACATTTTCGGATTTTAAATCATGCTTGATGTGTAGTTGAGAATAATCAAAATACACCCACACTCTCAAATTATTACTCCAGCCGCAGAGACAAATAGGTTCAGTGATATTCTCCAGCAATATATCGAACTCCTTTGATTGTTCCCAATAGTCTCTGCCGTGCTAAACGAACACTTGCACGGCAGTTAATAGGCCGGGACACGTATGAGCTTCTGCAATTGTCAGGAGTTCCAAGTTTCGCCCTTACAGTTTACTTTAATTAGGTCAAAATTTCACCGTTTCATCGTACAGGTGTACTTGTCCACGTCTGCTTCATGAAAGCGTTGAAGTTTTACTTTCTTGTTGTTTGTCAAAATGTAACCGATTAACCGGTTAAAAAGATAATCGCGATTAAAGCATTAGTTTATTAATCAGTAGGTTAATCGACCAAGCGCCCGGCGCTAATGAAAAGGCAAAAATACAAAATTAGTACCAAACATAATTTAACAAATTGGAAATTGCAATACTAAAGTCAGCGGTGTGAGTAATAGAAACTATGACTGCCTCAAGGCTATTCCAATCAATAGAGGTTTGGTGTAGGAAGGAGGCATTGAACGTCGATGTGCTGCAATGGGGGATCCTAACCTTTAAGCCGGGGTCACACTGCTCATACGTCATACAAAAAGACGGTCTGCAAACACGAGTCATTGCAATATCCGTGGTTCGAATGCCGCGTGCCAAGCTCCCTCCTTGAACTCATTGCCATGCGGCATTCGAAGCACGGACCTCGCGGTGACTCGCGTTCGAATCTGTACGCAGACCGTCTTTTGTATGATGCATAAGCAGTGTGACTCCGGCTTTAGTTGATGATTGGTGCGTGATGATATGTACGAGGGTTCTGAAAAGAGTGCTCGGCAAAGTTTTGGGTTGTAGTGATAAATCTTGTGAAACAAACATAGGCGAGATATTTTTTTTGCGAAAGAAGAAGTTGCCAAGGATATGGATGCTTTTATAGTGGCAATGCTATAGCCGTGCGGTGATATTTAGGAAGTATAAAACGAGCGGAGCGATTTTGGATGTATTAGTCATAACCAAAATATTTCGTTAACTTATATTTTTAAGCGTTTATTTCAATATGAAGTCTAAAAAAGCATATCAAACGTTTTTTTTCCTTTTTTTATAACTGTTTTGAAGATATGTCAGGAAAATTTGGTATATTTGAAACATGATAGGAGTATATACCCATCAAACGTGCCGTTATGCTCGCTTCGACCGAGGGAATGTTGGCTGCTTTCGGGAATAGTGAACATCAAACTCGATGACACTGAATCGGTGACTTTTGAGAACTCATGTGCGATGGGCTTTCAGCTAAAGGCACGTTGACAGCGGTTCTTTCATGGGACCCCAAGCATTGAGTTCTATCCTCAATTGCCTTGATGTCCGACAGTTGTGCGCGAGAGAGCGCCACCCAACAATTATACCTCGTCCCTCGTCAACGAGAGACACCGAAGAGAAGTGCATGGCAGCTGCGTGAGGAATGCAGAGGTTTGTTCAGTTCTTCAACCCTGCCTTTTTCTCTACTCACTGTCTCCTTCCAGTGCAAGCGGACACGAGCTTCGTCTTCCCCTAGGTCTGGCGTTTGGCGTTCGAACGCTAGTACCTAGAGCGCTTGACGCGAGTACCTATAGCCGGCCGCGCCAATGAGCCATTTGCAAAAGAAAAAGAAAGAAAAAAGAATCTTTTCTTGAGCAAACTGTTCTTGAGTATCGCCTTATTTTTAATCCTGTCTGCGAGCAGCTTCAATTCGCTTTCATAAATAAGATGGTTGTCGGGGGCGTTCCTGTCTCAAACACTGAAAAACGTCCCTGACAGCCGTTTTAATTTTATTCGTGTAGTCTACTGCGCTGTACTTTTGTGATAGTAGAATAATTTATTCTATAGTTCTCACCCATAACAGTCGCTTAAAGAAGGACACAAATCTAAAACTGGGAACATAGAAAGCGAAAACCATACTTGAGTAATGAATGCCCAGTTCCCAATTTTTTCTATGCCCCGGAATCCCCGGGACCAAGTCCCCGGTACCTAGCGCCCAGTACCTAGAATCCCCAGGTGAGCCAACTGGGGACAAAATGGCTTCAACGTTCCTCAATATCTGCCATTCCCATTGTCGCACTGCTGAATCTCTCATCCACATTATTTTTGTTTTTTCATGCCAGTTTTTCCGATGCACAGGAACAAACAAAAACAAAAAAATCCTGCTTGTCGTTTTTCGTCTGTCCGCGTTCGTGCAGAAAAAGTTCACACTGAATATAGCGACGAGTCGTTCAGCGGCACCGGAGCGCTTAATTGCGGACGCGAAGAGTCGGCGGCTATTACGCAAAAAACACATCAAGGAGTAGGTTTTTTTTTTATGTGTTTTTTTTTGCTTCCCGGCCCTGTTCGGCTCTAAATCTTGAGCGCGGGCGAGGGAAACGAGTCCTCCTTCCCCTCGGACAACGACGAGGGGGGTCTTCTCGTGAAAATTCACTGCAGCCAGCTCTCGGAGCGCCTGGGAGACGCGGCCAGTGAGCCGCCACAGGGAGATGATTGGGAGGGCCGGCGGAGGAGCCCTTGGTCTGACGAACGCTGTTAGCGCAGCAGCGACGCCCAATTAATTGCCCAGAGTCTCCGCCTCCGCGGCCGGTGGGCGCCCGCTGACTCGCGACTTCGCTCCATTTCGGCCGAATTCGCCCCGCGCGGTGCTGCTTGCCTGGCTCCTCTCCACGCCGGGAACCGTGTACCATTGGTGGGGACTCGAGTGACGTCGCCCACACTTGTCGATACATCTCGCGTGCAGTATTTATATGTATATGGTATTAGTCTGTACGTGTGCGTGAATATCGTTCTCGCGTGGAGCGGTTGTTTTCAAAGGGAGGGTTGTAGATGTCGGGTGAGACGGAGAGAAAGAAAGGGACATCTTGCGTTATTCAGAGGTGAAATAAAAAGCACAGGGACCCGTGGATGACGAGGCAAAAAAGAAAAGGCTCTTATTTTTACCGAAAAGTTGTAGCCAGCATTTCGACAGCTCACACAATAGCTATACGCTCTACAAAATGTGTCTTTTTGCGCATAGGAAAGCGACCACGAGTTCTCGAAAGAAAACAACAGCAACAAAAGAATGAGTATGAAAGGACGTTGACAGTGACACCCCATACATTTTTATTGTTTTTTTGTTTTTGTTTTTGTTTTTTCGTGCGAAGCGCTTGATTACGGTGCAAAGCCACCATCGATCACACAATTAATGTGTGCTCGCGCAGTAATTTACTCGCTGACACAAATAAACCGGGTCGAACCGAAAGTTGCCGAACCTGACGTCAGACTCGGAGACGCCGGAAGACTATACTTGGCTTGTTGTTTCAGTACCCGCGACAATGCGCCAAAAGATATGTTGGATCAGAATGGTTCGGGTGGTTCCGTTCTCGAAAAAATTACGTTTTGTCCATACTCATATTTTATTCGCGAAGATGTGTCTCAAACAGCTTGTCCCTTCTCACTGAGATATTAAGTTATATGTCATCATCCCACGTGACTGAAGAAAAGAGAGTGAGGGAAACACCCAAGCTCAGCTGGCATTTTTTAATTGTTTGGTTTTTTTTTTTTCTCAGAAAGAATCTACGTTTTCAGACGCCAAATATTCTCCTCCAGGTTATCAGGCCCAATGGCGCGCCATATTTTAGTAGACATTTAGGCATTGTGAGAGACCCTTTTACTGAGGCCAGTCACCGAGCCATGCATCAAGAAGCGCCGCCATTGACTGATAAGGAAGATGCACAGTGGACTCCAAACCGCGGCCTGCGGCTGACCACGGTCTTTTCAGTGACGCCCGGCCCGCGGGCGTTTTGCTGTGTGATAAGTTTGACGGATTGTTATAACCATTCCTACCATTTTCAATAGTCTTCTTCCATTTGCAAATATGCCAACGTTCCTAAGTGCCTTGATTTATGCCCGGCGAGGTTTCTGGGCTGCAATTATTATATCTCATAATTAGACAAATATTCAATTATACTATATATTGAACTGTGTTACTGGCTAGTCACGTTATTCGTGTGTAGTTTTTTCTATTATTATACCTTGGAGTAACTTTTTTTTTTAAATGTTACCCTGTTTCCAATTTTTCTTTTAAAATGCCTTCGTCTATTTATTTAGTATTGTTTCGCATTTATATTTACTTGCTTATTTTCTGGCCCTCGAATACGGCCCCTTAGCCATAAAGTTTGGAGAGCCCTGGTCTAACACAAGCGCGCCGGTCCATCTGAGAGGGAAGCAGTAAATCGAAGATGCACTTCCAGAACTAATTATGCGCGCTGTGCGCATTGCAACTTCATCAACCTATAATGTTGAAAACCACGGAAGAAAACGGATCTGCTCTGCAAGCGTTTGCTGCAGTGAAACTCTTTTCGGTGGTAACTGGCCAATCCTTTCGATTACCAATCTGCATGTTTCCGTGTTTGTTTTGATTTCTTTACTCAACGTTTTTCGGTAATGGTTCTTGGCACCGAACGACGTGCTGTAACTTAGCTATGTTTATCTCGCATCGAAACGCCAAATACTCGTTGAAGGTGCCGACCCAAGAAGATTTAAGTTCCCGTGCCGCTGTTTCCTTGTCTTATACGCAGTGTTCTACGTTCATGGTCTATTATGACATTTTGGTTGAGGGAGTAATTTTAATTCATTTCATGTGCACTAAAAGAACACGCGCGTATGGCAGGCGATTGTGCAGATTTAGATAGATAAGAAAACAAATCTGGAGGCGGCGCGAAGAAATTTACTTGCTCGGGAACGTTCAGCATCTCTATACATGATTCATGAAAGCGACGTCCGAACTCAAGCCTACGTAAAGGTATTGGGTGAAGTGCTGCGAGGGTAAACGAAGTACAAAGGGAGCCGCGGTATCTTGAGCCATGTGAACGTAACTCGAATGCGATACGATAAACATAAAAATACATTTGAAGCGCAGTATACAAATTATAGATGATATATACTCGAAGCTGCAGCTTTTCTCCAGATGAACAACCTCCAGCGCCCGGTCGTTGTTTTTTTAGGTACATTCCAATTAGGTTCATCAACTTATATGATGTCAACAGCCGTTATCATATAATATGATACGGGTCAAAGGGATTTGCAACAGTATTTGGCTAGTTATTATTTACATATCTTTAACAGGCAGAAATATAGGTATGAAGTTGCAGCGCGATGTGATATTGTAAACGACCCTATAATTTCGCGGGCTCAATATTTCGCGAATGGTACGGCGTTGAGGTTTCGGGATAATTTCGCGGGCACGAAATTTCGCAATTTGGAGTGATATGTCATATATCCGTTGGAATGATATATTCAAAAGATAAACTTTTCGCGATTTTTTTCTTTTTTTTTTAAGTTGCAAATTTTACGAGTATTATGTTTTTGGGAACATTTAGTAGTTAACATTAGTATTACACTTGTGCCGGAGAGAAACGCGTTGGACCAGGCACCAACTGCCTTGGAGTGTGCCTATTTTAGAGACGCCCTACATCCAAAAACGCACTTGAACTAGAAAGGCACTTTGAAGGTGTCCTGAGGAGGTTTCCAAGATCGCCTAAATATGGCGATAACTCACTCTGATGGCTCTAGGCATCCTAGAAATCCCTAAATCATGACAATACGCGGCCGATTTCCCCATTAAAAGAGCAATCAAAGATCGCAACACGCCGATTTCGTCTCCGGCGATGGGAGGGGCATGTTCCGAAACCAGGACCACTGTCCGTCAATAGCAACGTTACTAGAACACTCAGTTGGAAAACTCACCCTTGAAACCCGGACCGCTCGCGTCCACCGAAACCAAACTAAATACGATAACAGCGCCACCCTTTAGCGACCAGTCAAAACATGGAAGTTCATTTATATAGCTACTGAGAAACGACACTGCGAGATGGCGCCACCGGCCCTTGCGCGACTCGACTGGAACCAATACGTGCAGCCGTGCGGTTCCCGGAGTGGCCGCTGCGGGAGAAATGGCGGCGTTGCGATCGCATCTAGTTCGGTTCTCGAGTACGGATCGGAGCCACGTTTGCAAAGCAGGCTCAATGGCAGTTTCCCAACTGAGTTGTTGTAGTAGCGTTGTTCCTTAGCAAGCGAAAGATCCTCGCGCATCTGACCGGCGAAACCGCGGAGTGATATCTCGAATGCGCGCGGCTCGTTGCCCATACAGCCCGGACTACGATTCAACTCAGCGAGCGTGCACTCGAGCGCTCGAGAGCTGACGAGCGCACACATCATTCCTGCGGAAAACAACGAGAAACACCATGGTTCGCTGTCGTTGAGACGATTATTGCAGTATTATGCTCCCCTCCGCGAAAAATTCACATTTTTCGACTACTCTTGCTTGCTTCTATCATCTACAAAAGCATTCACATTTTGTAATAACAACGTTTGCAATCTCAACGAAATGTCGCGTTTTCATTGGTCACATGCCGTCCTCTGCCGGCGCAATGCTCGTCCAATCGCTAAAAATAATTTCGATCTTTGGTTTTTTTTTTTTTTTTTTAATAGGAAAATCGGCCGCGCATTGTTGTGATTTACGGATTTCTAGGATGGTCAGAGCCCGCAGAGTGAGTTATCGCCATGTTTAGGCGATCTCAGAAACCTCCTCAGGGTATCGTTAAGTTCAACAAGATCGTGTACCAGCGAACCTCAATTGCTTGTTTGAGTATACATTACTATGGGAGGAGTGTACTTAAACAAATGTTTCGATCAATATCGAGGCTTCACAGGTAATGGCTTAGGATGAGGCATCCCTCATTCCGGTGAAGTATGTTTGTCCTGCTCATTTCAGCAGAATTGAGGTGGTTTAGCTGAGAGGGTTATTAAAGTATATTGGTACTCAAATTTCTCCGAACGGTTTACTAAGATCGAAAATTTTAGATATTCCTCAAAATAATTTATTTCTTCGCGAGGAACATGAGGCTATTTGTAAGAAGCGAAAGTATGCAGGTGAGCTTGTTAGGAAGCATCACGACCTAAACCCCGAGAAACGAAAAATAAAATAATGGACAAGATGAGACAAAATCTTAAGCTGTTGGTAACAATAGCCTACCGAGAGCTTAAGAAACATCGGGCGTGGCTCATGACGTTCACGCTTCGCGATTGGTTCTTGGGAGTTCTCATCGGCTAATCTCGCGATCTCATTGGCTGTAGCACAATAATGAGATGCGGTGCACACGCCCTGCCCCGCCTTCCTGAAGCTGTCGTTGACTACGCGGAGCGCAAGTTTGTCTGCTTCTTGCGCGGGGGGGGGTTCCACTGACGTCAGAGCAACGCCGAGCTCTGATTGGCTCTGATGGAGGGTTAGTGGGTAGACCTCAATGCTAGCTGCCTCGAGGTCTACCCGCTGTCCTTCCAATCGGAGCCAATCAGAGCTCGGCGTCCTAATGACGTCAGTGCAACCCCAAAAGCAGACGAACTTGAGCTCTGCATATAGGCACGCAGAAATACCCTGTTAGATTCCGTTCAAAACAGACCGACTTTCCGCACGACAAACGAACAAACATCTCTAAAACAAATTTGACTTTTTTGACTTTGAGTTTACTAAATAAACAACTTCATGACGGCGCTTTGAAGCCGCGAGGGAGGGGGTCCGTGAATCAGGGTTCCGACTTTGGGTTTTCTTGACAAAGATGGCGCCACCTCGGGTCGTGCACGTGTCGTCCCCCTCTTCCCCCCCCCCCCCCACGCGTCAAGATGCACGAGGCCGGCCTATGGCAAGGCGAGGCACCCACGCGGTGGAAGAAGCACATGTGCGGCAAGACGGGGGCGATTCGTTTGAGAGCGTCGGCTCTGGGTACACACACACACGCGGCCTCCGCTCTCTGTCGCCGACTCTGCGTGCGTTTTCGCTCCAAGCTGTTTAATGAAGAGGAATGCCCGACGCTGGGCGCTCTGCGACTTGGCCCTTCGGAATTCCGCGGCAGAAGGGCGTCTTCCCTCTCCCGTTCACTAAGGCGAAAAAGAAAGGGAAAGATTTTCAGACCAGACGAAGGTTTATGTATACTTATACACTTCGTGTCAGCTGAAATCCAGACGCAGCAGACGCAACACGAACTAATGGGGTCCAATCAAGTAACGTGAAAAGTGCAAGTCCCTGTACCTTTTCTGTGTATGATTGGTTGAGCGATGATAGAACAACGCGCCCAGAAACATGACGAACACCATGACGGTTCCCCTTTCATGCCCCCTGATTGGTCCCATGATGAGCTCGTAACGTCGCCTGCGTCGGGACGTAAGGTGAAATGGAGCACTAAAGCATTTTCAGAATACCCTGGTGTTTACTCATCCCGGAATGCTATTTATTATCTCTAAATATAAAATAGCTATTGAGGAAACGGTAAGAAGAAAGAAAAAAAGGTTATGCCAAAACTACCATTAAACTTTTCCCGCACTCTCCGTTGGGGAGGCGTCACGTGTTTTTAACCATCTGTGTCGTTCAAACAATCTTTAAAAAAAAAAGAAAGTATTTTGCGTTTCTTTTTTGTTTGGCTGGCGTGAGCTTTCCCGGCCTTCATTTCATACAATTAAACTTTTTTATAACCAGTCCAGAACAAGCTGTACTGCCCCCATATTACGAACGTTGCCAACCTTGCCAGTACAACCTCTCAACCTCTCAGACCAAAAAAATAAAAATTCCAATTCGCGAAAAAAAAATTGGGATTTGTAATTTGCGTGGCTGGTTCAGGTATGTCTATTAATGTGTTGAACCAATTTCGAGGCAAATCGGTGAATTCCACCGGAAATGGTGCAACTTTTGGTGGCGCCTTATATCGCTGCAACCTATATAGCACATTTATTGACACACGCAGTGACCTTTGCAGCTCCAAATCAGATGTTAGACAATCAGATGTTTACAAGCAAGTGATGAGTCTGATGACACGACGTTGACGTTGGTTCCTGACTAACCTATTCATGTACGCAGCTCGGAGCTGTAATTCCGTAATGAATATCCGGCAGGGAAACCAAAAGGAATCTTGTAGTACGGCGAAAAAGAAGAGTCGCAGTTAGAGGGATTCTCTCAAACCGCAAACACGTTACGAATTATAAAACACGTAAAGTTAAAACGAAAGCCTAATATATACTGAATGCACCCGTGCTGGAACACGGTGCCGCAGCAATAACGAGCAACAACGACGGTTATCTAATCACAGTGATCCTCTTTTGTTTTTTTTTTTGCAAGAAAGTAGTTTGTTATTTATATTTTATTACATTTATAAAGTGCCCATCGGCGTTATTGAAACAGAAACCGGGCTCGTATCAGACGCGTCTCGATTATTTATCATGCGAGGAGGTGTCCGTGAGAGACCTACAGATTTACAAAGGCAGGGAGCGTCTTCTACTCAGTTGTCCCGCTTTTTAGCACGAACTCGCTGCCGTCATTGGTGCCTCGGTGCTGCGGGACTCTCCGTCGTGCTCGTGCACGAGAAGCACAACTGGAGCCAAGGCCAGCAGTGAGCTCGTGCATTAGGGTGTTTGATCGAGGCGCGCTGTCGTTGCGCGAGGCGGTCATGGACCATCGTGGACGCGCTGACGACCTGTCAAAGCTCCTCGTATTGCGCAAAGATTCCACGAATTACACAGACACACACGCACTGCGGTACACGAACGCGCGGCGTGCAGGTACATGCCGTCTCGAGAGGAAACGTCACATGTCTTCCTTTTCATGCAGATGTATGCGGCATTCAGGACACGCCGTTATAGGGTGTCGGTGTCAGCACGTAATGCTTCTCCATATTCACACCTCCGCTTCGATACGCCACGTGGAAAAGTCCGCTTCCGATCGGCGGCGCTAAACACACAATGGTCCCGGGAGCGCGGTGCGTTAAGGAACAAAGAAATAAAGGCACAGGTATAGGCCGTGGTGCACCGAGTCATGCGTGGGACGGTGCGTCTGGCAACGTGCGCTTCACGCAACGTGCACCCCCGCCTGGCACTGGGCTCTTCTTTTGCGGTTATCCGTTACGTCATGGGCATGTATACGTCCCAGTCTCGTTCATGCTCGTATTTTGTTTGCCCGGGTTTGCTCAGTGTATTCCTTGTCGGTTAGGGGATCAGAGGATGCGCACAGTGTTGTTGATGTCGTAAGGGGCGCTAGCACCTGTTTACACGTTCCTGCCTAAAAAACAAAAACAAAAGAAAAAAACGCTTTGATGTAACGCTTAAAAAGGTAGTTTCAACATTATCTTGTTGTTGTTGTTGATGTTTTGCAATTTGTTTTGAATTTATTAAAAAGCGATTTTGACTTTCACCCCATGCTATCTGACAGTCTGTGCTTTTGACGGTCGTATATAACATACTGAAGGCATATTTTACACCGCGTTTTATATTCTCGCATTATGATACAAATTTTGCTTGAGAACATTTAGTAGAGTTCAAGCTCCTCAACCCGTGGCCAGAAGCATGCGCTCACGTGATCTAACGCAGAGCTGTAACAGTTGCTCTTTAAAAGTAATAAAGTTACTGGTGCAGCAACTTCGGTGAATGCAGTTAAGTTACAAATGCAGTTTGCCTTTTTCAAGTGCATCTAGTTACAATTGCTCACAAAAAAGTTACTGTTACATCGCAGTTGCTTGTAAAAATATCACACGGAACCTTCTGAAGCCTTAGAACGGCAGCCGTCATTTCGCTAAAAGGCCAGCTTCGACTACTCCCGTGTTTTTGTTTCTGTTTATTACATATTCTCTAAAACCTTCGCGTGAAGCTCAGAAAATACTCAATATGAAATTTCCTTCGTACATTACGAGCGGAAATACTGAACACCAAGAGTCGAGTTAATGGTAGTGTTTACTGCGGTCAATATTGTTTATTAAGCCCTCCACCGAACGAAATATTTTTGTCGGAGAGGAATGAACACGCATATGCGGAGGCATTCATTCAGACCACGCAGCCTTAACACATCGACTCTCTCGATTAAATTCGCGTTAGGTATTAAGAAATACACGAAAATTCACTCAAAATGTTTACATTATTTCGTCTAAAATACGATGATACATAAATCCAGATACATTGACATGTGTGCTACATGTGCACAACTGCACAATTAATGTGCTCAGTGGGAAACCTGCGTCTCGCCTCTGTGTCAAGTATACCTTCTATGAGATACAGCCTCTCTCCATGGTTCTAAGTGGTGGCCATAGCATACATCAAGTACGCCACCAACGCAGCCGACACGCTCGCTCAGAATTTTTTATAGTTAAATTATCAAAACTGTGAATTAAGTCGCGTGAGGATAATATAACTACAAATTAGAAAATACTTTTTTTTAAGGGGGGGGGGGGGGGGGGGCTAAGAGGCATCGCTGCAAAACTCATCACCCCTAACAGCTCGATCAAATTTTCCTTTCTCACCTTTTCTGTTTCTTGGTGGTCGAATGAAGACATATTGATTATGACCACGTATTTTGTGCTCGTGCAAAGAGCAGAGTGCTCAGTCAGAGTAACCCGGTTTGCTTTGAAGGAGTCAATTACAACTCCGACTTCATTGTACATAATTAAGTGGTTACATACAAATCAACAGCTCCGAGCCAGTTGGTGTGATATGTAAGGGAGCCTCTTGCAAGCTATGCATTACCTCTATGTACTTCCAAATCGTGCATCTAAAAAATGTTCTTTTTTTTGTGCCAGAGTATTTACTTATTTTTACAGCCGGTATTAACGGCAAATAACCACTATACCTTGGGCCAAAAGAGCGTGACTCAAAGCGCAACAAGTACGAATGTGAGGAATATGCAAATGTGTGTTACAAAACGGCACTCGAAACTCCTCTGGTGTTTTCATTTCATTCGTTTAACTTTATTATCCCTCAAAAGTATATGGGAAGTACGTACATTACATGAGGAGGGACAAGAAGGCAAATTTGAACAACAAATAAATCCAGAAAGAACAGCTGATTAATTAGGAACATGGTGTATATATACATACAACAATTACAAAAAACGCAAAAAAAAACTAAACAAGAAGGAACAAAAGGTGATGGTAACTAAACATGCTGATTATATGAACATTTTAGAGGTATGCCTTGCAAAGATCTCTGAATTTCTCGTGATCAGTTTTATTTACAATTAATTGAGGAAAATAATTCCAGTTATTAATGACAAGAGCCAGTGGTGAGTTCTTAAATTTATTAGTCCTCGCGAACAGCGGCTGAATTTTAGTTTATGGTCGAGGCGCATTAAAATTTGTGATGGCGGTTGGCAGTAAAGGTCACGAAAAGAGGAGGAGGAAAATAATAGTTTGTGGAAAATGACAACACGGGAGAGATAGTTTTTTTCAGATAATGGGCATAAGTCTAGAGCAGAGTTTAGTGCAGTTATGCTGGATTTTCGAGAGTAATCTTGTGATATGAAACGATTTTCCTTGTTTTGAACCGATTAGTTTGTTAATAAAATAGGATTGGTGAGGCCACCATTTAAAGTTAACATAGTCCAATTTATATCTTACAAAAAGTTTTATAGACAGTTAGTTGAACAGAACATGGGGTGAGGTATAAGTAACGTTTAATATATCCCAAGGATTAACAAGCACTAGCCACTGTAGTATTAATATGAGTATTCCAAGTAAGGTCGTCGGAAAATGTTACACCTAGATATTTATAGTTTGACACTTTTTCAAGGGGCAGCGTTAGTAAGGAGTAGTTACATATTGCGGGATTACGTTGACCGACGAATGTTAGTAGCTTACACTTGTTTACGTTTACTTTCATTTGCCATGCATCGCACCACTGTGAAAAAATAATTTCCTTCTGTAATAACAGAGTCATCGGGGTTAGCAATACAACGATAAATAACAGAATCGCGCGCATAAATTTGATGAAAGATGTTATATGAAGGGAAGGTCATTAATATATATATATATATATATATATATATATATATATATATATATATATATATATATATATATATATAGTAAATAGAGAAATAGAAAGAGAGAGAGAGAGAGAGAGAGAATAGAAGCGGTTCCAGAACGCTGCCCTGGGGTACACCAGATATTACGGGGAGGCTCGATGACTTGTCCTGGCGAATATAGACTGCATGCGTCCGGTTAATTAAGAATTCAGCTATCCAGAGTATAAAAGAAGGATAAATGTTCAGTTCAAAAAGCTTGTACAAAAGTCTTTGGTGAGGAACAGTGTCGAATGCTTTAAAGAAATCAATAAAAATGGCATCAGTAGATTTAGCCGAGTGTAAGCTGTGATGCAAGTAACAACCGAAGTCTTATCGTTATTTTTAACTTAATCGAGAAGTGAAGTAAAATTTCTCAGACCGGAACTGTAAAGAATGTGCAACTCCCGGTAGAAATTGGACAGTCATGGATTTCCATAGTAATTGGACAATTATCGATGCTCCGCCTTTGCCACCTCGTTCACCCTTCTACCTTTCCAACATCTCCTTATCAAGGTGATCTTTGTTTACATCGAAGTTTTGTTTACATAATCAGACGTCGTTGCTAAATGGAATGTTGTTTTCCGTCCTTGTCCTTCGTGTTTTTATTCTTTCAATTTTAAGTATCTACATTTTAACACGCTGGCCTCAATCAGTTCAACAAAAAAATATTCTTCTTTTAAAGCTTCGCATCCCCTTACAAAAGTCTGTTCTTAAAAGGAACTCTAAAGAGTGCTTAAAATGGAAAAGAGGGGTCACAGCGAAAGACAACATCCCTTGTGGGATGGTGAGCTGTTTAAGAAACAGTATGAAAAAAAGTAAAAAAAATGTCAGCAAGAAATTGAAAACATTTAACCACTTTTCCTCTAACGAGAAGGTCAATGCGACCACTTTCCCTGCTATGGGATCACTCTAGAACGAGATGCCCTCTCTGACCAGTTTACCTATGACCAGTTTTTCTGACAGGTTGGCTGTGACGAGTGGACGTGTTCCCCAACTTTCTATCCAGCTTGGAAATAAATAGACTGGACTAAATACTTCGAACTCAGATATCCTCAAACTACCTTGTGCAAAAAGATATTTGCACTGTCCCTTGAGAGACAGCTTATGCAGTGAATACTGGTGAAGCAATAGCTCATAATGGTAGAAATACCTTCTGCCAATATAGCTATGATAGTCTGTGAGGGAATGGGAGTCTGCAACGAAACATTACACCCTTTCTTCATGTCCAGATGATAGGCGCGGCCCAATTGTAAACGTGTCAAAACAAAAAGCAAATGCGGTGTTGACGGGTGAAAAAGTGTAACCTATGATTTTCGGAGTTCATTAGCTCCCATTCCTAAGATTACACTAGCTTCGCTCAAGCAGAGGCAAAGTAAAGAAACTTACTTGCCCCAAGCCAGTCACGGGAAAACCAATCTAACGAAGGACGGTTGACTTCTGACTCTATGCAGTGTCGCTAAGTAAAATGCAAGTTTCGTATGAATAAGCTCCTGACCCGAACACCAGCCGAGGTATTGATTCGACAAGAATCCATAAGTCAAGTCTTTTGGAAAATAAAGGATTACACGTTGCGAAAAAAAAAAAAAAGCGCAACTGAGTTAGTTACAATTACTCTATATTTTTTTGTTACATGCAAAAAATATTTTGTTACTGAAATTGAGTACGAAATACAACTTTAATTCTACTATAAGTACTTTGCAGTTTTGATCTGATCACATAATTTAAAAAAAACATGGACTCCACTAAACTAATTTATTTAAAATAGCAACACTTTGTGTTATTATTATTAAAAGCAGTAAAAAGACAAAGTTGGACAAATAACCTTAATACAACTTTTTTTTTTTGCTACAGGGTTTTAGTTTTTATTTCGCTAACTTAGCTGCATGCTCGTTACAGGTCCACTATAAACCCGGTTTATTTCTGTGGTCTGTATTCTTACACGATTTAATTTGAGCCTGACGGAATAGATGAACATTTCTCCGTCTCCCCAACAGCTTCGACGCGAGCACATCAACATGACCCCTCCCCCGAGAGCTCGACTAGGGGTCCACACGCAGCAGTAGCCCTATCCGCCGCTCCCACGTCCACACACCAACCCTTCCGCGACTGAGGATGCGGAGAGCGCGGAAACTAAGTCCTCTCATCGATCAGGGTGTATCGAATGCGCTTAACGCCGCCCGATCTAATCCGAGATTACCCATGCCATCGCTCGAGCGAGTGCGGCTGCAGCAATACGCATCCAAAAAACAGCGCGTTTTTTGTTTTGTTTATATTAATTCTCTTTTCGACAAGGCACGCCTTCAATTATCATACCCATAACTGACTGGCTCCTAATCCATGTTCCTCGAGGGTGTCTTCTTTGTGCTGCGATTTCGGGCGCCGGGACCTTCTTTGATGCTTGCCGGCTTATTTCCATGCACGACCAGCGCAAGCGAGCCTGGAAGCTGCCGAATATCGTCGGGGTGCCCGCGGGCGGGTGCTGTCGGAGCGCGAGGACAAACTCGCCGTCGTCGGGAGTCCGTTCTGGCGGCGCCGATCCCTTTGCTTGTCGGCGGCAGGAACATCGGCTACCGGATTTCGGAGCGCTCACTGGATTATGTGCGCCTCCAGTGCGTCGCCACTGTGCGCACGGGTGAAGGGATCGCCCCTAGTGCTTTTTTTTTTTTAAATTTATTTCAGGATGGTTGAGCAGGCGCAGGACTCGTGCGCATAGACGTTGACACTGGCCCGTCCTTTCGATTGAGGGGCGAAGGAGGAAGAAAAACGCCTCCAGAAGCGGTTTAGGGAAGATGCCGAATCCATACTTTTGTTAATGCGAGAACGAGACAAGACAAGAAGCGAGGCGAAAAGAAAAAAAAAGAAAAAGGCTTTATTATTTCCTAAGATTTTTTTTGTTTTGTTTTGTTTAAGGCAGCTCCATCGTAAATTAATATTAGCGCTGGGAGGAAATAGGTTCGCGTTTCCTCGGGCTATTTTGCTCGGTTCAAATTAACACGCGCTTGAACTCGACGAACGAGGGTCGACCAACTCCTTATATAAGACGAAACTTTGGGGCTACGCCGATTGAGTTACGACGCGTAAATGGCGATGAAACGAGTGGGATTTATTTAAAAGGGAAAAGAAAATGGCCTCTTTCTTGTGAAACTAAAAGAGTGATACCTTATTTCCAGCTTGGGTTTCTAACGGACGGCTGCATGCGCTCAGGCTTTACCTGATTGTGGGTGGTTCTTGGAGCAATCGCTTTCTTGGCGAAGTTACTTTTCTTTCTTCCTTTTTTTTTTTTCATTCACTAGGCATAAAAATTCTCCGCTCTTTGCAGTCACGCTTATCAAGATGGTCGAAGACTCATTTGTTTGTCGCATATTTATAATGAAAGCTGTTCTTGTTATTATAGGTCGAGGACACATTGGTTTCGGTTTCTGCATGTCGCGGACAGATGAGTCTAACATATCCGTGTGTCCTGATCCATCTCAGTGAAGTTGACAAAGTGCATCATGGTCTCTATCCTCGTGTATGGATCTATACAAGCTCTCCGTTTTTTAACAGAACATGTGCTCGTTACCGATGAGGGCTAATGCATTGACAGCAAAGGGAGTACAGGTAGTATACTCACAGAGCACAGCAGGAACACGCGATCGTCGGCGTTTTTTCCTTTTCTCTTCGAACTGGAAGGCGGTCATTAACACGATACTCGTGTGACGGAAAGTGCCCGTTCGCCGCACAAGCCTAAACGGTAAAAATTGGTGCGCGTCAACGCCCTGTTTGAGAAATATGCGAAATCGTGCCGATGTAACGCTCGCGCTGTGTTGCGCAGTGTATACAGTGTGTGACACACAGTGCGTGCCCACTATCGGTGCGGTGTCGCAATTTTCTCTTACACGTTTGCGTCGAACACTAAACTTTATTGCTGCTACATTTTTGGCCGCAGTCTTTTAATCGTGGGAAGGAACGGAAAAACTGGGAGCCCCTTTCATTTCACTTGATTTAATTTAATTTATTTGATTCTGCAGGCCAAGGCTGACATAGTGTGAACCAGGGCTCTCAGACAAACATATAAGCCGCCATATTTTTAACGTTTTTTTTTATTTCGATCTTTTTCTTGTCCAGCTCACTTCAAAACACATTAGTGTTCACATTACGATCAGTGTCACATCGCAAACTTCAATTTAACGTTAAAACTTTTTTCTTTTTTCAATTGGCTTTTTGGGAGATTTGCGACGCAGTCATTCACGGTGCCGACGGGACGCAGTGACAGACAGGCCTATGAGCCTATACCCACAATTGCCTCTATTTTCTTTCCAACAACAACGGCGCCGACCGACGCACGAGCATGGTCAGCTTGGCACGGCTTTCCTGCGTTCCAGTGCGCGTTCGATGATCTCTCCGCGGGCACCATCGCAGTTCGCAGATCTACAGATCGCCCTCGCCGACGACGATCGACCTTTCCATAACGCGCGATGAATAGCGCTTTCACTCGGCGTGACTGTATGGCTATCGGGGAGGCCCGCTGCGCTTCCTCACTTGGATTGAGAGCGCTCCATCGATAGACTCGCTCGCGGAAGGCTCCAACAGCCCCCCGCACGCCTTTACCTCGGGCCAATTATTCGGCAACGCCCGGTGGTATATGCTAGCTATATACGCCGGCGCGGAGGTGTGCGTGCGGATGGCGCGTTGCCGCGGCGGAATACACGGGGAGACGCGCGCGGAACCTTGGGAGCGAACGAGCGTCGGCCTAACGAGCCGTGTCTCCGAGCGGGGCCGCCCGGGCCACTGCACTGTGGTGGGCCCGTTTGGGTGGCATCGGCTGCACCGGCGGCGTGAACGACGTCCGCGGCGCAGCTGCCGTCCACGCGTGAGGCGGCAACGGAAACGCTTCGGCCTGCCGCTGAAACGGAGAGGGCTGCCTCGGGGCCACTGGAGCGTTGGAACTCGGCGCATGTCTTCTTTGGGGTGCTGGGGGGTCGTCGCGATTCATCCGTATATGCCGCGCTATGGCTAGGGGACCACGGCTCGGAGAGGTCTTATAAGGCAGGCGCCATATATACGACATGCACCGGTGCCCCAAGTAACCCGTGTAAGCGGGGAGGATGGTTTTGCTTTGCCTGCTTGCCGGTATAGTATACGGCCCTTTAAGTCTTAACGCGGCATAAAAACATTAAAAAAAATTGGCATGTTGTTTTTTGTAGTGCGAATATTTCGGTTGGGTTGACGCTCGGCGTTGAAGGCTTCTATTAGAGCGTCAGTAGGACGTCCGCACTCGCAGAGCGGCGCCGACTATTGCGACTCCTTGAAGCAGCCTTGGATATCGCCAATGCAGACCCGGCAAATCACACTTATGGTTGATGAAATGTGCGGTTAGGACACCGAGTATAAATATGCCTGAGGTCCCGACGGGTAACGCAGCTTTCGAACTAAAAGACTGCCCGCGACTCCTCTGCTCTACTCGATAATTCGTATATATCTCGCTCTTTTCCTCTCTCGTGCGCAAGCGTGCGTGCGGCTGGGATGGGCAGCGTCCTCGGCGAGAGCGTGGCTGGGGCCCCGTGCGCCATCGAGCGGGGAGCGGTCGCCGCGGAGACGCAGATGACGGGGATCGGGGCGCGTGAGCGCGCGCCGATATCGCGGCGGCTGCGTTCTTGTTGACGATTCAATTCGGCGGACCTCTCCCCGGCTGCGCCAGCTGCCCCTCGCCCCTTTAATCTCGACCAATAAATGCTATTGGCCGCGGCGGCTGCAAAAGGCCCGGGAGGCTGTGCAGGACGGGCCAATGCGCAGCTGCTGACGCCAACGTCCGATAAGCGCAATTCGTGACAACTCTGCGGCTCCAGTGGACTCGACGGACACCAGGGGCACAGGGGCCCAGGGACGCTCTGCTGGCCCCCACACTGGGTGGCTCGTCCACTCCCGAGCGGAGAAACGGCTCGATCTCGCAAGAAAATGATCCGCCGGACAGATAGGGAGGAATGTTAAGTGCAGAAACGAACGCCGCGGCATCGCGCCAGGGGCACGACCAGAGACGGCGCATTTTCGATCTGCGCGCGAGGGTCGCTATGGTTAGCCGCGAGACCGGACGGCGCAGCGGGGAGCAGCGCGCAAAAATCAAAGACGAGTGTTGGCACCAAGCGCCGCTCTCCTCTCGGAGGCGGTCTTCCTCTGTCGCGCGCTCGCCTGCCTTTGTTTTTGCAGGCGCACATGTCAACCAGGCCTCCCCAGGCTGCCTCTACGGCGGACCTTCTTCGGGGACTTAGCAATAACAGAAAGCGGCCAAGCCGGCCAACGAGACTCCTTCGTCCGGGTTTCGCTCACATCTGCCGCGAGATGGGGAGTCGCGTCGCTCCACGACACGGCCCAGGTTGCGAAGCTGCTCTCACGTTATAAAGCCTATGCGCGTTGTTAATCGCCGACTTTCTGAATACGGGAAGTCGGCTGCATCGATTCAGGAGGATGTATACGTCGATTTCTTAAAGCACAGCCTCGAAAAGAACGCTTATACCGCAGGAACGTCCTCACTCTTACAGCTTGGTGGACCACCCTTTCAAAAAATATTTATATACTTTCAAGAGAGTTTTATAGAAAGCAGTGTATATATAGAGGCTAGAGATATCCTAAAGAAAATGCACCCACTTCCACTATCCACGGTCTATAGTTTTTTGGCCGATTTGTCTGTAGTCTTTCTGAAGAACTTAGTGTATAGCGATTAGATCGAAACTGTATAAAAACAAATAGAGATTCTAACAACACTTCTATACCATTTCTAATTACAATATATCAGTTTTTTTTTACGAATAAATATATAAATTTTGAATATTCATTTTAGATTTTCACAACACATCCATGGAAACATGCACTCGCCACTTGCCGTGTGCACATACGCAGACATCGCAAATACACGCCACAGAGCACTCAAAGACTAGTAATTCAGCGGTGTTAACAGCTCCACCGCTATATATACCCTTTGGAACCAGGACCATCACAGAAGAAAAAATATTAGAAGTACGTTGCTTTTTTTTTCCGAAAAAAATTTATACGGAATGTTTTTTGTAAAGGTTGGTGAACTACATGTAAAAGTTTAGGGCATTGCAAGAGGTGATAACTATTTGACACAATCGAAAAAAGCAGCATCCGTAAGAAGGCTCCAACTGTGTGTGATGTCGCTTCTCCGCACTGCATCTTATTATTCTATCGAGTCTAGTCTATAGAAATTCTATAGAAATATGGTGGCAGAAACTCAATTGAAACGTGGCCATAAACATTCTTTCGCATTTCTATCGTCGGTACTGTATACATTTCGGTTGAAAGAAAGTATTTAGAATGTCTATTGCAAACTGTCGATACGACGTGACTGGATAAGAAGCTGAAAGGGTCGTTAAAATGTGGATAGTGTGGATAGGATTTTTATAGACTGCCGGAAATATTTTTGTAAGCGTACAAACCTGGTGAAATTTAATTGATGATTTTCTTTGCATTTCCGAGATTCTACTGTACGATCAAAGAGCGACATGGTTAGCAAAAATCATCCAACATCGTCATGTTTTTTTTTCTTCGTGTATTTCTTTTTAGAGCTCAAATGGTTTTACCAAAAGTACAAAATTGCAATGAAGAGCATGAGCTTAAGTGTGGCAGCAACCTCGGTAGAAAAGTTTGCTGATGGTGCGAGGAAATCGCGTTGTGCGATTTCCTCACATGGTGGTGCTAACCACAAATTTTCTAGTTGGGTGGCTCCTTCTCGCCTCTGCCCAAAAACGCGTCCGGGGAAGCGAAGCTAGCTGCCGGCTCCTTGTCAGCCGGAAGATGCGAGGCCAGAAGCGATCATTGCCCAAAGCAAAAACCGAGACCCCGAACGGGCGGGGAGAAGGAGCCAAACGGACGAAGACGGACGAGGCGCGTGCTGCGCGCTCGCGCTCCAAAACTGCAGTTGTTAAGGGCGTGTTGAAAAGCGGCTGTTCTCCGACCGACCGTCGCCGAGGTTCCCTTCCTGCGGCATCCGAGTCCGCCTCCGCGTCGGCCCTCGACGCACGACCCGAGCCCGTCGTCGACGAGCCGAGTTCAAAGTCGTGCGGGCTCCGACGAAAGCGAGCGAAGGAGCCCGGAGAGATGAGGGGGCGCGCGTCAACCGTCGGCGCGGTCAGCAACAACAAGGCTGCCACTGTGCACACACGCAACGTCGCGGAATGCGCGCGCTGCAAAGGCGGAAACCCGAGAGCGGGGCCCCCGTTAGCAGCGTTCTACAGTGCGCCCCATTAGGAATAGCGAGAAGGAGAAAGGAAGAGGGAGAGAGAGGAAAACTCCAAAACAACGGGAGATGCAAACTAAGAAAAAGAAGGGCCACGAGAGAGAACCAGAGGCGCTTGACGTTCCGCACGCTCGTGGGAGAGGCAGGCAAGATGAAAAAGATTCCAGTCGAGGGGCAGTTTGTTGTGGGTGGTCCCTTCGGCAGAAAGGAGTCCCTTTCGGTCCCGTCATGGGACCGTCTTTTCTCGCGTGTGTCTTTCCCCACTGCCGCCTTCCCAAGTGCTGGATTCTTTTCTTTTGTTTTGTTTTTTTGGGGAGGGGGGGGGGGGAGGGGGCTCAGATGTCGTTGCCGGTAGAAACGTAGGACGAAAAAGTGAAACTCTCAGGTGGAATTACGCCGCCCCGGGGCGGGAGGCAGGCTGCGACAGATATTGGATGCGGGGAGGAGGGACTATTTCCACATGACGCGAGATGGGGAGGAGGGGGATGTGTATGAGATAAGAAGCGAGGCAATGGGGAAGGCAGGCAAAGATTGGGACAGGAACTGAATTCTTGTTCTAATAGATCTGGATGGCTCACGCGGTTCCACACAGCCTGTCTCTGTTTATGTCGAGTTAAAGGGCCGGTGCAACGATATTCCATTGGAATGTTTTTTTCACTTTACTCAAGCTAACTGGCACCAGTGGGACCCAAGCATACTCGCACGCAATGCCACTAACCAAGTAACTTCCTTGTTGCGGTGTGATTTCAAGAAGAATAGCGAGCGCTTTCTTTCAATCTCTCCTTCGCAAAACGTGATGACGTAGCGTGGGTGTCGCAGTGGTGGCATAGTGACGGTAGTTAAACGCGGCTCATAGATTGGACCCGAGCACTGCGTTCACACTCCATTTGGGATCGTGATAATCGATAGCTCAGAGCATTCGGGAAGTGGCCCGCGAGTCCAATCGCTGCAATGACGACAATAGCCGAACCCTAACAATGTCTGGAACTCAGCGCTTGCCCTGTGCTTTTGCCGACCCCAGCGCGTGGCTATGGTCAACATTGGCGGCACATAATCAGTCTCCAGATCAAGTGGCCGCTCTTTCTGGCTGCGAGTTGAGAAGGTGAACGCTGCCCGTTTTTCTTTCTTTATTTTTTTTCTTCTGGGGCTTCGATTACGTGCGGTGAAAAACGAACGCGTGTTTCATAGGTCACTAACGTCAGGGATTCGTTCTAAACAGTATTTGCGCAAAGTAAAAAAAAAAAAATCGCTGCGTCGGCGGTATACCGGCCGTTTCGAAAAGGAAACTGGCAGTGAATGACTCGAAACACACAGATGAGGGGGAAAATGCGAGGCCATGAGGAGCGAGGGAGGAGGTCGAATTCTCTGCATTGGCTAATAATGAATCTGCACCATTTCTCCTCCTCTGAGCGCCCTATATATGAACGCAATGGCTGAGGAGTTTGTGAAACATCATTATATGAAAGTAAACGATAATATATATACAATTAAAACTTTATTTTACGAAACGTTCAACTCTCTGAGATACAAAATAAATACACACATAGAATAATGAAAAATAAACAACTCGTAAAACCATATCGAGGCCAATGCTATAAATGCAACTGCAAATAGTCGGTTAGTTGCGCTATAAATGTGGTATGTTATCTTTGGGTCACAATGCTGTACAGGTTATTCCAGTCTGCTCTTGGTAATGGCAGAGTTGAAATCAGACAGGTGAAGTGCAAATGGTACGAACTTTCAGCACGTTATCAATGCGAAACAAATACAACTTGGTGGAAATAACGATGAATGTCCTCATGTTCCTGTTATAATAGAAAATTTTATGATAAGGGGATGTGGTAATTTTCTTCTAAATGAAGGAAAATGTTCTGATCAACGTCAAGTGTGCTTGATCTTGTACTGACTACATTGACTGGCCTTCTATCTTGTATAATTCCTTGTTTAATTTCAACCTGAATATCTCGGTATCTTCGGCAGCTGACAACAGAAAATACATATCAGCAATTATAGGAGAGCTCACTTTTAAAACATTAATCGTGAGTTTTGTCTATTTTTTAAACGCCCATTTTCAGAACTTTTCGTATCCCTCCCTTATGAAAATTAGAATTTATTTAAATGCGAAATTGACCTTCCTATGAACGCTCTCATACTGTTAAAAACTATGACGTTCAATCGTCAGTCACCCTGGTTTAATTTGTTCCTTAATGAGTTGCTAACAAAAAGAAACGTTTTTCGTTTTGCATGGCGTCATTATTTAATTTTTAGCATCAATAGGACTCCTCCTCAGCTAGCACCTATACAAAGCAGCCCTCAACGAGGCCAAAGATCCACTTTTAATAATATCTTAACTTCTATGCTGATTCATAATCAAAGATAGTTCTAGAACATTGTGAATAAGGCAAACAAGTTTGCACTGAGAAATGCAGACATTGTAGATATTCCTAGTATTGATCTCGCCAGTTTCCTCAACAATACAGTGTACATTATTTTCGTGGGATCAGTATTTCGCGAATTCAGCGTAGCGCTGTATTAAGAAATATTTCCCGAGCACGAAATTTCGCGAATCGTGGTGGTATGCTATGTATTTGATACCGTATAGGGAAATATATTCGCGGGACCTATTTCTCGAGAATCGTAGGCGATGCGCGAAATTCACGAAAATTGGGTCCTCGGGAAAATGTGGTCGTTTACAGTGTTTGTTATGGAATTTTCTACCTTTCAGTATCCTAGTATATTCCCGATTCTCCTACGGTTCTACTCATTCATTTTTTTACAATGATTTCAATTTGTATTGACACTGTGGGCACTGGGCATTGCTGTGGGGCTTAGCGAATTTAATTGAATTTTCTTAAAGTCTTCCTCCTCCGGCATTGATATCACTGGTTTAAAAAATTTAATAAATGGTAAAATGTACAGTTTTATTATGTTGACCAAGTTTTCGTGCAGTCTCTGGATCAAGGTTTAATTCCTGATAATTGTAAGGTTATGAAAACAAACAGCACTAAGGACGAGGACTGGTAGAAGAAGTGGAAAGGATGGGCAGCGCCCGTTCTGTCCAACTCTTCTACTTGTACTAGTCCTTGGCGAATCTGCAGTTCAAATAACTATCGCCCCATCTCGCTCACTATAGCATACCGTGTGAAATCCTAGATGTCATAAACTCGTACCTTGCCAACTTTGTAGCGTCAAATTCATTTTTCATTCCTGCTTAGCATGAGTTCCAGAAATCGTTTTCTTACGAGACTAAGCTCTTCTGTTTTACTCACAGTCTTTACTCCATTCTTGACCGCGGCTCCCAGGTAGACTGCGGATTCCTGGACTTTTCCGAAGCTTTTGACAAAGTCCCTGACTGTCGCCTTCTTCAGAAACTAGGCAAACATAATTTAGACCCTAAAAGCGTCACATGGTATAACTCCGTTTCATGATAACTTGGCGAACTGCTGGAGGCTGCGGCCCTCGCGACCCAATAAGAGCGTCGAAGCAAAGCACGTGACAACACTCCATGGTCGAGGCCACGGGGACCTTGTCACCGCCACAGCAACAGCGCCGCACCACGACAAAAAGTAGTACTAGGCTTCATTTTCTTTTAACTGCGATTGAACTCGCGTGATTCCATATCTATCGAGAATATTATATATATATATATATATATATATATATATATATATATATATATATATATGTATGTATATAAAAATAAAGAATAAATTTTCACAAATTTATGATTTTAAATTCTATTTGAACAAAAGAAAAAGCGACGCCACGTGCGTATCTGCAGCTCCCGATTTTTCACCTTGTAGCGTCGCGGCCGTTGCCGAACGCAGCCGTGTAATCGACCGCTTCCGCTGAAAAAAACCGCACTGGGCCCTGGCGTTAGCACCCGCCACAGATCCGCGGATAAATTGAACGCATGGTTGTCTCACGAACTGTTCCCAAAGAGCTCGCTATTCTAGCGGCCGGCAGTGTTGCTGAGGTGGACGTTTATCCGAAGTTGGTTGGTTTCACAGCAGGCGACTCTTGGCCAGCAGATGACAGTCGGTTTCTCTGCGCCTCGCATTTGGCGCAGTGACACACACATACTCCCGTGACGTGCACGGTGTCACGTGCCTCGCTGCGACGCTCTTATTGGGCGCAGGGGCCGTAGGCCCGTAGCCTCCGCCGTTCGCCGAGTTATCGTGAAACAAACTGAGATCGGTTAGTATACTAACCGATCTCAGTTCGTTAGGCGACTCTCAAACTTCTCCAGTTGCTTCAGGTGTTCCCCGCGCTTCAGTTCTGGGGTCACTTCTGTTTCCCGCCTTATATTAATGACTTAACTAAAAATCCATGTTCATCTGTCAGTCTTTCGCCGATGGCTGTGGTGTTTATCGTGAAATTAGCAATGACTCTGGCATCTCTCTCCTCCAGTAGTAAATTAACTTTATTTTTGAGCGGTGTAACTGGTGGTGTTATGAAACTAAATACGAGAAAATGAAAATACGTACGCGTGCCCCGTCCGAACTTCACGTCCCGTTTAGTCTATCGATAACTCCTGTCTTGAACCTTCGTCCTCGTGTAAGTAGCTGGGTGTTCATATATAACGTGAAACTTGTCTTAGAAAACTAACGTAGACTATTTATGTTAGCAATGCTAATCGCATGCCTGTTTACTTTAGAAGAAATGGGTTTCTCGTGCCCTCGTCATTGAAGCTACTCAATAACGAAACACTCGTTCCCAGTACGCTAGAATATACATCTATCTGGGACCCCGGTCTTGAATCACTCATTTCAGAAATGCAGGCTGTCCTGAATCGTTCATCACGCTTTGTACTTTCTCATTATCCCTGCACCCGCCAGAGTCGCAGCAGTGGAAATTAGCTTAGCATTATCTGACCGCCCCAACGAAGAAAAATATCTCACTTGTGCTCAATCTATAAAACATATCATTACAATTCTTCTCTCTGGCTAAGTTTACTAACACCGCAGGACTTAGCGCGCAAAGTTAGAATTCCGTCTTGGAGTACGAATACGTTTTATAGCCCTTTTATTCCCAACACCTCATCGAAATTAAATGGAATCTGCTGTTTAAGGACAACCGTGATTAACCTTGATTGCTACAATGAACCATAATAATTGCTATGAGTTTTATTGCTCTGTCTGTTCACTTCTATATATATATTAAAACCCACTCCTCTTTGTAATGCCCCTGTTCCTGAGGGTGAATTCAATCAAGCGAGGTTTGCTTGTATTCTTATCGAAGTAATGCTGGTTATTCGTCAACAATCTGGGAAAATTAATCCGATTTCGCGATTTTGCACTGCATATATAAAGCCTGAAATAAGTAAACCCTAAAACAAGTTTCACACCACCGCATCATACTGAGGTAGGCTATTCGAGAGAGTTTTGTTGCTTCGTCACTCTTATTAACATGAACTGCATCAAGGACTACGAGCTTGAGCTCATAGTTTTGGGTATATCATATATGTATAGTCTGCAGGCATTCACGGAGTATGTGGGTTCGTACAGCCGAGAATGTTGACAATTTGCTTTTTTCTTATTATTGTTACGAAGTTCATTCGGAATGATATGTCAAGAGTACTTGGGATATCGTCCCATATGAGCCTTGTTTATTTTTCTGTAAACGTTCGAAATCATCGAAATTATAAGAGGCTTTCAGAAAAAAATGCAAAATAAACACTTCTATGAAACAGAAACTGTTTCATAAAAAAAACTGTAAAAAAAAAACACATTGACAGTTGAGCGACGTGGACGTTGACGGGTTTCAGGGTTGCAAATGAGATGTTAATTATTGTCATTTCTGCGAGAATGCGTTGCTACAGCGTTGAACTAGCGGGACTACACCGCAGCAGACGCGTCATATATATAAATAAAGAAATCGCATTTACTGATTTATAAATAGGCTTCTTCGTTTTCGGGTAAAACCCGATATTACCCGATTTTGGCACCATGAAAAGTTTTTATGAAAATCGGGTTAAACCCGATTTCTTCCCGAATACCGGTCTTGAAATCAGCTGAATTTATGGAAAATAAGAACAATTCTGTATCTGTTTCAGCACTGCTTCTTTGGTCACTCGTTTGATGGTAGCAAACGTCTTCGGTTTGCGTTACCTCTGCTTATATTCGCTTCAAAATGAGTCAGAAGGCGGAAACATACTGTAACATTGAGCACCATTGCTATATCATATACTTCGTTGACATTTGTTAGGGTAAATAACACATATCAGGTACTTGCTCTTCATAAATGAGACCCGAGAAAACCCGATTTCCGAATGGCTTCAGAAAGACCCGATTGCTCCCCGATTATCAGCCTGAAATAATACCGCCCGATTTTTACCCCCCCCCCCCTCCCCGATTTTTAGAAAATATGAAACCCGAAAACAAATAACCCTAATTATAAAGAGATGGGAAAGTCTGTAGGTTTTACACGCCAAACCGACAAAGGGCATTTGGCACGGCCCAGCGAAAGACAGGATTAATTTCGACCACGTGCGCTCGTTCAGCTCGCAACCGAAACCACGGTGCTTGTACTGCAATAATTAACATATGGTTAGATGGCGAGCACATCGGCTGGAATTTGAACCCTCCGAAAAGAGATCCGTCGGCCGCCAATTTACCGCGGAGAAGAATTCTAAGCGTTACCGAGAAAACCAAAACCAAAAAGCGTCCCTGGTTATTTGCAAATAAAAGGAACGCGTTACCGATCTGCGTTACCTCAAAATAAAAGAAATCTGTTACCGTTACCGTTAAAAAGTAACGCATGTTTCTTTTGCGTTACTTTTTTTAAATTACGAATTAACACGTTTTACTCTTTTGACGTTACAGGTATGCATAAACAGTAAACACCATATTTCAAAAAACAATATGTCCATGCTGACACTGAACATAATTACTTTACCTTTTTTTACGGCTTTACCTTAATACTCACAAAAAACACACAACAAAAAGACAAAAAAAACAACTAAAAATTATATGGCTTGGCGCCTAAAACAGGAACAAATTGAAGTGTGATTATTTTAAGCCTCGGGAAGAGTATGTAAAGGGTAACGTAACTACGTTACACGTTACTCAAAATAAGTAACGTAAGTACGTTACCCATTACCGTTTTCAAAATGTAACGAGTACGTTACAACGTCACCGGTAACGCCGTCACTTGTAACGCGTTACCACTAACACTGCCGTGGAGTCAACGAGCCGGCTGGCTCTCTGTCTGTGTGATTTGAAACGTGTTCGCAGCTGCACGTTTCCGTTCCGACAAAACGCTTATTTATTTATTTATTCATTTAAAGAACCCTGCGGCTCACACCTGTGAGCATAGGGGGGTGGTTACACACACAAAAAAAAAAACAGAAAAAAAAACAGTGACATATTGCACTCAAGAACATTTACTCGTGATCTGATCTAGTCCAGGTCAAACTCCGCTTCATAATTACAACTCGGGAACCGTTGTGTTTACGCTGGAAAAGTTACCTGCTCTCTCAGTAACACTTGCAAGCATGGGCGAAATTGAATGTGAAGGATGATTCATGACCGCGATGAGCGTCGGATGTGATGGGTGGGTGAAGTGCCGGCCGGATGAAGCATCCTGAACTTACAGGCAACCCGTGCATGCATTGGCGATTGGCAGCCCGAGTTTTCGCACCTACACTCCTAATGGCTCTTTGTGTGAGTCGCAGGTGTTAATACTTGCTGAAGTCGGAGCGGACAAACGGGTAAACGTAGTCTCGCAACATCGCGCTCTAATCGCCGTGTCGACTTCGCAGAAGTCATCCATAACCCGACTAGCACACACGGCGTTACAGCGTTGCGAATAGCGAGGCCCGTAATTTCAGGTTTCTCGGGTGTCAGAAATTATTACCGCCGACGATTATGCGTTCTTCGGTTCACTGAAATTATACGTGGTGACGCTGAATATCAAGCATTTCCGTCTCCAAATCCGCGTTTTAACCATTTGGGCGCGGAAGTTTTATTAGAAGAAATTGGTCTTGGGGCATGTGCTGAATATGATGTATGACCGTCTTCTACATAAAAAAAGAATGCTTATGCATGGAGGCTATGTTATAAATGTAAAACATAACACATGGCGTTAAAACCAAATTATAAAAAAAGGGCTCAACAAAGGGAAACAAATGTGACCGTCAAGAAGCTGAGGGTCTGACCTGTAGACTGTGTTAGTGTGCTTTCTAAAGCATGATGAAAGCATGACAGTACCCTAGAACCTATGCAAATACGTGGAGGTAAAGGTATCATTCCAAACACCGGTACGCAGCTAGCTCGCATGTACCGAAATAAAAGTATCGTAAGAAAACTCCGTCACGAGTCGACATCTCTTCTGTCCTGTCTGTGCTTCGTCTACGTCTGATTGCAGTTCATTACGTTCACCGTATATGAACTATTTAGCCTAACTTGCAGACCTTGTTGCAAGCGGGGGCGTAACTGAAAACAACAACTGTGACCAAACACTCCCCCAATTTCCGCTTTTTTCTCTCATTGGCAAACATCGTTTGAAGACACAAGTCCAGGACATCAGAAGAACAAACACTGATTGTTTGACGAAAAAAACAAAAAGAGAAAGAGAGGGGAAAAAAAAGCCCCAGGCTGACTGTTAAAAAAATAAACGTCCAAAGAAGAAAACAAAAAGAGATGTGGTATATGGTGTCAGCAGCCCGGGCAGAAGTGAGACAGCGGAGGGAACGGGAGAAGAGGGGGGGGGGGGGGCACATCTCATAGCTGCTGCACACGCAGGCCGTCACCAGCTCGGGACTTCTCGCGCGCTCAAGTTAAGGCGCGCACCACAAGCAACGCATCAGCGGCAGGCGCCCTCGCCAACAGCAAAGACAATGGCGTCGCTCTCCGAGGGGCCTGGCAGCCATATCGCGGGCGCCAGACGCTGATTTGACGAGCTGCCAGACGCGCAAGACCGCATTACATGGGGGCGAACTTCCGAAGTGCAGTCGCCCGCGAGCAGAGCGCCCTGACGGCGAGCGTTTGTTGACACGCGGTGTCAAATGACAACCCCTGGGCGAAGACCTCCCACGCGACGTCTCGGGCTCGGGGCTGTCCCGCCAGGAACCCGCATTTCGCGGCCGATCCAGAGCCCCGAGGAGCCTTTCATATAGTCTCTGCGCCAGTCATTCCCTCCCGAGTGTGTAACACTGAAGCGTCTGTTGCACGCATGGAGTCGGCCGGCGTGGATGGCTTCTGTTTCGTGTGACGCGCGGAGGCCCCCGCTTCTGTCTCGCGCTCGCTCACACGAAGCTCTTAGTCGGAACAAGTCGCCGAGCGAAAGGGCGCTCGGCTGGCAGTGAGGGCAATTCTGTGAGAGACGTGCGTCCGTTGACAGTCGCTGGAGAGGATATTTATGGTGCTGCCTGGCGTCCAAACAGGTTACAGTGCCGCTTTCAATGAAACGCTCGTTTGCCCTTTTGTTTTTTTTCGTGTTGTCTTTTT
Organism: Ixodes ricinus; assembly: GCA_037355805.1. Classification (NCBI taxonomy): domain Eukaryota; kingdom Metazoa; phylum Arthropoda; class Arachnida; order Ixodida; family Ixodidae; genus Ixodes; species Ixodes ricinus. The sequence goes on from JAZHYW010056716.1 coordinate 227,706, forward strand.
TTCCCCCTCTTTCCGGGAACGTATGGTTAACCACTTTTTGCGCATTATTTCACCCTAGGAAATCCTCTGACCCCGGGACCCTTTGTACGAATCGTTGTCTCTATTTACTTGTATTCGCTGAATTAACACACACACGGCGTTACGCAGAGTGTTGGGAGTTATTGACTGTTATGCCAGGGAACGGGAAAGTGTCCAGAAAGATGGTGACAATAAAGCCGTTAAAGAACATCCGCATAAATATTACCCGATTTCGCGCAGAAAAGGTATTGATATAGGTGTCGCGGCGCGGATGAGCCAAGGGCGTTTGACGCACAGCTTACGGAGACACTACGGACAAATAATTTATTCGCCGAGGAAAGCAAAATGGGCTCGTGCCTCCGTGCAACCTCAAACGAACTGAAAACTTTAAAGCGGAGCTCTCTAAATGTAAAGCAGGGGAGAGAACAGAAAAAAAAAAAAGATGTGCCCTCATAAACGATTGCAAAATGAAGCGCTCATCTTCAACGTCGCATCGAGTGCACGCGGTCGCAAAAAAAAACTCCGTTCAACACTTGGAGATGGCCCAAAGAGTGAAAAACAATGTGAGCGAAACAAGCGCGGCCGCCTTCTCATTTGCGTTCGCAGGTGCATTTTCAAAGATTCCTTAGTTTCCCGCTGACGCTCGCATGCAGCATTCGGACCGGGTTCGCCTCGCGTGTCTTTTCTTCGCGTGGTGTTTCCCAGGTGTGCACTTTGATATAATACGAGGCGCTGCCTTCAGCGGCGTCACAAAGGGCTTGTTTGAATCATTGCAAGCTTCAAACGCGGAGCAGGCAGGCTCCTGTAACTCACACCTCTGCGGGACAGCTGTGGGCTCGCAACGCGTGCATGCACTTCGCTTCTGCCGTCTCGCGCCTGCTGATGACAGCACTGCTAGGTGTCGCAGACGGACTGCTTATTGCCAGCTCGCTGATACACAAAAACGGGCCGCTGCCGAGGGGAATCGAAACGCGACGTGGGGGAGAGGAGATGACAAATGCGCTATCGCCCGCGCGGATTGAAACAGAAAAAAAAAAGGGCTGCTAATACTGCCGGATAATGAAAATGATCGTGCATTGCTCTCGAAGGAAAGTTGCTTGCTGCAGCGAAAATGGAAACGGTTGCAGCGGGGCACCGAGTGGTTGTCATGGTCAAAACTTTAATTGAGTCTGTTCAGTGATGAAGCCCCCCCCCCCCCCCCCCCCCCCGGGTCAGGTCCCCAAATCCAAGGCCCCGCAGGCCACCGCTACCCCGTCCGAGCAGCGCTCCTTGCCGCTAAGGAGGCCTTCTGCGACTGACGCTCCTCGCCGTCGAGAAGACGTTTGGCGGAAAAAGTGTTTTTCCCAGTCTAAACAAACACTGGTGCGGCGTGGGCTTTCTTCTTTCGAGAGACGAACGCGTAAGTGGCACGCGCTCGTGTTGCATGCGCGGGCTTTATTTACTAATCGCCCCCGTTTCACGGTTCGTTCAAAGACATTCAGATTTAAAGGGGCGATGCAACAATTTTTGTACTTTGCGCAAATACCGCTTAGAACGGATCCCTGACGTAAATGACCTATGAAACACGCGTTCGTTTTTCACCCCACGCATAGAAGTCCAAGAAAAATAATTAAAGAAAAACGAGCAGCGTTCACCTTCTCAACTCGCAACCAGAACAAGCAGCCACGTGGCCTGGAGCCGATTATATGCCGCCAATGTTAATCATACCCACGCGCTGGGGTTGGCAAAGCACAGGACACGCGCTGAGTTCCAGACATTGTTATTGCTCGGCTATTGTCGTCGTTGCAGCGATTGGACACGGGCCACTACCCGAATGCTTCTCGAGCTAGTAATTATCACGAGCCCAAATCGAGCGACCACGCCATGCTCGGGTCCAATCTATGAACCACATTCAAATATCGTCATATGGGTGTACTGCGGTCCCCACGTTACGTCATCAAATTTTGCAAAGGAGAGATTGAATAAAAATGATCGCTTTTGTCCTTGAATTTACACCGCAACAAAGGAGTTCCTTGGCCAGTGGCGTTGCGTGCGAGTATCCTTGATTGCCACTAGTGCCAGTAAGCTCGTGTAAAGTGAAAAACATTCCAATTCAATATCGTTGCACCGCTCCTTTAAGGCCTTTGTATACCGGCGAATCAGCTCTGGTTAGCCGAGTTTGTATAAACGCTTTGGGGTCAGAAGGTCGTTAAAATTTCTTTGAAACAGGTATTAAAGAGTTCGCGAACTGCGAAGTCTTTAATACCTGTTTATTACCTGTTTATTGTTGAGCGCGTGAGGTACGCTCAACAAAAGACAAACATGGCTTTTCTGTCTTTTTTTTTAATTTCTTGCCAACGTTATTATTCACGTTCGAATCTCGTCTTATACCAAAAACAGATTACTCTCACAGTACTGGCGGTAACGCGTTAGGAGTAACGTCGTTACTTTTTTCAGTAGCGTGTAACGTACTTACGCTACTTATTTTAAGTGACGGGTAGCGTACTTATACGTTACTTATTTTAAGTAATGGGTAACGTAGTTACTTTGCTCGTTACTTCTTCCTAAGACTAAAGGCTAAGGAGCTTCTCAAAAAAAAAAAAGAGTTAGAAGTGAATTGTCGTGTATTTTTACCCCGTGAACCCGAATACCCAAACCATTTGCTGCGCAAGTATTCTTAAACGCGAGAAAATGCAAAAGAAAGCCGCTGTACGTGACGTCATCGACGGATCTTTTGGCTGCCCAAGGCTAGGGAGGCGGGGCTTCAGCCCTATTTTGAAATTGTTCTTATGGGTCTCCAGCGCGTCGCATTGAAATATAATTATGATATCTGTTATTCTAAAGGCCAAATGAACGCAATTCAGGCGTTTTTTCTCAAATGTAGAAGTGCCCCATCTTCCCTTTAAAAAATCATACTTCAATTTATTTTTTGGTGTTTTTACATGTGAATGATTGCGTTTTTTGCGTTTTTCTTTGCGTCTTTTTCTCCTGCGTATTTAGGTGAAACCGTAAAAAAAAAGATAAAGTAATTATGTTCAGTTTCTGCGTGAACATAATGTTTCTCGAAATATGACGCTTATGCATATTTGTACCGTGAAAACAGTAAAACGTGTGAATTCATAATTAAAAAAAAAAGTAACACAAAAGTAACGTCCGTTACTTTCTATCGGTAACGGAAACGCGTTCCTTTTATTTTGAGGTAACGTACGTTTGTAATGCGTTCCTTTATTTCGGAAGCAACCAGGAACGCATTTCGTTAATTTATTTAAAGAAACTCCCCAGAAAGTTTTTTTTATCTTTTTTTTAACCGTGCATATGACCAGCGACAATGGCACAATGATGACAACTGGGCAGGGAAGTATGTCACAATTTAGGAAAGAACAATCGTCCTCCTATTTCATTCTTCGTTACTCCAAGACACTTCCCGAACAAACAAGATGGTTAGCCACGATAATTCCCTCGTCGTGACCTTCAACGTATTTTCTTTTTTAAGGAAACAACGGAGGATGTTGCGAAGGGTCAGCATTCGCCGCCACAAAGAACGCCAGGTGGTCTCTCAAGTCGCACCCGCTCTCCAAATCGGGTACAGGTGTGAGCGAGTAGATTACGTGCCGCACGTGAAGTACGCCGTTGTCTATGCAAAGTAAAGTACGGCTGTAAATTCATTCCAAATTCAGGTTCCTAAAAAAAATAAAGAAAGAAGGAAATATGTAAAACTTACTGTTCGAGCCAGGATGAAATTTAGTACAGATGTATTTGCAGAGAATGCCCCTTTCCGAATAAATATCAAATTATGATCAATAAGAAAAAAAAAACTAACAGAAAATACAAATAATTTTTGTGTATCTAATGTGATAAAAAAGACGTATACGGACGCAGACATGATGTTGGAAAGATCTTGCTCTATTGCGGCTGATCAATCGTCATTCAAACACTATTTTTTTTGTTTTATTCAAGAAGATTATACTGCCTCAAATAAAATTGAAAAAATCGACTCACGTGGAAAATAATAAAATCTGCATTTAAACGATCACTTCCTATAATATATATAACGTCCGATAGGTAAATAAAGACTGCCACGACCATCCCTCCCAATCGGAGATATCAGGTCGCACGCGAATAATATTTTTTGTTGTTGTTGTTGTTGTAGTTGTTGTTGTTTCTGTCTTCTAGTTTCTTTCTCTTAATTTCCCCGCAATTGGACATTTCCGCGTAACGCCGCGCGATCCAGCCACTCCTCCATTACTTACTGCAGTCACAGACTCGGACGGAACCCCGTTTGAACGTCCCTTTTCGCGACGCCGCGTGCATCTTCGGGAGAGGGGACACGCCGTGTAATAAACGTCTCAATTTACCGGAGATTTACGAAAACGCCGAGAAGGTATATATGCGCCGTGTTCGATGCAAACCATCCAACTCCGAAGGAAACGAGCGCACGAATGTTCTCGATTCCTCTGGCGATAGAGCGTATATAGAAGAGCGTATATACACACACGCGCGATACACCTGCCTTGTTTTGGGAACATGGCCCTCTTTCCCACTGTGGAGCGCGGGTGGCGTTCGGGCAATTCCATATATTTGTTCCCCTTCCGATATCGTTTCTTTCCTTAAGTTCCTCTCGTTTTGCAGCCCCGATTCGACGGAAGAGACACTGCGAGATGGTTAAGGGCCGCGCCGTCCAGGCGCCGAGGATACTAGACCCCCTGGCGGCCGACACCAACTCCGAGTCTGTCGTAGAAAGGCGCCATAAATAAAGGTGCTTCGAAAGATTGCATTCGAGGGGGAGGAACAAGATCGCCTCCCATTGTTCTCGATTTATTTTTTTTATTACTTTATCGCGTTTTTTCTTTTCAAGTCGAAAACGTAAACAGTTGGGAAGAGGAGTGTTTTAGGGTAATGCACATGCAGCAAGCACATACACGCCGATCCCTGTCTCTTAAAATTATTTTCAACGACGGCGCCTTATACCGCGCGCTGCCACACCGAGCGCATATTGTCACAGCCGAGCGTGCGCCAGTTTTTCTTTTTTTTTTTTCCTTGATTTTCCTCCGCTCTCGTTTCGACGAAGGCTGCTACATAAAAGGAGCGCTCAATAGCTGACAACGAAAAAGAGGCGTTAGACAAGGAAATCGCAACAACAACAACAACAAGGGAAGCGCGTGCACCAGTCGTATAGCGATTCCAAGCGACTCGATTTTATCGTGTCCCCCTCCCCCGTCACACTGCATGGCCCGCCAAACTTAGAACGGAACTACTTTCCGTAATACTGGGGAAATCGCCTACGGCCACATCGGCGCTTGCGTCAATGCCTTTTTTTTTCCTCGATTGTCGGAATTTTTATTTGTTTGTTTTGTCGATGGATTCCGTTTCTTAACGAACCCGTTGGTTTGTGGGAGAACTCGGTGAAGTCTCGGAGTAATTTTCGAACCCTCGTGTTCAGCTATACATACACGGAACGCAACGAACCATTCGAGGCGTACGTGTAAAGTGCTGGTCTCGGCGGCTATTATTACGGTGGCGGCGAAATTATTTTCCGAAAGTGATCGAGACGCACCTGGTCTTCGTGTTTCCGGTTGCCTGGCGCACTCGTTAGCTGCGACCCCATATTCGCGCCTGCCTATTTGTTTGTCCGTACATTCATCCCACCCCAAATACTCTTGTGTCGCTTTAGGTGTCTCGACAATCGCCTGTTCCGCTTGGCTCTTGACAGGTGTAAATTAATTTTCTTGTAGCGAGACTCTGCGAAGTAAACGTAGGTGACAGGCTGTTTCCATTTTATTTATTAAGTTTGTTTTCGTCTGTTTTTTTTTGTTTTGTTTTTAGGGGGAGGAGGGAAAGAGAGAACCTCTTCTTTCCTCCTCCCCTAACACGGTTACTTTTTTTTTTTTAAAGATGACTATTTATTTCTAGCAATGCACTGTACAAGGCGTCGCACTGTCCGCAGAGTTTACTATAGCATCTCCTTCCTTCTTTTCTTCTTTCCCGAGGACAATGACGTAGGAGATCGTCCTTTCACAAAATACCGATTCCAAGTTACCGGGCCTATAGTGATGCTCTGAATTAGACCCACGAGCCTGTCTGCTAATGATAACTCTAAAATGATCGGTACTCGGTGCCAATAAAGTTCCTGTTTAGCTGCCACGACCCCACTCGGGCAATAAAACAAATCAATTTTTTTGGCGAGACGAGCAATTTCCACGTGTACGCCAACACGCGTCTTGGTCGCGTGTTGGTGACTCTTGAGCGCAGGCACAAGAAAGACCGCTGACGTGATCTGTTCGGCGTGTTTTCGGGCAGTGTTTGTTCTCCGTTCGCCTTAAGCCCAGGTCACACTGCTTATGCATCATACAAAAGACCGTCTGTCACACGGATTTGAACGCAAATCGCTGCGATATCCGTGCTTCGAATGCCGCATGGTAATGAGTCCGAAGAGAAACTTGGCACGTGGCATTCGAACCACAGACATTGCGGTGAATCGTGTTTGCAGACTGTCTTTTGTATGATGTATGAACAGTGTGACCCCGGCTTTAGGTGGTTGTCGGAGACACGCGGACGGGTTCCGCCTATTTTCTGTCGATGATACTGAACAGGAAACAAGAATTGGTATACGAGATTTTTCCACAGTGCTGTCATCGGAAAATGGCGGAGCCTAACGTGTCGTATATCTTTACAAACTGGAAGTTTGGTGAGTGTTTATGGTGAAAACAGCACGACTATAGAAACGGGGATGAAAGAATGCGCCAAGAAACTGAGGGAGAGGAGGAGACGAGAGGGGGACGTCAGAACGCCGAGCTCTGATTGGAAGGATTAGTGGGTAGACCTAAAGCTGGCTGCCTTTACCTCCAAGTGGTTTACAGGTGCCATTCACTGTAATGCATCGCCATACGGTGATGCATAACACATCTCTTTTTTTTTTTTTTTACCTGCTAATTCGACGTCTCAACGTAATGTATGTCGCTAGCGATATTTACGCGCACACCTTCCGTCATCCTATATACGGGGTAGAATGATTCCGAGTCGTGAAATCAACCCCCAGCTAAGCGCACATATTGTCTCCACGACCTATAACAAGCACCATTAGAACGCGCACACTCGTGAATGGCTCGTCGGGAGTAATCAAACATGTTGCGAGCGCGATGGGAGACCGTTTCATGCGCGTGAATTGGCGGCACACGCGCCGACAGCCGCGAACCGATCGCCTTTTCTCGCGTGAGCCAATGACGTTCGGCTCCGATTGCCGCGTATCGCTATTGTATTATTTTTTTTATTAATGTTTTTTCTCGCGATGAAAACGTAGGTAACGGAGTGTACGCGCTCGCGGTGTAAACGAGGAAACAATTAATTTACGGGAGGGTCGCACGCAATGGCAGCGGCTGATCGAACAACGTGCGCAGCTGCAGCAACGCCGAAGAACATGTTCGCTCCTTGTAGGCAACTTCTGTCACATAACCGCTCGTATTAGAAGGAAGAAAAAGAGGGAAAAAAAAAAACAAGCGAACGACAGACAAAAAAAGAAAGAAAAAGACCTGCCTGACCATGCGCCGTCGCAGGAGAAGCCGCAGTGAGCGTCTGTGGCCTAGACTACTTATCCAAGACGCGTGACGCTGGTCACGCGCGTTGATCGTGCCTAATGTATAATGTATGCGGTAAAGTGGAAATAAAGGAAGCGTTTTCACAGTTCACAAAAGTCAGCTACATCACGCATCGAAGAGGAGATAGTATAGTGAAGAGAGACTGCAAAAGTTTTAGGCGGAATCTTTTTTTCTTTTTTGCTCTCTCTTCTGGCGCGTTGCAGTCGCTGTTAGGTCACAAAGAACAACAAAAAAAGAGAGAGAGAGAGAGAGAGAGAGACGAGAGGAGAGAGACATTGAATAGAAAGGGATATGACTGAGTCGTTGATCGAGATGCCACTCTTAGTATTCAGGAGACGTGCTCTGGGAGAACACACAATGTCGATAACACATCCCTGCTTCAAGGGACTTCCATGGACCCGCACGCTGCAGACATCAGTGATGGGACGTGTACGAATTTCTGTTTTGATGCCCGCGATCAACCCGTTGCGTGTTAGTTATATACACGTAGTAGGTTTCCGGCTACGCGTATTTTTGTTTTCCTTAGAATTTGACAGTATATATGGAGGTTTACTTTGCTACACCGAGAAGTTCCTTAGCAGCCACAATTTTTATCGCTGGCTGGTCTCACGCTTAAAAATGACCTAAAAAAACAAAAAAAACAAAAAAAAATTCTATTTTTAGCGGTCGTACGATGAGAAGCTGTCCGACGAGTCGAAGCTTAATTGTAGCCGAGCAAGGAAAAAAAGCAAAAGAAAAGCGATTTGAGTGCATATCCGCCATGAGTTCTTTATTTATTAAAATTACACAGGAAAAAAAAAAAACTCCCGTTAATTCCAGGCTTGTACCAAACATGGAGACATTTCTGTCATGCTAACTTTTTAACTAAAAGAAGAAAAAAATGTTTTGCGGTACTGCGAGTTTTGCCGGCTGCGCGCATGGGCTGTCCCTCGTAAATTCAATTTATATATATATTTTTTTTTCTGTCTTCGGGGTTATCATATAGGTTTAAATATGAGTGTTCGTTGAACGTGCACGGGTGAGAGCCAAATGGGAAAACCCGCGAGAGAATCTGGCGAAAAAACACGCCAAAGTGGCGGGAACAAATCTGAAGCGTCGGATCGCTGCCCAGGAGTGTCAAGATCAAAGTGCTGCAGGAAGTTGCCGCGAGGTGTTCCAAAGGGACACGATATTCGAAACGCATAGCCACGAGGCAAGGGCTACGTGCTGCCCATGGATGAAAAACATAAAACAAAAACGCCACAAAAAAAAAAAAAAAAACTCACGCAAGGGCCATCGGAAGCGGCCATTCGAAGGGCGTATGAGTTTGAGGCATTTATGGTTCCTGGCATGGGTGCAAGTGAAAGGAATAGAGATGGCCCCCGTCTTTGGAATCCATTTAGTGCAAAGTGTGGCCGGCCATTTAGGGGAGGGCAGACTGCACTTGAAATAAGAAAACAAAAACAAAAAAAAAAAAACTTTCCTGGCCCGGCTTTGTGTCCCGACGGGCCAAGATAGCGGCTCATCGGGGATTCCGGGCCGGTGCCGGGCACACGCCCTGATAGGGATCCCGTGCTCGACCATGTCACGCTCCTTGCATCGCCTCGTCCGGGACCGAACGATACGCTGTATAAATATACTAGAGCGAGAGCGCTGCAGTTCACAGACTGGTACACTGAACGCTTTTCCCCTGGACTTTCGGTCCTATCGAGTAGTGGTAATACGACGCGTTCTGTTTTGTTTGGTCGTTTTGTCATCGGGAGTGCGAGTCCCCAAGAACATGTTCCGGAAACAGTTCTTTTAGAGACTATATACTGCACGCGGGCCCCGCTTCGTGGAAGCCCGCCATTTATCTGACGCGGACGGACTGCGAATGGCGTATAGATCTCTCTTCGTGGCGCCTCGCAACTGTCCACTCTGCATTTCGTTTTCGCGGGAACACAGTCGCATCCAGTTGATGGCTTTCGGCGCAATTTCGAATTATCCACGCGAACGTCAACCCTCAAGGTCCTGCTCGGCCCGAGAAATAAAGATACTGAAGCCCAAATACGTCGGTTGCAAATATTTCCATTCCCGTGTTTTTGAATATGTAAGTGTTTGACAGTTGCCAGCCTACAATAGGGAAAAAGGAGCGGGCTTAGGTACGCGTTCATACAGGCACATAAGATTTGTAAATCTCCTTTCAGAAAAGCAGCATCTTCTCTTCGTCGGTTCGATCTTCGCTCCCAGAAACATTGCAGCTGGAGTAGTATCAGTAATACTCACGGATTCAACGTGGTTTTAAACTGGGCAAGAATGTCTTGACGTCTTCCATGTTCAGCGTCCTCTGAACTGGTGAACGTCGTGCGTTAAGCTCGATAAGCACGGCCGTCTTTTACCGGTCCACGTAATAAGTACTCCCATGACATCCGTTCCACGATGCGATTTAATGCGCATTATGAACACAACCAGTTCCAAGGCACGAGAAGATGCAACGCGGACCACGGGATAAAGATCACAATGAATTCTAACGATGAGCACATCCTGAGCGTCGCTTTCCTCGCCATGCAGGGACTATGTGCGTCGCAGCCGTACGAGTCATCATCAGGCCTGAATCAGCCCGGCAGGTGGGCGTGACGAAGCACAAATACAATTTCCGTACCTTTCCGCTCGGCTTCTGGAGCGGCGTACGCGCCGGAAACCACGGTATTTGCCTCCGATCGCAACTCCCCGTTGAGAAGCGGTGGCGGGGAAGGAGGTGGGCCATGTCCCGGGAATCGGCGCGAACCATCTGCGAGGCCCGTGCGAGCCTCCCCCGCCTCACCGAAAAGTCGGGAGGTCTGGGGAGACATTCGGCGGGGGTTCTCGTCGCCACGGTCGAGAAACGACACAGCGGCTCGCGTTCCTCGAGCCTGCGGTAGGTCACCAGATGTGGGCCCCACGCCTGGGCGTCCTCCTCGGGTCTCGAGTTGCGCACACCTAGCCTTCCTCTCCCCAAAGTCGGTGCCGGCGGCGCGTCGCGGAGGAACCCGCGTTCCGCCTAAAGTTCTGCCTAGCTTCTTCTTCGTCTTCTTCGTCCTCTTCCTCTCCCTCCTCCCTCGGGGTTCTCCGCGCGCTGCCGCTCGCGCGGGCTCCCCTTCCGGAAAATGTTGCACTGCCTCGACGGGAACCGTGACTGCCATGTTGGCCGCCAACAGCGCCGCCCCGCCCCGCCCGCCCGTCCGCCAGTTCGTGAGGCCGTTGTTGTTGCAGCGGGTAGACGCGTTCCGTAGTCGCGCCGTGCTGTTACGCCGGCGTGAAATGCGCTGAGTCATTCCTCAACCACGCCGCCCGTTTTGGCCTCCGGAATAAGCTTGCTGTTCGGGGTGCGCTCGCGCGCGCCGAGAGAAATGCTGATGCGCCCCGTTTCGGTTCCGCCGAAATAGTTGTTCCGTTATTGCCACGCGATGGCCGTGTCGGGCTGCTTCAAAGGCGGCTGCGCGTGGAGCTGGCAATGGCTCCTAATAAGGCCGCGGGAATACTTCCCGGCGCGCCTGGGTATGATACCGGTTCCGCGTTGAGCGTTCGTGTTGGGCTTAAGGCTAGTGGATTTGTTTTGGCACCGCAGGTGTAACCACAGCACGAGCTGCGCCCCTGCCAGGGAGGGGTGTCGTCGCTGTGCGCATCGTGCGTGGAATGACCGGTCAAACAAGGTCACTTCACTCCGCAAGCGTATATAATGAAGGGAGACCTACGAGCAAGAAGAAAAAAAACAAAAGAAATAGGATGCCTTTGGGCTTTCATTCTTCCAATTTCATTCGTCAGACCGCTGGTTTCGGATCTCCGGGATTAGTGAGTGTTGATGAACGTTGACGTCTATGCGGGGCTAAGTTCGTCTGCTTGTTCTACAGGGGTCGCGATGGCGTCAGAACGCCGATCTCTTATTGGCTGAATGAATAAAATAGTGGGTAGACCTCAAGGCATCGAGCATTGAAGTCTACCCACTATTTTTTTCAATCAGCCAATCAGAGCTCGGCGTCGTTTTGACGTCACCGCCACTCCTGCACAAGTACCAGACGACTTGCTCTCCGCATAGCAACTCACTAAACGCACTTTATGCCGGCCTTAGAGATGGAATGAGCCGCAGGAATATATCATTGCTTCTCCGCAGGCAATCACCTGCAAGCGGGGATAATTTAAGCATGAACGCAGCCGCTTTTCTATCTGATTACATCTGGACATCGCCTCTTCACTCGATCGTTGGCTGTTGATGTACGTAAATCCAACCCGATTCCGGCGATGCTGGGATTTTACTCTGGTGTAAATGTAAATAGATTTTGATCTGTTGAGGATTGTACGGTTGAATCTTCGGATTGGCGCTGCACGCAACTTGCGAGAATTGCACGAATCTGTGAAAGTAGTTGGGAAAAGCTTTCGCGGGAGTTGCTAGTGCACAGTCTTTCCAATTCACTGGTTTCGTTTGAGCTAGACTACGTTGCATATTTGCGAGATATATACCCTTTTTTTAACTATGACAGCGCTTTGCTTTAAAACAAACCATAATAGCTCTTAAAAACAACGTAAAATTCACAGACGGTAATATGTTAGGGCACATTGCTGTATAGCACGCAGGGTATCGGCCAGCTCTACCTGTTGATGGCTGCGTTCAGAAAATGGCAAAGGATATGATACACTCTTATATTTCGAGCGCTTCTGACAAAAGGTAACCTGGGCTTCGATGTGAGACAATACTATATAGGACGAAAACAAAACAAAAATACTCTAAAACGTCTTCATCCCTAACAGAAGGGGGAGAAAGAGGGGATGCCGGAAGGCGTGGAGTCTCGCCTAAAAGCGTTTGACTCGTGATCTCTGCATGGATGCTGATGGTCGATATCTGGGAAACTCATATTTGTCATCGCGTAATTATTTGGCCATTGTTGTTCCTTGAAGAAATTGCAAGATGGTTAGGTGTGCAGATCTCGGTGCTCCACGCTCTGAAATGAAATGCAAGTGAAACAAGTCAAACGAGTGAAACGTCATGCAATGACCATGACGTTTCACTTGCTCACTGTCCCTGCGCGCATGACTTTTTTTTTATCTTATCGTATTCTGCGCTTCGTCATTTGCTAGGATCTTTCTCACTGTTCGCCCTGTTTGGGCGTGTTCTGCGGGAAAGTCAACTCAGATACTTTTTTCTTTGAGTGCACGGAAATATATACATCGACCGGGAAATACCCTCGGCTCGTAGAGAAACAAATGTGCACGAGAAAGGAAGGTGCTCTTTGAATCCCCCAAATTGGCAAGAGTGGTTTGCTATATTCACTTCACTTCATGTCCGACTGTCGCCGACGCTGACTTAGTGTAAAACAAAGTATAGTGGCGTGTTCCTCAGCCCGGTGCGTGTGAGTGAGTGCCGTCGTCCGACCGTCCATTGCAGAGCTCCCGACCGAGGAGCCTGAGGAGGCGTCGTCCCCGTGCAGCGGCGGCGGCGAGCAGCGGCTTCTTCCGACGGCCGCGTCGCCGGCGCCGTCCAGCGAAGCCCCTTCAGCCCGTCCGAGTCGCGGTCGCCGTCGCCCGGCAGAAGCACCGTGTCGCCCGCGGTCTCGACCCAGGGCGAGGACGGCGCCTCTTCGAGGGACTCCGGGGGCGCCGGCACCAGCGGCGCGAGCAGCTCCAAGAGCTCGAACAACCCGTACGCGGCCGGACTCAAGCCCTGCTGCAACTCCGAGGACCTCGTGCACGTCGACTGCCACCTCGAAAACAAGGACCTCTGGGACAAGTTCCACGACCTCGGCACCGAGATGATCATCACAAAGTCCGGCAGGTATGGACTTGGCTTGTGCACGCTGGTAGCCGCGCGGGAAGAAACGGCGGCGCGCCAGTTCGCGAAAGATGCACAAGGCAGGCAGAGAGGAAATAGCTTCGACCTTGCTTTCCACATTCCCGAGGTACACGGAGCCGGATTTTTAATTATGGGGAAGTCGTTAATGAGAACTATTGAAACTGGCAACGGTTTTAATCTTCAATCGAAGTGGAGGCTTTGCGCGCGTTATGGGTTGTTTGAGGGTAATCCGTTTGCTTCTACTAAGCTCATGAGTCATTACTAATAATATCCTTGAAACTTTCCGGTACTTCGTTGCAATTAGGTTTTATTTGCTGACCGCCGAGAGTAACACGCATTAAGGTGACGAGGCAGGTAAAAAATGAAAATATAATTCGTCTTTGTTTAATATTTACAGTTTTGGATATCCGCAAACAATTCCACACCGTGGCTTTTTTTTTTTTTTGCTTCAGAATTAGTATTTTGGTTATAAAAAAAATGTTGAAGTAAGAAAATCCCGCTCATGTCACACGATGACCTCCTTTGTCCACGTAAAAAAAAATGAAATTCTGAAAACAAACACTAATATGTTGTCCCAATATGTCTTAAATTCCGGCAAGCGCTGCAAGTTCTTCGCGCGGTCTTTCCGAACTTTTGATGGTCTTTACATAGATAAGTCATGCTGATGGTCTGCTTGTTCCTGATAAGGTTCTCGTTCAGCGGTAAGAGAAAAGGAAAGATGCTCTCCGCGTTCTTCACCGCTCGCCGACTTCCAACCATCGCTATTTTCTTTGCAAGAATACGAGCAGCACTCGGACACAATGCACAGCGTTTTCTGGTTGTATTGTTTTAGGGAAAAAAGAACTCGTTGCGCATCGTAATTTTAGACGTCGTTTGCGTATCACCGGTAGAGTTGTTTTTTTTTTTTTTTAAAGGTCAGGTTAAAACATAAGTAAGCAAATGAACGCCAGTTTTTACCTCCATCGGGGAATTAATTGTAAACGTTGTTTAGACATTATTACTTTCAAAACAATTTTTTTGTTAAAAAAGGGCTAGTTTTGAATGAAAGCAACCGTGAAATTAATTGGAATATTGGTTGTTCTGTGAGTCGGTCTCTTCGTGACATAATCACTTTCTCCCTCCAACAAAATAAGCTTGTCAAATATACCCCACGTTCATTCGCGGTCAGCGGGCTCCGCGACGGCGCGAAGTTTTCTCAGAAAACAGCAGGATGATGCTGCATGCAGCTCACGATGAATCATTCGGTCCGCCGTTCGGTGGTTCCAACTATCCATCCCCTGCAAGCACCTAAAAACTCTCCCGCCCTTAGTTATTTCAACCGCACCGCGTGTGCGAGATGACTCTTCGGGGGTTCCAACCGCGGCCCACAACCTCGCCAAAGCGAAGACGGGTATTGCCATCGCGGGCAGCGAGTTGCGCGCGCGCGCGCGCGCTGAGGAGCAGGTCTCTACTCCCTCGGAACGGAATCCAGACTTCGTCACGGCATGGGCTTCGTCACGGGGCTCTCGGCCCAAACTCGGCCACACCAGCGCCAACATTCGCAAGCAGCACGCGGCGGGTGGCGGGGAGTGCTGCCACGAAGTGGGGAGATGAGAAAACGAGGCCCACACGCGCTCGCACAAGAGCGTGGCGCGGAGCCCAAATGCTCTACAGCGGCGCTTCAACCTCACACGACCAATTACGAAGTGCCCTCGCCTGGCCTGGCTTGTAATGGTTGTAATTAGGGGCGTCGCGGCAAAAGGAAATGGATCCGACAACTGCGGGCCGTAGAAAGTGCCCACCGCGCGAGGATTATACCATACGAGAGACCCGCCATCCCGCGGCCATCTTAATGAAGGGTCTCGCGCGACGCATGTCCTGTGCCTCTCTCACTCTCTTTTTTCACTCCTCCTTCTTTTTGTTCTTTTAAAGGAAGAAAACGCAGATACAGTTTAATTGTACACCGAGGGCCAAAGTTACACGGAGCATCCTCGCGGAACGAAGAATGGATAACATTCCTTAAGCCGTAGCTCCATCCCTCCGACCACGTCTGGAAAAAACAAAACAAAACAAAATTTACCGGTCATTTAATTACTTGTAGAACTAATCAAAACTACGTTTTGAATATTCTGAGATAAAGTTAACAAACAACTCCAAGTCTGCTCATAAACGTCATCGATTAGTCATCTAGTCACTAGTGTCGCATATCGCGATCAGGCCTTGATTTCGTCGGGTTTACAATGTTTCAAGTGCATCGGCTCAACACAAATGAGTCATTCGCGTTATTCTCTCGGGCATGGGGAACGCCACCGCATAAAACTCCATCGCTGCTACCCGAAAGAAAACGAACATAGCGTCACGGTATCATCGTAATCCTCATGACGATCGTGAACAGCGTGGACGAGCGATCCACGATCTGGTCGTACGAGCACACAGCCTGTTTCGTCAGACTTCTGCTTGTTGCTGGCAGTACAGGCGATTGCAAGCAGGGCACCTGGCCGCCGCCATGCCTCTGCTCGTGCGGACAAGTCCGTGCAATTGGAAGCTTGCCGAAGCTACGTTCACGCGCACGCTGCACATGCTTGCACGCATGGGGCACCAGCTAGGCGCCATGCTTGCATTTGTTGCGAGAAATATGAAGCGCGAGAAAATGATCAATTGTGCTGCGCGTGCTCATTACTGGTAGAAACCAGGAACATGCCAACAACCTGTTTACACGTGCTCTTCGGAATCGCAAAGAACAAGGATTTTGGGGCGAATAGGAGCTCTAGACAATAACTGGTGTCTCCTTCGGCGTCGGGACCTTGATGCGGCAAAATCAATTTGCGTAAAAAGACTCTCCGACCTTGACCATGGGGCCCAACATAAACCGCCTGCTGTTATCGCGCAAGGAATATAGCCTCTGCAAGCTTGGTCTCTGCGACAACTTCGCTGTGTTCAGCGATTGACTTGATAGCTATCAGAGGCGATAACCACGCAGGACGAGGTCAAGAGTGCATATATAAACATGCAGACTTGTACCGAACGAATTACAAGGAATCACATTACTTGTAATCGATTAGTTTTTGGAGTAATTTTGTAATCAGTTGATTACTTTTATCAGGCAGTAATCACAAGAGTAATCTGATTACTTTTTGAAGTAATAAAAATGACTTCTTACCGTTACTATGTTTCCACATCCCCCCCCCCAAACTGACGAACGCCCAAATCATTAAACTTCTTCAAACGAATTCTATGCTTGTGTCCGCATTGTGAAGGTGCAACGACCACGAAGAAGGAACCCGTTTTTTCTTCTTCAGTACTTGTGAAACTGTGAAATATAGGTTGGAAATAGTTCATTATTCTGAGCGCTAAAGATGTAAGTCTTCAAACAATAAAGTAATCGGAAAAGTAACGGTTACTTCTTAAGATAATGTCATATTACTTTTGCTGTCGAGTAATAAAGTAATCTAATCGAATACTTTTCAGCCAAGAGTAATAGTAATTGTAATCGATTACTTTTTAGTAACGTGTACAAAACTGTAAACAAAGCAAAAAAAAGAAGAAAAACACGTAAAAATATAAAGTGAGGTAGAGAGAGGTGTTACGGTCAGGAACGGGCGATACCTATCGAAAGTCTGTCTCCTGATTTCTATTATCTGACTCTACAGCGTGCCCCCTCCCCAGCCCTTTCAAGAACAAAACAAAATGTACAGTTTTCTTTTTGTTCTTTTTTACCGCAAAAATAAAGTGCCCATCGTGCAACGCTCATTCTCCGCCAAAAATGTAGTGCTAGCCGTGCGAACCAGATGCCAAAGTTTCAGAAGTAACCGTTATCTCATTAATAAGAAGATATGATTTCTTGAAAGTTTCAGTGGGAAAATGGTACCGTTTTCGCCCGTTTTTGGTAACTGGTGCCATTCAGCTGATATTCTAAAATTTTCCCATTGAAAAATTTCAGAAAGTCGCCCATAACTTTTGAATAAAATAACGGCTAGCTAAAATACTTTGCATCTGTTTTGAAGCGCTTGTGCTACGTTATGGCGGCGAACGAGCGTTCCGCGATGCGTAGCTTATTTAAAAAAAAAGCAAAAAAATTATGTAATTTTTTTTTAATGTTAGGTGTGTATGTGTGTGTGCAGGGGGGGGGGGGAGGTACCCGCGGGTAC
The DNA here is from genome assembly GCA_037355805.1 of Ixodes ricinus. Taxonomy (NCBI): domain Eukaryota; kingdom Metazoa; phylum Arthropoda; class Arachnida; order Ixodida; family Ixodidae; genus Ixodes; species Ixodes ricinus. The sequence goes on from JAZHYW010056716.1 coordinate 245,204, forward strand.
ATGCCCCCTCAAGCGCCGTCCCGCGGCGTGAGCTGGAACGGTCGCAGCTGCCTGTGCCACTGCGCCGGATCAACCATAACAAAAAGAGAAAATAAACACCAAAACAGATTGAGAAAACGAAAAAAACTAGAAGTGCCTGAAAGATGCAAAACGGAGAGCAAAAAAAAAGAAAAAAAAGAAAAGGGGCGGTTGAAGGAAGAGGGCAATTTTTGTGTTTTCAAAACGCCTCCTTTTTTATGTTATGGTTAGTAGCATTTTCAGTCTCGGCCAAAGTCTGAATTGTCGCAGTCACATCCGTCGTGTTTCTCGCATTAGAGATTCCAGCGGTGGGCGCGCGCTCCTTTTTGTTCGGTGCGCCTTTCTTTTTTTGTGTGTTGTTCTCGCGGTCGTCTCTCTGCGGATCCCTTTTCCTCGACTTCGGTGCGCAGCTGCATACCGATTGGTCAAACGGCCTCGCGTACTCTCTCTTGACAGGGGCCGTGTCGCGAGACGACGGACGAGGAAACGTGTTCCGTCGGGTTCCATCTTGGAAAAGCCACAAAACGCTCACTGTACGACGAGGACGACGCATACGCGCGTGCATGCACTGTGCTCCGGCCCCGGGACGAGAGGCCCTGGAGAGCTACTTTGGCGTCGAAACAACGTGTCCCGCGGTCCCACCCGGGAATAAAAACAAAAGGCATTGGACATCGCCGATTTCGCAAGGTCGCGCATAAACTAACTGGGCCGGAAAGCCTGGCAGCATCGTGGATAGATAGGCCGGCCTGCAGGAAGGAAGCGCAGGACGACAGCGGCGCATGACTCGGCCTGACGGACGCCCAACGGGATCCTCAGGAATGCCAAAGAGGTGCAGGCGCATTCTGACGGAGAATATCTGTTCCCGTCGCGGTCTTGAGCGACGACCGTCGAAGTCACTGCGATCGCCGAACCTGACCAATGGCGTGTTCTGGCACGGCCGCTCGATCCCCACCTCTCGGAGCGGGAGAGGGGATCGAAGGGCCGTAGGTTCTGGACTGCGGTGTGGCGATCGTCGACGACGGCTGGTCAGGCATTAGCGCCGGGTCGCCGTTCCCGGCTGTTCGCGCTGCCGGATATGACAAATGCAGCAATTCCAGTTTTAACGATGGGCGAAGAGCCGGCTCTATACTCCGTTTCAAGCGACGTGTGTGCACCCCCTTGAGGTAACTGCTGACGCGAACGCGTCAGGAGTGACCGCTAGGCGCTACACAGACACCGCGTATTCAGCATTAAAAGTATACAGTTTTAAAAGCGTACTATTGGTTGCGCTAGCGCTCGTTCAACAAAGGGTTCTCTCCAAAGCAACACGCACATGGCCTCGCGCCTGCACTTTCCACGACGCGTTACACAACTTATGAAACGGAGAGAGTACTACGTATACGTATATATTGCATTAATCACTTTTCGAAAATTCGGGTGTTTCTTATAATAATTATGGGAGCCTCGAACGAGGAGTTAGTAATACTCGATGCTCACCCGTGATCTTTCACGCCGCATATATACCATGTGGTACGCTGAATCGAGAACCGTACGGAACAATGTGCTGCCTGCGCGGCCTCCACTCTAATGGCGCGAGTAGTGGCCAACTTCAAAATTGAAGTAATGATTTGAAAACATATTTAGTTAGTGGCATGAAACCATTCCTCAGTCATGATTCGCACGCCTCTGCTCAGTTACTTCCCATGCTTGTTCCCAACAAATGAGGGAGTTGCATGAGCAAAGTCTTTGCTTATAGCGAAACGCGGGTCGTACTCCCGAAGCCCTGGCCAATTTCATGTCTGCATAGTAATCGAAATAAGTTTGCTAATAATAAAGCACAGTGTAATGAATCGGGAGAAGGGCATAAAGTCCAGATGAGCCGCAGATTAAGGACCCTTCAAGAGTATATATAGGGCAGGCTTGAAACAGAGCTCAGAGTAGTGACAAACACAAACGTTTCACGAAGACGTATATATAGGTGAAAATTGCTGTGGATTGAAACGCCCGTCATCTTCCTTCAATAGACGCATCTCAAATTATGCGAATCAACAGAAACTGCATGGAAACTTGACTGCATGCTCATGCCGTTTCGATCCTCTGTTGGGTGATTTGTTACATTTTAGATTCTAAATCAGTTTCGCCTGTAACTCTTAAAAGACCCGGAGTGTTTCATCCTTGGTTCCTTGTTTGCGATGGCCACGCAAGCCATGGAAGTTTTTAAAATTAGTCTGAAAACCGGTTTAAATACGAACACCAGGGAGCTTTGAGGGGAGAGGAGAGAACTGCTTACGAGGAAATCATAGCAAACAAAGCCCTCATTCAAAACACCACGTTGAACAGGAGACGGTTCCATAAGGGTAGCAATTAGAATCTTGTCGTGTACTGTCCCCTTCATATGTGCGCGGAAAACGTTGTCTCGTTTTTGTTTTCATGTCTTTTTTTTTAGTCAAGAGCATTTTTCTTTCCGCTTGTTTCCTTGAACGCACTGCGGAAAGATCTGCATCCTTTGTTATGTAACTGCACAAATGCAGTGTGCGATATTAATCCTATTTAATACGCACACTTCAGCATTGTATTAAATTGATTCATGAACTCTGCGCATTTTTATTTAATTTGTAGCCAGTTGCAACAGTCCAGTCTGAGCTCAAATCATTACCTTCTTAGCAACTGCAATAGATGAAAGTAAGAATAAAAACTATGCAGTACAGGGAAGCGTAACATTCTGACAGAGTTTCGAGAAAGAAAACATTGTTGTATATGCGATATAGGATATGCAAAATCCAAAACAAATTTGTTGCTTCTGTTGAGACAGCTTGTGGTCGGTCTGCCTTTGACGTAAGGCGGTCGACACTGGTCTACGCTGTAGAGGAAAAATATGGCCAGTGAAAAACCAATAATATTTGTTTTTACGTGCATTAAGGTGATACACGGTCGCGCGCCGGTACGATGCTCATCCAGATGGAAACAGGCAGGGGTGGGGATTGAAAAGGAGATCGAGACAAGCATCGCAAATATGGAGCATAGACGTAACAATTTGTGACAATTTGTTACAAAGAAATCGCTTGGAATAACCTTGTTAACTTCTGCTGAGCTTGTGACGAAGGCTTTTTTGTATATTTATACTCTGTGAAACCTACCTGATTTTATTCTTGGTGTAAGTTTTGCGAAATTCAAGTACCTGGGCTGTAAACAGAATCGAGGTAGAATAGGTATAGGATTGTTGTCCTAATGTGTATTTTTCCAGCCTCCAAGTTCCTTTTCGAGTGTGTAGCAGCAAATGGCGATAAAGCTCTACCATTTCCATGTAAAAAGAAAAAAAAAAGAGAAACCGCAGTTGCACAAGTACTAGCAAGCGCACGAACCTTCCGCACAATCGTTTCTGCTGACGTCAACAGTCCTCATAATACGCGCAGCAATCAAGTACACTTCCGCACAACCAAGCAAACAACAATCCCCAGGCACTTAATAACTCCACGCCGCTTACGTTCTCTACCATCTGCAAAAACTGTTTCCTAAATCTACTGCCGTCGGTGTCGAGGCCGTAGAAAGCACCGCCCGTGTTTAACAAGCTAAACATTGTCATAAGAACAACCGAATTTATCGCGCACTGTTGTCGTTCTCTGCACGCACACGCACGCACGCACGCACGCACGCACCCACATCGCGCATGTCGCGAGGACTCGTCGGGCTTCAACACGACGGAGTTAACGGGACCGCACCTGCGCCGGTGCGAGCACTGCAGAGAGCAAGCACTATATACGTGCGGACATGCTCCAGCATTTCTGCTCGGCTAGGCGCATCAGCAGCGTCGCGAGGAGGGGGAGGGGGAGAGAGGAATAGGAACAGCCCGGCGTTTTATTGAAACCGAAAGCAATTTCACAGTGTCAACAGGGGAACTTGGAGTCACGTACACGCGGTACTATACATTCGCGCGGCATGAACGCCCATCGCTTAGCTCCGACGCGGAAAACGCCATCCATATATACAGGGAGGGGCGAAAGGGGGGGGGGGCGGGGGGGGGGGGTCCCCTTCGCGCTCGTTTGGGTGGTGGTGGCAGGGGTGTGTGTACGTGTGTGTGCGTGTGGGGGTGTTTAAAGTGGACTGGTCGGGGGAGGGAGGGGAGGGGGGGGCGGGGGGAGAAGAGAGCTTCATAAAACGCGGGTTCACTGCACGCACTTTAAGCCGAGGCGCGACTGTGTGGCTGCAGTTTCGCCGAGTGGCGAACGACGCAGGCGCAACGGAGCGCTGCGAATTCGCGGGAAAGTCGTCATAGTCGCGTTCCCATTAAGTACGCCTTTATTGCTGCTGCTTATCCGATCACACCTGTGCTTTCGCGCATATACTCCTTCCGACGTTGCTTTTCTTTTTTCTTTTTTTTTCTTTCCTTTTTGATTATCATCATCTTGCGGATAATTCGCGTCCTTTTCTCTTCTGCATAACCCATTCTCCGCGCGTTTACGGGTGGGCCCGACCGGCCTAAGACAACAAAGGAAAGGGCCTCTCTCTCTCTCGCCCTCTTTCTCTCCAAAGAAGAAAGAAGAGCTCCCTTTAACGTGGCTCCTCTTGACGGCGCTATTGTTGGCGCGAAGGCGATATTATTTCACTTTACGATCCGTCCGTCCGACCAATTAGGCTGGTTGGCGGGCTGGCGCAAGAGCTCTTCGGAGATTTAAGGCTTCCTGCTAACGCTCATACAGGTGTTAAAACGCAGCCATTTCGGATCAAAGGACGCAGCATGGGGCCCGGGGGGAGAGAGGGCACGAAGCTTTAATTAGCCGGAGATTTACGAGAACCCCTTTGTTAAATAAGCCACCCCCTTCGACGATGACTGCCGCTCGGAGGTCATTATAGATGTTCCTTGGGGAGCCCCAAAAGAAACCATCTGCGGCTCCGAAGTGGGCAGGACGCGGCCGGGGATCGGTTGCCGGCCGTTGGCTGCGTCCTGACAAAGACCGAAGATGCTGTTGCCTGAAACCCCGTCGATCATTTGTTTACACGTTTCTGAATGCAGCTGAGCTTCGTCTTCTTATCGCGTATAGATTATGGCTCCAAGATGAAGTTTTTTTTATTATTATTTTCTAACTACTCCTTTAGCTCCGCAGCATATTTCAGTTTGCTTTCTTCTTATTTTGATGTCGTAATGTATTTAAATACAGAAATCATAGAAGTAGTATTAAACGCTATTTAGATGCTCTCTACAGTCAGAGTCAACTTTACAAAAAAACAAAAAAAAACGCAGGCCGTGCTGAATTTGGACCGTCTTATTAACGCAGCCAATGAGCTTGCTCCATTAGCCGATAAGAACAAATAAAGAAACAAAAAGAAAAAAAAGTTATTCTTTGTGGTAATCAAGAAAAAGGTTTTCTGAATGACCGTTTAAAATCGTCTTCGCTATTCTTTGAAAGGTATTGCCCATCCGCTTATTCTGTCACCCACCCTTTAATTCGGGAGCGCGTGATGGGAACCCTTCGCGGGATTTGGTCTTCGCACAGCATTGCGCGGCCTTTTCACGTCCAGTGCGGAGCTGCGTCTCATGCAATGGGAAAGTGGAAATGGATGAGGCTTTGTTTTCTTTCATCTCCGTGTTACGCGTAATTGGGATTTTCTGAACTTTCAAAGAACAACGAAGGTTCCTGTTACCTACGACTTTCCATGCATCGCCGCTCTGGTTATATGATAGCAGGCACGTATCCAGGGGGAGGCCCATGGGGCCCGGGCCCCCCCCCCCCCCCCCGAAATCTTTCATTTTGCTGGGACCTCCTCTCCTCCCTCCCCCTCATACAGCATTTTGTCGTGGGCGGGCCCCCCTCGAAACAAAATCCTGGCTACGTGCCTGTATGATAGCATAGTGCATATAGGTTTTCTTGCGGCGGCGCGGGCTTTGTTCCTTAGTTTAGTTTTGTGTTTGTTGTAACCTAAATTATGTCGTACCTAAAATAAAAATTTTAGCTCCATATATTTATTTTTTTTTTTTGGGGGGGGGGGGGGAGGGGCTGTTAAGCTCTGCAACTCTGTAGCCTCCTGCAGTGAGCATAAAAGAAGTCGACTCCAGCAACCTTCACGTCAGGACAGCAGGTATTACAGTCGCAGAAGCTTTGATAAGCCGACGACGTATACAGTACACGGACAAGGGTGTACTTGGGATCGGGTCAGAAAGAATCCATATTTCACTTATTATAAATACGATAAAAGAAGAAAAAAAAAGAAGGCATTAAAGCGAGTTAAGCACAAAAACACTAGTTTAATGCAACGCTTTTATCGGCTGCTCTGCGTTACTGAGCTTTGTAAACTGTCCGATTAACGCGATAACATCCAGCAATTGCTCTTCGTTCAGACAAGGAGAAAGAACAATACTTCCGGCAATTAAATTACTCCTTCGTATATGCCCAAGTAGTTCTTTAATTTGTACGTACTCAACTCTATTTTCTCCTCTTTATCATCTGTTTTTTTTTTTTTTTAAGGATCGCTGCAGCGCATGGTCGAAAAGCCTTCACATTCTTCCTAAGTTTTTTGGTGCGCCTTTTATAGCGCGAATACTGGAGCCGGATTCCGATGGGACCATTTTTCAAAACGCCGCTTTCACGCTCCCCTTTGTTTATCCGTGTTCGGTGCTTCAAACTGACTCCCGGGAAAACCAAAGCAAAAGGGGCCCATAAAACAAAACAAAAAAAGAAATGAAAAAGAACCTCTATACTGGAAGGCTCCACGTTTAGTGTCTTTAACGTGGCGCGTGTTTCCCCGCCATCCAGAGCCGAGCGCCGCCGTCTGTGTATATTACGTATATTTTTCAGTCAAACGCGCGGGGCCAAGTTACGTCGTCTATAATACGACGCCAGATATGAAAGAAGGAAAACCGAAATCTGTTCTATAGAGGAGATTAACAATGCAATCTCGAGAGAACAGAACCAATGGCGGCGGGGGATTTTACTCGGGCTCCTTTCTGGATGCTGCCCTGCCTCTTATTTTTTTATTTTATAGGCGCCGTGAGGAACGGTCTTGCGATTGCAAGTTTCAGCCCCCCCCCCCGCCCTCCCCCGCCCCCGAAATAAATGATCCTTTCAAACGGTTCCGAAGCGCTGGCTCCTAAAACTTAACAGATCGACGGCTCTTTTGTTTCGTTATGTGGGAGCCTCCGTGATGTGTTTCACTGTGTATCCGTGCGGGAAGCGCGTGCCTCTGTTGTAGGCCTGGCTTGGTTCAAAGGAGGCGCGCCACGGCCCGTGTAAACAGAGCAATGGCCAGCTGCAGGCTGGCCGCCGCGCGGTCATATTCAAGCTTCCCGGGTTCGTGCGCACGGGTAACGCGGCCCAAGCTACGCCCTACGATTAACGGCTCTCTAATGCAGCGGGTCGTTTATAGCTCGTTCGAGGGCTTGCAAAGCCGCCTTGAGCTCACGCGAGCCGCGGCCAAGGCCGCGCACGCCTCGGCCAATAACGCTGCGGGCGCGTCCGGTAGGGACCCGGGCTCCGCTTTTATCGTGCTCGCTTCGGAGCGGCTCCGTCTTTAAAGAGGCTCCGTCTCGTCCCTTCCCAAGGGGAAACAAAACCCCGCCGAGAGGCCACTCCGCTCGCAGAACTTGCGCTGCATCCGAAGCTGACGATAGCCCTCGGTTCCTTGGGGACCTCCACATCTCCGGTGCCGCTCACCTCTGAAATACATATACGCGCCATTTTTTTTTTTTTATTGAAGAAGGATTAGGTATAAGGTGACAGAAAGGATAGACGACAGGAGAGAAGACTCCTGCATTCACGTAGAAATGTTGTTTCTTTGCTTGTTTGTTCGTTTTCTTTCTGCGCACTATCGATGGCCCATATGCGCGCCAGAAGAATCCTGACAAGTGACAGATAAGCGGCCATCTTGGAGGATTTCGAGTTAAGATTATCGAAAGGTCTTCGACAATCGAACCTATTGATGTGCTCGTCGATCAGCGGGACGCCCAAGCCCTTCGTTTTGTTGCGCGATCAAAATGTAGTGACGATAGGCACTGACGTCATTATGTTCACGCATTTTTGCTTCGTGATCCATTCTTCGGCGTTACTGTCAGCTGATTCTACAATTTCATTGGCTGCGGGCCGATAGTGAGATGCCCGCCACACCCCGTGTTTCGTAAGCTCTCGGTGACCGTGACAACACAAAGTGATCAATGTTAACTTGTGTAGATGTTCGAGGGAAGTTCGTCTGTCTCGAGGGCTGCCGAATGCTCCGACATACAACTGCTGGCCTGGGCTCTTACATACCCTCTTTAGGGATTGCGGAGTGGCATTCTTACCTGTATTACACACGCTATATAAGGTGAGAGGCATATATAACGTTAAGTTTCACCTCAGGACTTGTTGTGGAGTGAAGTTTCATACGGGGACTGATAACTATCTTCGAAACCACAATTAGCTCTGTAATTGATCGACTGATTTTATATATTTTGCGTACTCTGTAGGCAGCGAACTATTAACAGAAAGAGATAGTACATAAAAAATAAAATAACTTAGTTTTGAAGCTGGTGTGTGATAAAAAAAATCAACAATATAGCAACGACTCGCAAAACAAAACAAAAAACAGTCGACTATACAGCCACCACTAAACACTAGAAAGGAAAAAAAAAGAAAAAGAACATAAAGAGAAAGGTACGATTAATATTATATCTGTCATGTATACAAATTAAGTGTGGAGCGTGTTGGTAAAGTTGACGAGGAAAGAATAAAACAAACTTGGGAGTCGGGACCAAGGACGACGAACACATCTTTCATACGTTCATCGTCCCTTGTCCCGAGCGCTTGTTTTATTCTTTCCGCGTCAAGTAATGTACACGTATATGTATTACGCAACCACTATTACATCACATTGGTCAGTTATATTGGGCACCGCAGAATGAAATAAATCCAAATTGAAGATGATGGCAATTTGAGAGGGATGGTTTCATTATTTATTTATTTTGAAGATAGTGCAGACCAACTTTTGAAGGCCAGGGTATGGTGTATGTAGAACAATAAAAGAAGTTAGCAAAACAAATGAATACACAGAAACATCCAGTAAATCGAAAGCAGTCCAGTCCTTGGAGTCCACTGTAACGAAGAAAAGTTCATCGATTGCGCTAGAAAATGCAGCAAATGAGACAATACCCGTCACGCTGCGGGGCAACTCTTTCCACTCGCAGACGGTATACATTTTAAACATTTTTTAAACATTTTAAACAAGGAACATGTTGAGACATCTTTCCTGCGAAGAAATTCACGAATTAGTTTCTCGTGCTTCTGTCTTGTGTCACGGCTCACGTTATACTGAAGGTAGTTATCAAACTTTAAACAAGTTTTGTTATGTATTATGCTATGTAAAAATTTCTACGCGCTTCACTTTCCTTCATGACAACTCAGGCAGTCCAGACGTAGCATACAACGGTGAAACGTGATTCTTTGCCATATGAACTATAAGTGAACCTAAGAGATTTTTGTTTGAACCCCGTCCGACTGGTCTATGTACGATTGTGAATGAGGGTCCCACAAGATGTCAGCATATTCTAGTAAAGGGCGGATTGGAGATTTATACGCAGTTAGCTTCGTTCCATGACACGTTAGAGGTACGTGGGACAAAGGAAATCTAAGAGTCATTAGTGTTGCATGAGATGACTCCTACTTTACGCAGGTACCCAAAGGGTGCTAAAAGTATCTTCTTAGTGTTGCCTCCTCGCCTACGAATTGCTCTAAGGGATTACATCTGTATATACACCTATCCAACACTGAAAGTAAAATCTCGGTTACTTTCTGCATGGTGGCCTGGCCACTGCGCGTCATTGAGGCACTCGCTCGACAGCCCTGACGCTCGTGGTGCTTCTTCTCGCTATCATGTGTAGCCTATCACCAACCAAACCCCGGAATGAAAAAAAAACACACACACACATTTTATGACAAACATGAAGTACACCGATCAAGGAAGAGTTTTTGTGTGTTTTTTTTTCGAAAACAACTTTTAAATTTTAATAGGTGACTCTTCCTGCCTTAACGTAATCCACGTTAGTAGGGGCTGTCGATGAAGTAGAGCAGTGTTAAAAAAAGAAAGAACAAAAAAATAGAGGATTACGTGCCAAACGTGATAACCTCTCGCGGGCCCTGCGAAGGGCAGGAGTTTGATTTCAATCACGTGTAAATCTTTTGATGCGTAGTAACCGAAATTTCATTTAGGCTCCTTTTTCGCAGTAAGCCTCCATCAAAGTTCGAGCATTTCGGCCAAGAATCGCACCCTCCAGGGGGAAAAGCAGTGTAGAAGAAGATAAAATGTATGTGTATGTATGGAGTGACTATGAATAAATAAACGACGTAAATAGACCCGAAAATTGCATAGTCATTTTTTTCTTTTGGACCTTTGCATGAGCTGTGGCCCTCGTAGCCGGAACAATGCGTGCTTCGGCGCCACTCCGCCGATATGTTAATGCATAGATGTACAGGAGTCGTGCATGTGCGCGTTCGCGCAATATTAGCGCTTGTAATAGGTTCCATATACTGTGTTGGTCTCGGTTACGTCCTCAAACAGGCTAAGAATATGCAGGCTATAAGCGCTGGCGCCAGATGATTTCGTTTTCCTCCTCCTATTGTTTGGAAACGAAACCATATAGATGAGCCTTACTGAGTTGAACCGAAATCTCCAACATATAGTACTCTTGACAGGCACGTAGCAAGGGGGGGGGGGGGCATGGGGCCCGGGCCCCTCCAAAATTTTCCATTTTGCTGGGACCTCCTCTCCCCCTCCCCCTCATACAGCATTTTTTTATGGGCGGGCCCCCCGAAACAAAATCCTGGCTACGTGCCTGACTCTTGTCATAATTGTAGGACCGGAAACTGGGGTGAAAAACAGACAATCACAAAACACACACAATAAAAGAAACAGGCTATAGTGGTACAGACAACGTCTTCGTTTCTTCTGTCTCTTTTGCTGTTTTTTTTTCTGTTTCCCACTTGTTTCTTGTCTCACTTATCATCGTGATGAACCTGCTCCAGCTCGCCTGCACTTTAATCGTTTTCCTGTCGGTATTGCATTACTCTGCTTTTTGTACCCTGCCAGGTGGTCGCATCACCATGTACCTAAGCCCTGAATAATGTGCCCACTCTTACATGACTAGTAATACAAACAAAACACAATTGCTTCCTGATATATTACTGCTGCAGTATGATCATTTCAGGTTAAAGAACGCAACGTGTGGAGGTTGTGAATAACACACTGCAGTGTGCGAAAAGCGAAAACACTAGATGAATTCAGGTGGGCTATCTTCGACAGATGTGTCGTTTCTCCTAAAAAGAAACGGAAGTGACGGAACTGACGATATCGCGTCTGCTTGGCTAGAGGCTCAAATCACAAAAGAGGGTATTTTTGTTATTTGAGCCTCTAACCAATCAGACGCGATATCGTCAGTTCCGTCACTTCCGTTTCTTTTAGGAGAAACGAAACATCTGTCGAGCATAGCCCCAGATCTCATGTCGCTCGGCTCAACGCAGATACGCTGGTTCTTGTTGAAAGATATACCACGAGAAGATCGGGCGATTGTATACAGCACGTTCGAAGTCATTGTGATACTGCGACCCGCTGGTCGGCTAGCACGTCTGACTTTGACATGTTTGTCCTGTCTTATCTACTGAGTGACCGATCGGCGCCATCAGCTCGTGGCCACCAGCGGAGCTGCAGGTGCACCGAGCGATTGTGCGTCAGGTGCGTGGGCAAGACGAACGCAAGGCGCAAGCCACATTAAACCTTCGGTATTTAACGCTCATAATAATCAAATGAAGTCACAGTGTTTTTTTTTTCGCGTGTTTTCTTGTGTTTCTTTTTGTAGTTGTGAAACAACCGAACGGCTGTCTTAAATGTGTTACTAACAAATCACAAATGTTGGTCGAACCTGGTAGGAAGAACCTTAAAAGCAGACTCCTGCCAGTTTCATACTGGAAGACTACGTACGTTTCGCTAGGATCCCTGAAAAAGCGAACCTCATGGTAACCTCCTATAGCGACACTCCGAGGATACCAGGGGGCCACTTTTCATGATCTCTAGGTTATCATCACTTCCGCACTCTCCATCTCGCGACGATGTCATTTACTTCGTGTCGTGTGACTGTTGTTCTATATTTCTGACCAGGGCGTAACCGGCAAGGACTGAAGGACTCACGTTTCTTTTACTGGCCTACCAGAAGCCGTTTTAATTCGGGCATTCTTGCCATCCGACCTATTTGTCTACTGATTTTTTTTCCGTCGTAGTATTGAAGCGTTTTATTTCGTATTTATTAGCCGCTTCAATCACGTGTTAAAGGCGGAACGTCTAAAAGCTTAATCTTCAGGTGAAGTGGAATGTATGCACACACGTGGACTCAACTGCTTCATGAAGCTACGAGTGCCCTTGTGCGAAACGCCACAACTCTCTCTCTCTCTTTCTCTCTCAAAGGTATACTCCATCTCGATGCAGGGTAGGCGGAGGCCGGGACGCGAGCGCGCAGCAAGCGTAACATAAGCTACAAGGGCTAGCTCAAGACTTTCAGTCTCCTTGCCGTGCACACACGCTCGTGCAGTGCGATGGAAGCATCACTATGGAAAACATGTTCATGCCTGTAGCTTCGCCTTCGCTCGCACTTCTGGCGGCCATAGCAGTGTGCGCAGCTGCTCAGCGCGTAATGATGGTGAGCTTCCGCAGCGCTTTTGCAACGTCCATTCCACACCATCATGATTGCCGGTCTTGGTAGTGTGAGCTCGTTCTGGGCATGCCCAGTGAACAGCGCACTCCAGTACGGAGTCCAATGAATACCCCCAACTCAGTGCTCGCGAAAACTCAAGATTGTGCAGGTGTTTGCCTGCATCACGGTGTAAGATAATACTCTTCAGGTGAGGACAGCGCGCACCTCGCGCAGTGCAGATAAAGTTCGCTTTTCACTCTCTCTTTCTCTCTCTCACTATGGTTTCAAGCGGCGCCGGCAGATGACTCGTCGACCCGTGGGCACGGCAAAGACGGCTCGTGCCGCCTCATGCTCCACACGCGCAGAGCTCCAGCGAGGTTGTCGCTCGTGCAGAAAGACCACGGTGTACCGTGGTGTCATGGCAACGAGATCATTTTATTCGCTCTCACACAGTTTCGCCGTTTGGTCGCCGGCGACACTGTCAGCCGCGGGCACGACGGGCACGGTGGCCGCGGAATAATGCAGCCTTTCGGATGCCCGTCGAGTGAACACTATCTGATTCCTCGCGCCGCGCGTTCAGCCCCGACGCGTGTCCTCACCTAAAGAGTATATCTTACACCGTGGCCTGCATGCACGAGCGTTGTCTGGGACCTTGTCAAGCTGCACGTGTTGAAGCTTTTTGCCCCTGCTACCATCTTTTCTGGTGAGAAAAAAATGATTGATTGATTTATTGATTGATTTTCGCCGCGGGCGAGTCCTTTTGCAGCATGCACGCTGCTACGGAGACCCGTCAATGGATTATCGTACCAAACCGAATAACTAACGTGTATATACGGTCATACTTGAACGTAATATGGCGTTTTTCTTTTCTTTTTTTTTCCGGGCGGTGTTTGTCAATCTGGGCACATGTAATATACACCCGTAGACCAAGTACAAAAACACGGAACAAGAAATGTGATTCAGGTTTGCGGTTACGCGAACTTTTCGAGTAAAACGTTTTTTTTTTTCCTCTCTTTTGTTTCTGGTTCGATAACGGTCATTAGGGGCGACACACCGCTTGTTGCCGCTTCGTGCGAGGAGGGTAACAAGGCGACTTACGCGCGGAACAGACATTAGTCGTCAAGAGCACGTCTTGACGCTCAGCGCCATGTCCTGGAACGCCGCGCGGCAGCAGCGAAAACTGGCACTTAGACCGAACAATAGCGTTGACCATTTCATGGGCGCCCTCGACGCTTGGCCTTTTTTCTTTTTTTTTCCGCCGGGCCACAAGGTGGGGAGCCACTTTGTGCCGACGCGTTGCGGCGCCCTTCTCCGGAGCGGCACACGTCACGCCTCCGCTCGCCGCCTTGCAGCCAAGTGGTGCTCCCGCCGCCCCGCTCATTACGCTCGAAATTAGGCTCGACGCGGTGCGACAACAAAAGACGTCTCTTCGCCGCAAATGCTTCGAGAGGGGGGGGCACCTTGTTTTTCGCTCTTCGACCAACAGCGACGCGAATAGTTGCGAGCGCCCGGGTTGCCGGCTTTAAAGGCACGTCGGAGCGTTACAGTGTGCGATTGCCTTTTAATGTTCTCCGGGCAAATATAAAAGGGGGCAGGCACGAGGGGGTGGCCGCGCTCGAGGGAGCAAAGGGGGCAGCTTTTTCCGGGCCTCCCTGCGGCAGCGGCAGCAGAGTGAGGGGGGCCCCTCTTATGCTAATTGCTGGCGCTGCAGCAGCGCGGGCATGCGCGCTGGGTGCCAAGAAAACAACACTTGGCTCGCCAATGAATAAACAATGCGGCAACAGTTACCGCACATCTCTCACAACTCCAAGCCTTCTCGCTTACGACTCCGGCTTGATTTGTTGTTTTTTGCGGGGAGAGGGGAGGCCGCGTGTGCGTGCCATAGGCAGTAGCAGCAACAGCAGCAGCAGCAGCAGCAGCACGCGCCGCGCGATTAAGACGAAGAAACTAATGATGATCGCTCGCGGAAAGAGAAGCAAATAAAACGGGAGCAATAATTTGTCATGGGGTTGTTTACGGCACCGCGCTGTGCAGAGAGACGTGTTAATCATAATTACGCTTATTCCGCGAACGATGCGAATGCAACGGGCGGCCGCTATCTTTGCTTCTTTTGCCCGAGTTGCACGCCTATAGGTGCGTATAGCCGCGCGTGGGCGCCACTGCAGCCGAGCACCTCATCGCAGCCGACGGGCTTGCCGGCCTGGCCGCCGCTCTGGGCTCAGCGCTCGCCCTCTTCGGGCTTTCATGCGGCTAGCCTTCATGGAACGCTCCCTCCCAGACAAATACGTCGCCAACAACTTCTTTCTGTTTTTTTTAAAGCATGAAATGCTTTTTAGTTCTAACCCCCAATCCCAAACTTTTCTCCGTCCGTTCGTCCATGCATTTTCCGCTAAATTTAATGGGAAATCGCGTCACGTGACGTCACGTACACACCTTGGGTAAATTGAAGGCACGTGACCTATACGTCAACTCAGTTTCCCGGCTAAATTTAGCGGGAAATATACGTCACGTGACGCACCAATTCCCTCACCAATTCCCTAAAATGCATTTCATGCATTATATAGTACTTTGAAGGTAATGGGCTGCCAATTTTTTTTGCGCTTAGTTGACAATATTTAGCTACTAGGGTTTACCGCTGATGGAGAATGACTTCACTGTACTCATGGAGATGCTGCCACAATGCTGCTTGTTGTTGCATGCACCGTTGTCCGTGCATCAGTTCAGAAGATTGAGCCTTAATTCGCTGGACCGGTACGTTGCACGAGTGGAAGGGATACGCTTCCGAGAGATGTGGCCCGCCGATGCCTCAGTCCCACATAAACATGGTCCTTCACATTTTTCATACGTAATATATTCAACTTACCCCCTCTCCGCCAAATCGTGTCGTTTGGTTTTAGTCGTAATTTGTAACAAGTACACAGTGCATGTAAATGACGGACTTACGCAGGAGGCGTATGAATTGCCACTTTCCTTATAAAAATTATCGATGAGTTTCTATTGTGTAATTCTTCGCCTTGGCTCCTTTCTCCTCGTTTTTAGTTTGCTCAGCCTTCACGGTGTTGAACGAGCGCAAAAATATATGCGTTGGGGCCGTCGAAAAGTTCATATTTATAAGACTTTCACGATCCCTCCGATAACAATTGGCGCGTGCAGGCACGTCGACCGATTCGGCACGGGTTGGCGCGCCATTTATCCCCGCCCAGATAATAGAGCCGCGATGCCAGCCAGTCTTCGACGATAGGCGCGGCCAATAATCGCTGAACACTGCCATATATATTCAACGCTGCGGGCCAACTATCGATCGCACGTATACGCACGACACGCCAAGGAACAGTCTTGTTCCTCGTGCTACACGCTCGGAAATAGGAAACTTATCGGCGGACGATACATTGGAAGATAAACCATTTCACTTACAACCAGTCACCTAATCTGGCGGGTCGTGGCGCAACCCGTGAAGAATACCTTAGCGTTTTAGTGGCAACCTGTTTTATGGCTTACCACGGGAGATGGCGAACCAACAAAGGTCCGACAGTGATTCCCTCCGGGACATTCGCTTGGCAGTATTTTATGGTGCTTCGCCACAGCGACCACAAACCGGTCCCATCGCCGGATGGGTTCCTGGACGTCCCTTCGCTCTTTTTTGACCTTTCGTTCTCGCGCTTTCTCCGACAAGAGGCGCAAGTAAAGATTGCTTTTACATTTTATGACTCCGGGTGCTTTTAGCCAAACATTCGGAACGCAGACGTTATGTGTGCGCCACAAACAGGTAGGAAACAACTGTTATTTCGAACTGGTTCAACCAGAGCTTAGACGAGACGTCCCCTGTTCTTGACGACGACTTGTTATACCTTAATTCTCGACGTGGGCGATGCGTCGATTGATGATCCGCTCTTTTTTGAACTTAGTGGAATGACTGCGCATTACGAGCTACGGTTGACCTTCCTTAAGCTTGCCTACTTTTCGTACGCACAGAGAACCAAATCTGTCACAAGAGATTGGTATGTGTCGCTATACTAAACCCCTTAGTGAACATTCAAAAGGTTAACTTTATTTTTGCGTGTTAAGGCATAAAACACACTTGCAGAACTTAAACGAGAAAGACTTGGGTCTTTCGTGCAGATACTCATCTATGGCTTCTTTGACGTGTACCAGGTTTCTGATACTTGAAACGGAAAACTTGCTGCTAGCGGTAATTAGAAATAGGGGAAGACGCACAAAACACAAGGACAAACCAGACGTCTTGTCCGTCCTCGTGTTTTGTGTGTCTTTTCATATTTCCAATTAAGATTTATGATGCTGGGCTATCGTCGGAATCAACTTGAGCGCGACTGATACCGAAGATGGCTATTTGCTGGAGAGCTGTAGTTAGGATTGTCCATCAGATTTGAGTAAAGGTTAGCCCTGTAGATCGATTGCGAATTCTCACTTGTGTCTTCACCAAGTAGGAGCGGTTCAAAGGGAACTCGGCTTTGCTGCCGCCAGAACAAATTAAATTTGATGGCGACTACTCCGTAGTTGAAATACTCCGACTATTATTTGTATTAAGTTTCTTGTTTGGTTAATTTCGTTGTATTCGCGTGTATAGTTTTTTGTTTCCGTTTCCTTATGACATTTTTGTTTCCTTGGCTTTCCCACTTAGGAATAAGTGACCTGACGAAGCGCAATTCAAATACGACCAAAAATTGAGGATCGATTGCAGGATGTCATTCGGCGTCGCTCAAAGGGGCTAATGAGTTCTCAGGGGCGGTGATTGTGGGCTCAAGCGTCAGACCTCAACCCTGAACCGAACAAGCAGCCCCTTCTGAGAACTCTCGCTGACCGACCGAGTTTGCACCGTAACTCAATATGCCAACACCAGGCGGCGCGCAGAAGAGTCACAAACGCAAAGAAGAAAGGGGAGACGAGGCAGAGCGAAAATACGCGAAAACACGATGTGATTCAGTGTAATGTGATAAATATAGGAACCTGGGTAATCTGGAGCCGCTTTTATTTTTAAAGAGCCGCGACTGTTTAGAATCCAAGTTTACGGCGTGTCAGCATCTGATAAAATATAAAGCCATCGTTTATTCTTTTTGGGGGGCCTGTTTCTGGGCTGTTTTGCTTTCTGCCCATCCCTTTCCATACCTTTAGATTAAACGCCGTGATATGCTCGACATTCTTGGAACGAAGTCGTAAACAGGTAGAACCAAAAGAAGAAGAAGAAAAAAAAAAGTTGGAGATCTGCTGCGGACAAAACACGAGCAATTTTTTTGCGCTTCAAGAAGAATCGCGAATTACGTTTCAGACAACACAGGCGGAGTCACGTAATTTCATCTCAATATTTCGCAAAACAAAAAAAAAAAAGAAAAAAAAAGTTGTACGAGATTGCGATTACGCGTGACCGAATAAACGCAGAAAAAGATAAAACATTAAACTCTTCGTTTTTTTTTATTTTTTTGGATTTTAGGTTGTCGATGACTCACCAGCGTGCCTCCGTCTTCAGTGTTTTTAGTATAAAAACTCCTCCTAAAAACGCTCCTCGACGTCAGTGCTTTTTCGTGTACATTATTCTTCATCTCAACTCACAACGTATACACCTCTCTTTATATATATATATGGAAGAAGCGCGAAAAGAATGACATTGCCAACGAAAACCACTGACGTCACGGCATGTGGCAGAATACGATTAGTGAAATTCTTCAGTTTCTAGGAGCGAGTTTGCGATAATATTTGTTACCGTCCTTGCTCGTTTTTCGCTTTCTGATTTGTTCTTGCAGGATTCTTCGCATCCTTTTTATCTGGTACTGTCCGATGTCCACCGAATGGTCACGATCATATCAAGTATAGGCCGAGGCGGGCATTTAATACGCTACTGGTGATGATACGGCTGCAGATATTGAAGTTACTTTTTGCGTGTGTGTGTGTGTGTGTGTGTGTGTGTGTGTGTGTGTGTGTGTGTGTGTGTGTGTGTGTGTGTGTGTGTGTGTGCTGTGTCTGGTGCCGTATACATCTTTCTGGAGAATAAAAAGAAGACTATGTTCTTACACGCTCTGCGAGTTATATTATTGCATACACACTTAAAATAATATAATGCGCCTGTTGTGAACTGAAAGTTGAACGTGTGAACAATGCGTCGCACTAATCACCACTCCAAGATAGAACTAAAGTGGCGATGTGAGCGAGTTGGTTCGTAAATAATACTAACAAAAACAGCTCTCAAAAACACGAAGGCAGGCAAAATGAGTACCCGGCGCTCGGTCCTGTGAACTTGTTTCGCTTGTCTTCGTGTTTTTGTGCGCTGTTATCAGAGATAGATCATGAGCGGGCGCGCTTATCTTAGCGTGGTACACGGAAGGCACCGCGATTACCTATACCCTGCTGCTGTCATACACCGTGGGTGTGGACAGGTCACACTGCTTGTTGCCAATGTTTGTGTTTCTCTACTCGCGCGTTATCCGACACACAAAGGTCGTTCAACTGCTATCGTCACGCCAATGCTTTGCTCTCTCCCAGTTTTGTCCTGCCCGGACGCTGTCGGTTTCTCTTCTCGAAAACGGCCGGCGACAAATCGCCGGCACGTACGTGCGTGCCGAGCAAAGAGCCAAGCGCCTGTTTGTTGCCATATAATATGTCCGCGTCGACTTAATATTCCCCAGAACAGAGAGATAAGTGTTCTCTCTTTCGAGCCTTCAGCCGGCCGCCATGCCCGTTTATCGGGTTCCGTGGTAACGACGTTTCCGTGCCTGCCTCCTCGCTGCAAGGGTTCGTGAATTGATCCTTTTCTGCAGCAGCGCCGCGTCTTCCATTGATTTGGGAGGCTTGAGTTTCCGCCCGCTAAGGCGCCGACTCCGAAATTCCACAACAAATAGGTTTGATTCATGTTGGCTCCGACGTCCCACTGATAGCGGTGGGAGGCCCCTCTTTTCGCCGGCGGTACACCTGTTCCTGCTGCTGAAAGAAATTACAGACGGTGACCGTGTACAGAACGGCGCTCAGAGTACGATCGGGGATTAATCAGGGGACGGAGCGGGTTGCCGCGGTGGCCCACACGAAGCCGTTTTGGAAAGGGTGGATCGAGGGAAAAGCGATGACATCAGAACCGCGCGTAAAGTTAAGAGGGTGTTGCGGAAGATCTAATCTGGCATATGCTTTGCGTTGTTTTACTCAGATCTCTGCTGTATCTTCAAGAGACTTTATTTTCTTTTTTAGGAAAGTTTGGAAGAGATGGCAGGGAGTCTTAATTGATCATTTTTGGTTTCCGCGAACAAACCCGACAGTCCGCAGGCTCGGCAATAGAGGGCCTATTGCCGAGCACACTTGTTTCGAACTCGAGAACTCTGTTTTGTAAACAAATGAGGAATGCACTCCGGCGGTGTGCTCTAACGTTAGGTGACAGACTGACAGTCATTGCGTGATGTATACGACAAACACAACAAACAAAACAAAAAAAAGGGGGGGGGGGGGGGGGGAGTCGTCACTGTCATAGTTACTCTAAACAGGACAGGGTCAATAAAATGTTTGGTCAACTTCAGGCTTTATGGGCACTCATTTCTTGAGCGTTTCCTCGAACATCCGCTCTCGCTGAAATCTCCGGATCGGTGATTCGGCGCTTATTTTACAATTGAAAACGAGCGTGTTGGTTAATGGATGCAAACTTGAAAGTATAAAAACAGCGAGGACGAGGACGGAAACAGGGACATCTTTTACAAGACCAGAATAACATGAAAAAGAAAAGCGGGGACAACGTTTCACATATTAAAAGCGGAGCAGAGGAAAGCACAGAAATTACAAACGCAAATCGTTTCGTCGACAAATTGGCTGACAAGCGAGCGACTACAAAATACATCCACAGCCGGTGGAATGTTGGCTTTGCTGGCAGGTAGAATGTTGTCGACTCGTAGCACGCCCGCGCATTAGTATCCTTTTAAAATGCTCGTCACGGTAGGGACAGCCACGCGCTCTCTCCAATGGCGACGAGATGTCGCGAGCGCCAGTCATTGAAGCGCCATAAGAGCAGATGTCAAATTTGCAGTATATGTGTACTCGATGTCGCGCATGATGTCCGGGAGATTTTTCTCCCCCGAGGTCGAGAGTAATATTTTATCCGATAGCGATCATAACGGAACCTTAATTTGTGGAAACTGTTCAAGTGAGAAGAAACGAGGATGAACGGTAGAATGTGGCTTTTCGCTCATGTAATAAACTATTTAGTCTGTTTATTTACGTATCAGATACGAAGACATCAGATATATCTCCTGCGGATCATCAAAATGCAATATTAATTGACGCCTGGAGGCAGCTGAGGGTTTAAAATTTCATCGACGGCGTATTTTAGTGGACGGTTGCTTACCTGACGAAATCTCATAATGAAATTGTCTGTCCCCCCCCCCCCCCCCCCCGCCCCCCTCTTCCTTGTTTTCAAACTGTCGGGAGCTATTAAAAAAAAACAAAAAAAAACACGAAGATTTGTTTGGTGAGAACTTGAATTCTAAATTTGGCGAGTTGAATGCACTACGTGACGACCACTAGAATAGACGTGGAAAACATGAAATTCAGCAGTTCCTCCCTATGTCCTCGTCGCCCGAATTGGCTCGCTAAGAGCTTTTTTTGTGTCATATTTGTGTTTTTGAGTTGCTCAGTCACATCTGTCGACCGACCGCCTGTCGTCGTCATCAGGCGCCCATGCCGACTCGGTCGGTATTACACGTTTTGTGCCTTGGACACATTGAAGGCTGCTGCGCCCAGAATATGGAAAGCTTCAGGTCCGCGCCAACGAGCTTGTTGGTCCGCAATGTGCTGACGGCAGCCACACGCTCAAGGTCATCCGCGCGTAGATATCTCCGTTCGTGAGGCTCTGAATATCCGCTTGCTTAGCTTATTTTCGAAGGAGGAAGCTGTCAGAGCGGAAGGGACCGCGTGCAAGGAAGACGCCATCGCCCCCCCCCCCCCCTTTTTTTTGTGTGCGTGTGTGTTTGTATTTTTTTTCTTCTAGATTGCCGATTAGAATGTGACACACGACCGACTCATCTGCTCTATCTGATTCATTAGTTTTTGCGCCGCTGTTGAACGCACATTAAAAGACAGGTGCTCCTGGGCGCGAAAAGATGTCAGAAAACAAGCAAACAAAACGCACAAACACGAAGAAATGAAATATCAGGACCTGTTCCTGTTTCGGTGGGGTGAACAAAGATGCCCCTTGTCGGCTTCGCACGTATGCGTGAACAGTTCTTGTGGTGTCGGAAGATAGTTAGAGGTTTAATGAGGCGAGATAACAGGTCCGCGCCCTGCCTTCCTGGGAGATAACACTACCACGCGATGGGGAGGAGGATCGGGGAGGGGGGGGGGAAGGTTTGGTTATTAATAATTATCACCGGGACGCTCTCGGCTTCCTGCCAGGTGTTCTCAGCAGGATCGTCCGGCTTTCAAGTGGCAAGAGAGAGAGAAAAAAAAAACACTTTAAGAGAGGAAAACTAAGACAAGCTATTGCGCAATGCGTCGTCCGCGCATAATAAATACGTTCGACTCGTAACTTCTTCATGACCGGAGAGGGACTGCTGATTGCCGACGCCGAGCTTCGGCTCAGAGTGGTTTTCAGGAGCCCCGTGTTTATGTCACTATGTTAAACGGTAAACTGTCTGTCCGAGTTGTTATGCTGTAATGAATTGCTCGACATGGGAAACATTCGAATAGCAAGTCTCGTGGAGTAACCGACGATTGGTGTTTGTTAGTGGGACATTATTGTTTGTTTTTTTCTCTCGGCTCTGATGAAGAGAGAGGAGAGAGAGAGGAGGATACCTTCGGGCCCAAGGCACTCCGGTCGTTTTTACGACAGATCGCCATTATTTATCCGTGTATATCCAGGTGTTTCTCCATGGTATTGTTGTAGCTCGTTAAAAAAAAAAGAAAAAAAAAGAAGCGATGCACTACCCAGAAACACATTTTCTATCAGCGAGTTTATTTTTCCTTGTTTTGACACTTGTGTGCCGCTGCGGCTTTTAATCGCTTTCGAAATAATTGTACGCGAGTTGACGTTGGGTCTCGAATCACTTAATCGATGTTACTGTTTTATTTGGGAACTTCAAAAAAGGACTAGTACCCAATTCCAGTTTGAACTTGCACGTTTTGCAAAAACACGAATAAAAGACGAATAAGAAACCTTATTTCGGAGTTCACAACCAAACAAACCATCAGAAAGAAAAAAAAACGCGTTAAGAATTGTTTTTGTGTGTGTGTGTGTGTGTGTGGGGGGGGGGGGGTAGGGTAAAGCGAATGCCCCGTTTCGTCAGAGTATGCACCACTCATCTCCTCGTCTCGACAACTTTTCACACGCTTATGCCGCAGACTGGTGGCTTGCTCGCCTCGAAGAGGTTAGCTTCCCGTTGAAAAGGGCGACGGAGAAATCGCCCCTCTTCGTTCGCCTAGAGACACACGGGCGAGACCGACGGCACCCGCCGTGCACCGCAATGTGATGCGTGCCCCCACCCCACTACCACCAGAAAGAGAAATACCGACGTTTGTAAACACGGCTTGCACCCCAGAGATACAACGCGCACAGGCATTCAGAGCGCTTTCAATAATATACTGTAAACGCCCACACGTCAAAAAAAAAAAAACACGCTGCCCCCCCCCCCCCCCCCTTCCCCACCTCTCACGAATGCAGTAGCAGCGTTCGCCACCGCCGCCTCCTTTTCAGCTTTTCCTCGAGCCGAAGACCGGGTTCCACGCCAAGTCCGAGAGACGAGACTCGGGGAGTGACGCGGGGAACGCCGCTCGCGACGTGCCCGGCCGCGGGCGCGCTACAACTTCGCGCTTGTGCATTCGTAGCAGCGCACTGGGGGATGCCCCCGTCGGACGGTATCGACGAATTACGGCCAACTATGAATTTACGCGCTCGCAGCGGACGGGCGCCCGCGAGCCCCCTTCGGCGTGATGTACGCCGCATGATGCGCTGCTCCTCGTGCGACCGGGCTCCCTTAATCGTTCACGTTGCGCAGCGAGCTGTACCTCGGGGGCCGCAAAAGCCGGACTCGTCGGTGAAAGAAGGCGCCGCGGCCGCGATTTGTTTCCGCCTATCGACAAGAAAACTTGTCTCGGCGGCGGCGGCGGCGGCGGCGCTGAGCTGGCTGGGGACGCCGCTCCGACACTGAACGAGTATAGGCTCCCGGACTCGATGATTACGCCCGTGGACTGTATGTAATGTACCTTGCCGAGAGAAATCGGAATGTAAAAGTGACTCGCCAAAGCGGCCTTTTACCAAAGTACGACGTCAGAGTTTGGTGGGAGTCTTACCTGTCCAGCTTAAGCTCGGGTTGACCGATTTATAGGGTGACACCAAGAATAAATTGCGGAGGTGATACGGCTTGCCTTTTCTAGAAATAATGTGCGAGTCTTGGATGCGAAGCTTGGGTTTTACTATTTGTTTTGAGTACCATGCATCTTCTTTCCTAATCCTTCCTTGGGTAAAAACACTCCCCTCCACCCTCTTTTCTTTTTCTTCACCCTCTCGATCACAAGTGACACACTGGTTTCAACCGCCCTACTTTTACCAGTGACTTACTCAGATTTACATCCGAACACTGCATTCACTATTATCCAACACCTTCGTAACTCAATTTGATCCGAATCGAATTCTCGCTGTCGTCTGCTGTTTACTTCAGGTCGTGATTCTTCGTCAGTGAACAGACGAGTGGCATTGGCAAACAACGTTAGTCGACGTCAGAGCGTCTTGCCATAGGATGTTCATTAAGGGGTCTGTCGCTGTCGCCACGTGCAACCTTTGCAAAGCATGGAGCACTAGGAATTCTTCGTTGAGATGTCACTGGAGACTCGAACCATCCAGTTGGGAGAATGGCTGCTGCACGAAACGTGCGTGACATGCTACCCGACTTACTGGAGGGAAGGTGACATTGATTTTCCAGGCTCATGGTATAGAACCAGAAATACAAGGCGAGTCAAATGGATCGATGGCTGTTTGAAAAGACGGCATAAATCGGTTTGTGAACCGATTTAGCAAATCGGGCTAAGATTCTGCACAGAGGTGACAAAAGAACGTACATTAAGGATATAAAAATTTTACTGAACAGACTTACCAGAGAAAAAAGGTAGAAATGAAAAACTTTAAATCCCTACCTACGGCGGCCGTGCTAACCGAAGTCGTCTAATTGGCGGATGAAATTTAGAGACAAAAGAATGATGAAATTTGCAGACAAAAGAAAACAGGCGCGGTAACGACCGGAGAGTGCAAAGCAGACGATGGCATGTAGCCCAAAAGTAATTCTCGAAAAAAGCGAAACAACACATTTGTTTTGTTGTTCTCATGTTATCTTCGTTTTTTTTTAATTTTTTGATTTGTAGAATAACATAATAATGCAGTGAGAATTCGCGCAGGAAAAGAGCGCATCGCCTTCTGTCGGCTGTTGCACCAATCGGAAGCCTTTCGTTAGTAGACGGAAGCCGAGGTAGGAATGAACGCTTTACTCAAGAAAATTTGTTCAGTGAAATGTTTATAGCCTTAATGCACGTTCTTCGGCCACCTATGTAAAACATCTTAGCTCAATACGTTCACAAAACTATTTATGCACTCCTTTCGAACAGCCACCGATCCCCTTGCTTCGCGCGTAGTGTATGTGCCAGGTTCGGAGTAACTCCATGCGAAACGAAAATTAAACGCACCATTCAATCTTTCTATTTCACTCTTATTCAATCCCCCTTCTGTCTTATTATAGACGCGGGATTCGTGTCCTGAGCTTTGATCCTGGGATGTCGTTCTTGGAGGCACGCGGGCGTCCTATGCACAAAGTTTTCGTTTTTTGTTTGGACTTCCTTTCATCGCCCCGCAGCAGACCGGTGCGCGCCGACCCGACACCGCCAAGCGCGGAGGATGCCCCCTCGCGCAGTCTCTGTCCAGTCTCGGCCCACTTCGCGCGCGGGCTCTTTTCTGCGGCGAGGAAGGAATCGCCCATGACGTCAGCACCGGCGTGTGTCCCACCGCTTGGCCGACGCTGAAAAGTCTCCGCGCTCGGCGGGGACATTAGAAGTAGGACAGTCTGGCACAGGCGTGTCCTGTCAAGGCTGCGTCAGACGTATCGCCATTGTTTCGCGAGGGTTCCCTCCGGAGCAGTTGACATCTCGGAAAGCTCGCCGCGCGCGGCTTTCTTTGCATTTCTAATAGCGGCGACCGTCATCCGTGTCACTGCTAACCCGGATCGGCCCGCAAAAGTCCTGCCGCCTGGCGCGTCCTTGTACTTTCGACGAGCGTAACACGAGGAGGGGACGGCGCGCTCTTCGCTCTTGCTCGCGCTCTTCCGTGTGCCGCACGCGCGCGCTCTCGCCGAGCATTCTCGGGGCCGCTCCTCCTCGGAGCGCGCACAGAGAGAGAGCCACGGGACGTCCGCGGCGCCACGTCCGCTCGCCCGGGGAGCCTAATGACGCAGCCCCGAAATGATAGTCCAACATTTGCATGTCAGACTCTCTCGTTTCCCGACCGGGGTCTCCTTCGACGGGCGGCGCCCCGTCCCTCCCGGTCAGTGGACACGTCGAGAAGAAAAGGATATATTATCGACGTTCTTTCCAGATCTCAGTATTCTCTACTGTACTTAAAAAAAAAAGACAACAACAACAACAACAACAACAACAACAACAACACGGGTCTTAAATTTATGGAAGCACTATAATTGTGGCCGAGATCTGGTCAATGGTTGGCTGTTGTTTGGCCGGATTGATCCGCCACCAAATTCTGGTCACCAGGGGCAAAAATGCTGCCTTCAAACGCCTGTCTGTCCATTGCTCGGGTTACGCCGTTCGAAAACGTGCATATGCCGAGTGCAATATGCCTATCCCTTCGGCTTTCTGTTTAATCGTTAAATCCCATGCCCCTCCGATTGCTCACGGCGTAGCAAATCAGCGCTTCAATACCGGTTGACCTCTTCGTTTTGTAAATCAACATATCTCTGTCTCTCTCTCTCTCTTTCTCTCCCTCCCGGGTTTGGTTAAGCGAGTCTGATTTGTTTCAGCCAACGATTATTCTTTGTCCGCGAGGTGGAGGGATAGGTGTCGCGAAGACAAGTTCAAATATGTGCTAATGATGAATCACTCACAGTGGGTTCTCACCTGGGAAACATTTTAGTTGCATGGATTTTTGTATTTTTTTCCAGTTGACTCCATTTTGGACTTTTTGAACGTAACTGAACATAATTGAACGTTTTTATTTTTGTTCAGGATCTAGTAGCGATTTTCTACTGTTACTTTGATCACTGTATACAGGAGTATTTTTGTGCGCGTATGTTGTTCGTTCACTGCGCAAACTGTTTGCAACACCAATTGCTCATGGGTCTGAAGACTCGTCATGCTTCATTTTAAAGTTTTATTTCCTCTTTCCCCGTCAATTGTACGAATAGAAAATAAAAATTTTAATATTATTATAAAATCGCGATTGTGCCAACGCGAGAAAACTTAAAGCCTGATCCACATTGTGCGATTTTCCTTTCGATTTCGCAGTTGCGACGTCACACGTGCGGCAAAAACAGCCAGGCGGAAGCTGCGGCACCCGGCGTCACACCTGCGAATTCGCGTGCGAAATCACACCACGTGAATCGGGCTTTAGAACAATCAAGTGACTGCGAAATGTACTGATTCAGGCTCTGCAGTAAACGAAAATAATAATAATAAAAAACAACCTTTTTCGCTGTTTATCTTTGTCTGCTCTTGTGACTTTGAACAAAGGCTGCCTCTGATTGGCTTTTTGTTTTTCTTGTGTCCGGTGATACAGATGCGAGTAGTTGTTTTTCTTGTATATTACGTATGAACCTAAACAGCATTTGCTTGTTTGAGTCTGCATGTTCACCAGCTCGCAGCCCATCCAGTCATAAAAAAAGTCACAGTTGGATGTACGGCGTGGCTACATCCGGCCGCAGATTGTAAATTAAGCCGTAAAACCGCTCACGCGGTGTGTTCCAGACGCTAAGCCCCAAATCAGCTAGCATCCCAGTTGTCGACACCGGAGTGAGCAGCCTCACCATCGTTATCCACATCCTGCAAACAAAAATGAAAACACACAACATGATACATTTGTTCACACTGTCGGCCACCGACAGCTCCCGCTCTATTCGACAGAAGCCGAGAATTGAAACGGTATACAGATTAGTGCCGAAAATCACCACACAAACCCACAGCGCCCAGCACCTCCGTTCGCAGAAAAGAGCCGTTACGGGAAAAGAGCGATCACGATGTCACCGCGCCGACGTCAATTTTGGTTTCCAGCAAGACTTTAGCGGCTCCGCCACGTCCCAGTTATAGCGGGCCTTCGAGCGCACCGACGCGTCAGCGTGCCAGCGCTCATTCGGCGGCAAATAAAAAGTCCGACACTGGGAAAAAGAGGAACATGGCGCCCTTGCATCTGCCCCGATCCAATCCGAGAGCGGTCGGCATCCGCGCAGATTCGCAGGAAACCGGCGGCAGCCATCGAAACAAGATCTCGAGCGTCGATGCCCCGGCGGCGGGGACCGTCGGGCGGGGAGGCTCCTCGGAGCAAGTGCGCGAATAAGTGATGCACGTCACACCTGTTGTTGGCTGCGCCGCGTAAACGGCACCCCGCGCTATCTGAGCCGGAAAAGAGACGCGCAGGAAATTGGTCGTTATGGCCGGCGCTTCTGCCCGGTTCTGCTTGGGTTGGCGGTGGCGCCCTCGCCGCGGCCCTCGCCGGAATTAAGACGGATACTGTGCCGACAACCCTTCTCTCGGACGCGGGCGCCCGGGCGACAATGGACAATTTCTTTGCACAACGAGGCATGATGATGATGCCGCGCTTAGCGGCCGGTAAATGGCCGGGGCGGTGCTGCGTCGCCGACCCGCGAGGGCTACATCGGCCATCGCCTTGCTCGAGTGCCCCGCATGCGGTGGTGCGGGTGAAACGAGGCCGCCTTTGACTGATGCGTGGCGGCTCAGTGCGCGTGTTGAACGCTTGCCTCGCGTGATCCCGGCTGATCGAGGGAAAAGGTCGCAACAAAAAGCTGGCGCTACACAGTGGCAGCACTTCGACGAGACATTCAATAGACGTAATAGGAAGGACTGCAGTACCCCCATTTCTCCTTTCAATGGCTTATGTTGCTCTTCGTGCTTATTACCGCCCCAAACTGTTTCTAGTTTCTTCTCGTTTTTTTTTCTTTCTTCTTTTTGACGTGACGCTAATTTTAGAGGATCGATGTGTGACTATTAACAAACCAGCTAGGTGAGGTACTTTGCTGAAGCGATTCTTATGGGAGGGAATCGGGAATTCCAGCGCCTTGATTCAGACGCACTCAGCGGGGTGGTTATAATTTGGGCCCGTTCTCGTCTCGATCTTCTCGTTTGGACTTTCTCAAAAGGACCGTTCTTCAAAAGTCGTCGGTTGGGCGCCGAATTTGATCCGTTCTCGTTACATCGTTCGCGTTTCATCCTCAAAAAAAAAAAAAAAAAAGGGCCACTTTGAGGTGTCGGCTGGGTCACAGCATATGCCCGAAAAAGCTTCCTTAACTCTGCCCCTCCCCCATCCAAACTCGCCTATAAGCAAGCGCTCACATACACACGTGCGCTAATTAGACGTGCAGTTTGGCTAAGAGTTCTGGAATACGTCCCTTCTGCTCTTGAAACATGCAGCGAAGGTCAGGACCCGCTCGTTGGGTTCTCCGGAAGGGGTTGCAGGCTCTGGGCAATGAAACACCGAACAGCTCCTTTATGTCAAAGCACGGCTTCGTAGGTCTCCCTTTTCCCGGGTTGCGGGAGGGTGTACTCGGAGTGACACCCCCCCCCCCCTGCGTCACACACACAGACACACACTCTGTACTCTATTTTTCCTTAAGAAAACGTACCACGCGCCATTCGGTCCCGCGAACGAAACCAAATGCGAATAGGCCCAAATGCGAAAAACAAAACAAAAAAACAGTTTGGATGTTTTGATAAGGTTCAAACGAGAAGGTCCAAACGAGGATTTGGCGAAACAAGAGCGGTCGAAATGCGAATGGGACGTTTCGAGATGCACCCCACCCAGGGAGCTCCAACAAGTCGGCCGCCAGCTTGCGACGCACGCGTGAGCGACTGCGGGCGTGGGGTGCCCGCGCTGCACGCGCCCTTCTCATGCTCGCCGTCCCGCTCATCAGCGCCGTCACCTCAAGACACACGCTCGGGGGCGTCGTCGGAATCGGTTATTATCCGGGGCCACTGCGACTCCCTTTGTCGCGGTCGTGTCGGGCGGCGCGAGGGCCTTTCAGCGCTTCCTCTTTGTCCGGGTCGCGGCGTGGACTGCAGTCTCCCAGGCGGGGCCCCCGCCGCGTCCTCTCGGGGAGGCCGACAATGGGGCCCCGGCGGGCCATATGCCGGCGGGCGGTGCGCACCGCGACCCGAGTCCCCGCCGCGCGGAAACAGTCGCAGGAGGCGGCTTCGCGCAGCCTCATCAGTCCTCCCACTTTCGCGCTTGTCTCGGTGTCCAACCGCAGGGGCCGGGCGACAAGCTCCCAGTGTGCGCGACAAAGGCTCCCACTTGAAGGCGCCCAACAAAAGCGGCGGGGAGGTGTGAACGTCCACAATGTCAACCGGCGCGTCCGAGGATACAGCGCAGTTGCTTCAAAAACGGCGTCGGTTCATTAAGCGGCTATTGTGGCAGCCGTTGCGGGCTGGAATGTCGGGGGGCGTGGAGCGCCCGCCTGGTAACAGTTGACGATTGCATTCACGCCCTGTTGAACAGTATAAACGTTTGCAAATGAGAAATGGCAAGCCCTGAGTTGTTGTGATGTTCCCGTTGACTTGAGAAGGGGGAGCCGGGATTTGTCTGGTAACCTGCGTGTAATACGATCTCAACGGCGATCCGCCGCAGCGCTCGCCGCTTTGTGGTTTCCGAAGCGCGTTGATTTACTACACTGGCTGCTGCCGCAGGCCGGCCACTGCATGCGCATGCTCGTCCCCGCCAACGACAAAAGAGAGAGAGAGAGAGGCCCCGCAACGAACATAAAGCCAAAAAGGGTCACCCAAGTTCCAACAACGGGCCGAGCCGGGCGGAAACGAAAACGATCCCACCCCATGATCCCAGCCAACGCCAAGGCTGATAGGGCTTCTGTCGGATCTTGCCTCCGCTCTCGGTCGGCATCTGTTGCTCTTGGACGAGCTCCTGAACCGAAGCTCCCATGGTGCGCCGTCCGACGCCGACAACGACCGTGGCACGTCGTGTGTGACGAGGCAAACTCGTTCGCGTGGCCTCTCGGTCCCTGCGTCGCATCCGATGCAACGTGACACGAAGCACAGACGCAGACAGAGAAAAAAAGAACGATTGCGCAAGCCACTTTTCAACATACAGGCCCGTTCACACACTTGCAACCGAATAGGAAAAGACTAAAACGAGACCGGCTTCTTAAGCCTCTTTCGACGACTTGGGACCAGCTCCGCAGCAGCGCATCCGGTCCTATACGCCGTCGCAAGAGGCTTAAAAACTGGTCTTGTCACAGTCGGTCGTACTCGGTTGCAAGTCTGTCAATGGGCCTTAAGCGTGTGAACGGGCCTTAAAAGACAGACAAAAAGGACGCACGGAGACAATGTGTTTGTCTCCTTCACACACACGCACGCACACAAACAAATAGAAAAGGAAAGCCGATACGGACAGAAAACTAATTATCACGCTACTTTACATAGGTATTGAGGTAGGCAGACAGTAGAAGATGTGTCAGAGGGTGCTCGAAAAGAAATTTACTCTGAAGTCCCGCTGACCTTTCATTAAACGGCTATTGAAAATCTAGTGCTTTTAGCGAAAGTGTGGGCGAAACAAACCGTAAGAAACAATGATGCAGCTTTGCAGGGTTGTTGATAAAAATATCCAACACAAGGAACCATGGAATAAGTTGTCTATAATATGACAGAACAGTGACGAATAATGTAATGTTGTCTACGAAATTAAACGCCTTGAGATAGCGGTCACAGCACAATAAATAAATTTCTATGTTGTACTCTCACACAATCATAAAAAAAGGAACTGATAAGGAATAGTTTCAAACAAACAACGCCAACAAAAACGAAACGTACTGCGCGATATTCTTTTTTTTTTTAATCGTCAGACGCATTTTGCATTTAATTTCATCAAAACTTTCTTTAATTAAATAAAACGGAGTTGCATACATTTTAATTCGACGAGCCCTGTCTGTGACGTGAAAAATTGTCAATTGCTTCTCGCACGTATTCCCTTTTTCGCCCTCGTGTTCAACCAGCACGCAAACATCTGCGTCAAACCAGGGGGTTTATTACCATCTATTCGTTCCTACGAATTAAAGGTTACAGCGACGCAAGAATTTCGAACGATGGCTAGTAAAACAGCGCACGTAGTTGTGAAATTCACTACTTTCCACTCACCGGAAGAAAAAAAAGAAAATCCCAGGCACACGATAACGCCAATAGTTACGCCCACTTACGAGAAGCTGCTTGGAATGGATCGTCTGGATGCCGCGCCGAGCGGCGAACATCAAAGCGCTCTATAGCACCCAGAGGGGCGCGTTATTTCGGACTCCAGAATCTCCTACAGATAAGTCGAACTTTTAACAAGTTTCCGTCGGGTGAACCGCATCGAGATAACACGGAGCATTAGGGGGAAATTTCGAATCGTGAGGAGTTCTCTGTGCACCCGAATATAGCCATTCTTTAATCCAGTCGAGTGGCTCGGTCTCGAAGGACCCTTGCAAGACGCCGATTGATTTGACTCTTCCATTAGGATAAACGCCAATGGCGATATGAATAGGCAGCGATGCTTCCTCCAGGGGGAGGAGCGCCTCGAATGGCACAGCAAGTCGAATAGCGCTCGGCCATTAGTGAACCGGCACTTAACATGGCGACAAATGTGGAAACCGCACGAGGAGTAATCGCTGCAGTCGCTCATTTGCTGCATGTCATTATTAGCAAGCCATCTACAGAGATGTGAGCGCCCACGCGACAACACCGACCTTGTGGCTGTTACGGCCCGTAAACGAGCCATTACGGAAGTCTATACTCCTTGAGGTCAACAAAGCAAGTGGCAAAGGCTAGCACCCTCGCAGTTTGAGACGTGTTCTGTATTTTTGTTCCGCGTTGTGTGGAAACAAAGTACAATGTGCGTTTCGAATATGCACACTTGAAGGATTCATTCGGAACGGAACGTAGCGAACGTCAGAATGTTTCATAAATACCGCTCTCAGTTCTCTCGAAATCAGTTCATCCTAGTGATAATTTCGAAGGAGTCGGACAAGTCCATCGACGTCGTCTGTCGTTCGTTTTCGATAAGCCCGAATCTGACGCCTGTGATGTTGCCTCCAAATCTACCCTGTATATATTTCAAACGCTAGAGGTTAGGTCGAGGGTTGGAAATGATCGAGTCTGATATCAATGCTGTTATTTTTTGTTTAGCGGCGTCCAAAAGCGAAGTGTCCTGCTCGCCCTCGCCCGTGTGTCGAAACCGGGAAAAGACGAGGAGCCGAGCAAGACAAGTTCTCGGCCCCTCCGAGTCTCGCGCTGTACACGCGAGACGTCTGTCGTTACAAACGCGGCGCCATCGGCGCTCGGCGTCATCGACGAAGCGGCAATCCTGTTTTGTCGTCGCCCGGGATTGCGTGTCTCGAGCTGCGTGTCGCCAAAAAAGCAACCCGAGCCGTTATCTTTCCGTGGCGCGTATAAATGGCATTCGTGTAGGAACCCGCGCGAAGGAAAAGCATCTCGGCGTAACAGTTGCGATGTATGCTTGAACGGCCGAGAGAACTTCCGCTCAGAAGATAAAGTTCATAACTGGAAACAAACAAAAAAACAAGGATAATTTGGCGCGGCGCCACGCGACTTTGTTTTGTTGATATTTAGTTGGGCATTATTAATCTCGATCGCAGGCGAAGGGAGCAGCATCCCATCCCTAAATGGTGTCTCTATGGACGCTCGACTGCTTCGGCGGCGCCAACCAGCGCAGCGTATACCGGTCGGGGTTTATTAGAGACACCTTTTGCATAGACAAATTGCGGCCAGTGACGTATTTGCGGCGAAGGCACATAAAGCTAAAACGTAGACTGGAATAAAAAAAGAAAAATCCCAGAGATACTAGTTTAATTACTTCAAATGGCGTGATCTGTATGCTGAGGAATACACTTGAGTGAGCTCAGTGTGGGTTGGCTCGGGAACGCAGTGGCAGGATTCTTAGGATGATCATTTGATACGGAAATTCCTTACAAATAATATAGCCAATTACTGCATTTTCCTCCCAATTTTCTTGTATTTGTTTTTCATTTTTGCTTTTTTGTTTTGTGCGCGAAAGTTAATGTTGTTTGTTCGAGACCGTTCTTCTGACGGAATGAGTTTCCACAAAATGCGAGGCACATATCTGTAGCTTCGTAAGCACCTTATAAATATACAGCGGCGAGTTTATGTATGCTCGACTGAGACAGCGCTTAATTTACGATTTCATTTTGAATTCGCGTTGTAAATTCGCGTTGTAGCTACGCGGCGATGATAGGGTAATGCGCATCGAAACCTAATTGGACACGAGGAAGTTTAAGTAGATCGTTTATATATTCACCGTTAACGATACTCGATAAAGGTGAAGCTATTCGAGCAATTCAAAGTGCACTTTTACGGGAGCATATTGTCCGAGTGTTTCCCAGCGGAGGAACTTTCGGTAAGAAAGCGTTCGACGGCGTTTTGTTCGTTCACGCGTCACCCCCGGAGACGGGCAAGCGCGAAACGCTGCCGGAAATGGCATAATGAACGCCCCCCCCCCCCCGCAACACAAATCGCGCACCGAGGAACGTGTCTTCTTCGTCCTCTGCTTATTCGTATCATCCGCTCTTTTCACTCGTAAAAGAATTATGCGATTCATTCGGCGCCTCCTTCGGCCAATTCCGAAACGGCTGCCTTGGGCAGGCTGCTTGCCAAAGCACAACCGAGAGATTTAAGCGGTCCAGACTGCATTCGACTTCGCGCGATTTTCACTCGGGCGGCACTTACATCGCCGTAATGCATAAAAGAATGAAAAGAAGAACAGGTTTTTCAGGAGCACACACGTTTCATTAGCTCGGCGAAGCAAATGGATGAAAATTAACTCGGGGACGACGGCGGCGGCGGAGGAAGTCGCCGGGCTTAAAAAGGAAGCGATGACAAGATAAAAGAAAAAAAGCAAGCAAAGGGAAAGAAATCCGAAAAGGGAGAAGTATAGAAAGGAGCAAAGTATGTTTCGGGGATCAAGTTCTAAAAGCGGGAGCCGCCTAGCACCCCTTGCAAGAGGACCACCCCTGGCGAAACGCTTCATACGGATCTTCTCCTTCGCCGGGAATGAACGTGCCCAGACCAAAGTTAAAGCGAAAAACAAAGCGAGACGCTAAAGCGCGGCGTCTTGAAAGCGCCGCGCGCGAAAATCACTTGCTCTAAGCGAGCGGCGACACTTTTGTTTTTTTCTTTTCTTTTCGGGCCTTCCTTGCGAATTTTAAGCGCTTGCAAATCTTCATCGCAATATTATCGTTCAAATAAAAACGCAAAAAAAAAGTGTTCGGAAATGTGATTTCTTTTCTTTTTTTTAATTTTTATCCGAGGTTATATTGCTTCTTTCGTGAAACGCTCATCGACAGTTCGTAAGACGATATAATGTGGTGTTATAATAGGAATCGTTTCCACAGAACGATGGAGGTTCATTCATTAAATCAGTGTGCGTAAAAAACAAAACAAACAAAACGAACGAAACTTGTTTTAACTTTTAATTTCTCGCTTCGATACCCACCGGATGCGTTACGTGGCAGCCTCGGTGCTCGTGGTGTGTACACAAAACAAAAGCGAAAGCAAAGCAAAGCTCGTGGTGTAAACAAAGTAAAAGCTCCAACTGATATGATATATGATGCACTGTTACCATCTGCAGTGTTCATGTGGCGGCCTGGCGGCTGCCTCGCTCGTTTGCAAAATAGGGGTCGTTCTCACACGTGTCGATAATTTTTTTTATTTATATTGTTTGTTTCATCGTAATTGAGAGCGCATTCAGAGCCTAGAAAGCGTACACTACAGGAAAACGACGAACACCGTGACGTTGTGTTTTTGGCAGTGCCCGATTGGTTCCGACTTAAGTCGAGGTCGCACGGCGAATATCTATCGTACGACAGACAGTCGGCGGACCCTAGGGAGTTTTAGGAAACCGTCTTCGCACATCCGACACGGTATACGATCGATGGGCCCTCCGGTACGAATCGCGCATGCGCTACCGCAGAAGACACCCACATGCGCAGTTCGTTCCGGACGGCTTATCGTACCGTATATCGGATGTGCGAAAACGGTTCCTACAACTCCCTAGGCTGTCCGAGGTCTTCCTCGTGTGACTTGTCACATTGGTCGTAGAAAAACCGTCTGCAGACGTGTTCGAAGCATGCATGAAGCGGACAAGCTTCGATCATGCTTGGGGCCTGTCCCCAGATAGTTCGGTCATGGTGTCGGCCGTGAACACCGTGTCTTTTGGATGCGATGCAGAAGCAGTGGGAACGGTTGTGGGGTGAAACACAGGAATAGCCTGCGCATGATTCCGACATTGCAGTTACGGTGCAGGAAAGGGTGATCCCCGCTTTCATACTTCTGCACACGTGAGAGCGCGCACGTGTGCAGGCAGGGAGGGGGGGGTCGAACCCTCTCCCTCCCCCTCCGGCCCGGGGGCCCGCTCGCTCCCTGCTCACGCAGTCGGTTTTGCACGAGTGGGAGCGCGGACTATCTCCAACTTATATGCTTTCGGGGAAAAGGTTTGTGGGGTAGAAAAACGCTCTCATGAATAAAATAGGCAGTATTGCTTCATTCATGTTTATTTAGTGGGATGCGGAACTTGATCTCAGATATATAGAGAACGGATATTTCGAAACATTTGTGGGGTGAAGGATGGAAATTTCAAGGCAAAGTATAACAAACTATCCTCATGGAAATACACAGTTCAATCAAACCAAAGTGAACATAATAAAACGACCACATGGTGATAATATAAAAAAACAATGTCAGTGATGTAAGGAATATTAAATTACTTGTAAAAAACAATTGCGTTATAAGCAAAGGGTGGCGCTGCGCCACCCGTTGCTCACGCACACCTTGTGCACGTGTGCTGATCAGAATTACGTGCTTTCGACTAGAACTTACCGCGAATAAAAATGGTAACTGTGACTAGTTATTTCAGAAAGCAATTTACGAGCTCTCTTGACCTACTCAATCATGCCAAGCGCTACACATTAAGATGCAGCCGCCTGCGTTCACGGCAAAAAATTATCCAGGACGTCCTCCGCTTGAACTTTATTGTCGCGGTGAACATTAAAAAGCGCTAGACCGAGCAGTCGCTCATTCGAAGTGGACGCCCTCAGGTGTGTTTTCAACCGTCGTGATGAAGAGAACGAGCGCTCAGCTTCCGCCGTTGTTACGCGCAGAGTCGCTTGGGATCTTGAGGACACGATGGACTTTCTGAAATAGGGCCTCCGGACAGAGGGCGACCGCCTGTAGCGCAGACGTCGTTTCATGTTTCTCCCTCTTTCATTGGACGCCTAAAATTTCTCTATTTTTGGCGAAGTTTCCTTCACTTCGTGAAATTTCCCTCCATCGATATGCCTGTCTTGATGGTCACTCGCGGATGCGATGAAGTCCACCTTGCTTTCTGCTTTGCATGTCGAGGTGGCATCTGATGCAATTCGTTATTAGATTAATCTTTTCGTTGCACGGAACATCAGAAACTTCGAAGAGCCTTCCTATTCTCACTACGCATGGGCGCAAGGGTAGTCAAGTTCGTTTCCATGTTCGGCGTGTGCACGGTTTGCGTGTTTGTGTGTGGTGTGTCATGTCATTTCTCCGAGTGACGAAACGACGAGTTCCAACTCATGAATTCTCATCACCCCGACGATATTCTGCCGCTGCCTTTGGACCACGCTGCAAGATAAAGAGGCCTAGCAAAGACAATACTTTCCTTCGGCATCTGGTTCTGTAGCACGAATTTGTTAAACCTTTAATAGATAATAGAATTTGTTTTTGTGATTGTTCAGAATTACCTTCGCCCTATATATGGGCCCCTATAGTGTTTGTGCGTGGTCGGTTGCTCTAATTTTTGAGCGTCAAGATATATTTTTTTGCTGTTTAATTTTTTTTGTGACAGTATATCTATATCCTTGTGTTTTTTCTGGCCTTCAGGCGTTGGTAATGCAGTGCTATCTCAAAAAAGCGGAGGGAATTGTGTGCTGTGAGGAAGCTTTTAAAGTTGGTGGGCCGCAACTACGACGGCAGTAGAACAGTGAGCCACCACGCCCGAGCTCACCCTGCGTCATTTGGAGGGAGGGGGGAGAGGAGAGAATGCTATTGAACCCCCCCCTCCCCCGCCCCCCCAAATAAAATTCTGGCTACGCCACTGCGTCCAGTCGTAAGCTCGTAAAATGTCTATTGTCAATCACGTATACAGTGCGCGACAATGTTAGCTCTAACACGGCTTCGGTACGTTCCTTTTTTTTTTTGCATTTTACTTTTAGATGGTACGGTGGTCACCAAATTTTACTACTTCCGTACAGTGTGCCAGATGACCGCTTTAGAACTACACCAGTAGTTTTGGTAACCACCTTTCAATTCTACGGAAACAAAAAACACCCAAGTGCGTATTTGCGTTGAGAGTGTCACGCAGTGCTTCCAGATACTTGGCATGGTCCAGAACACACGGCTTTTAGAATGTTTTATGAAACCACCATTTGGGGAGCGAAACATAGACTACCTTTGAAAGTCGGACGTTCATTGTTGGGCCGGTGTACCGCTGGGATAATGGGGCAACAATCGACACCATCGCACGGGAAATCTAGTAACAACGCACAGGATGACGACAGAGTCGAAATGCTGTCAATCGAAGGCCCGCAAATTTGCCAGGGTCTTTCATGTTCAAGGTTATTTACGATTTTCTTAAATATCAAAACAAGTCGTCTAAATTCGAAATAAAAAAAGAAGTTTATTCAGGGCGAGGCATATTGTTGCACATTCTTGAAGCAAGCTAGAAAACTTGAAACACGAGGGAAACATAATCTCTGTTTCTAAAAGGACTTCACGTTTTCACCACTTACATTGTTTGCCTCATATGAACGTTAACGCCCCCCCCCCCCCCCGAAGTTAAGAAACAAATGCATAATTGTTAAGATTTATAATGAAAGTGTAATTGTGAGTGGCGGTATAGGACCCAGATAAAATTTCCGCCAAGACAAGAAAAAGGTTCCATTTTAAGATTAACCATTAGTAGATCATAACATGGGCGTGTTTCCAGGCCTTTATCAAATTTTCATCATCTCCTGCGCAACACCTGCGTGCGAACATCTTAACCGCTCAATTTCTCCACTAACACCAGAGGCCATAAAAAAAAAAAAAAAGAAGCGCCGCGACTGCTTTGAAAAACGGTGTGTCTGTCCCGCCGTGTTTTATCTTTTCTTAATTATAGCACGATCGCGGTTTTCCTAATGATGACAGTATTCTAATGAACGTCAAGACAACAAAGAAATGCGTAGAGAACGGATGCAGCTTTTAGCAGCACTGAGCCGCGTTACTCTCAGACAATATTTATATATATATATACATATATATATTTTACAGTTTTGTTTTTAAGCTTTACAGATTTGTTTATAAAAAAGGCGTGGAAGCTACACTTATGCGGTTTGCGCAGGTGAGTTGTACGGCCAGTGGGGCATAGTATAGGGGGATATGCGTAACGATCAGTCGGCTAATTAATTAGAAGTCGTTAATTAACTTTTTAATTAGCGAAAATAGACATACGGTTCCAATTAGAAACTTAGAGAACGTCATCGAAAACCACTAAATCAACTCTTCAGAACGACTTGAACCTCGTGGGAAAGTCGGAGGCGCGCCAAACTTACCATTCGTGAAGCAGGCGCAAAGCTAGCAGTGGCGGAACGCAATGATAATCTAATCAACCGCGTTCCGCCAACTTTGGCGCGCCTCCGAGTTTTCCACGAGCTTCAAGTCGTTCTAAAAATAGTTGATTTAGTGGTTTTCGATGACGCTCAGTAAGTTTCCAATTTGAGAACCGTATGTCTAGTTCCACTAATTAAAGACTAATTAACAAATTTTAATTAATTAGCCGACTTATCGCGAAGATTAGCCACCCACATAATGTACCCCTCGGCCCAAGTGTAACCTACCTGCACAAACCACATAAGTGTAACTTTACGCCTTTTTTAAAACAAATCTGTTAAGTTAAAAAAAAATCATATTTTATATATACATACATAAATGCGTTATTGGACGCACGGAGCCAGAAAAACAATTGAAAAAGAAAAGGAAGAAATATCGCTCGTACTTCGTAAGCTAATTTTACACTATCATGGCCGGAAATGGTCTTCTTCTCAAGAGAGATTAACAAAGAAGGAAAGAAAGAAAGAAAGAAAATGTAGCGATCACCTTTAAATGTTAAGTCACCCACCACAACGCCACGCACAGCCGACGGAAGTTAAGCGAACGCATCTCGACGAGCCGTGTGTTCGGCGTCGGAAGACAGCCAGCATTCGGAGCCCTAGTCGGAAGCCCGAGTCCGAACAGAGAAAATCGTGTCCAGCGTCCAGCGAGGGGCTACGATCGATGGCGATCCCGCGGACGGCTCGCCTCGAGAGCGCCGCGCGGCACTGCCTGTCTGCACCGCCGAGTCCCCCACCGTCGCAGAAGCACGAGTCGGTGCCGTCTCGCAGTCGCCCCTGTGGAAAACGAGCCCTTGTCAGGGCGCTGTCAGGTGTCACCATCGTCATGTCGGGACCGCACCGGAGCGCAGAAATCCGCGGTCCGTCGCGCGGCGGTCGCCCTTGGGTGGACCCGCGCTGCCTTCCCCGCCGGCGCTTGGGGGCACCCGATAGCCATCGCAGCGAGCGAGGGACTCCTCGGAGCGGACGGCAGGGAGCCGAGGGTCTCCCGCGCGGGGGCTCCTGAGTCAGCAGTTTATCTGCGCATTCTCAGGTGTAGACGCGCGCGCGCACGCACTCGACAGGGGCAAGGGCGCTCGCTGCTCGCCCTCGCGCCGGCCACCGAGGCATTCTCGAGACAAGTTTCCAGCGGCCGGGTGGCCGCACCGTAGGCCGGCCGGGCTGTCCGTGGGAGCGCGGCGCGCCAGCAGAAGCAGCGCCAGAAGCGACATTCCACGCGCACAGATCCTCCGGCTTTAAGCGTCGCCGATTGCGTCACGCTGCGAGTGTGTTCTTGTAACGATCACCCCCCCCCCCTCCCGCCCTCCTCAATGTTTGAGACGCGCACGGGGCAATCGATAACGCCGGTCTCAATTCGGGGCAGCGCCGCAGCGTCCCGAACGACGGAACCCCCTTCCCTGAGAAGGTGCTGCGCGAGCTTCGGGCGACCCTCGTGTCCGGCGTGACGCGCTCCTTGCCGCGGGCGGGAACTCGCCGTTGCCGCACTTTGCCCCGCCGGACGTGTCGAGTCGGCACGTTGCTCCTCGACGTCGGAGGGACGTAATGGCGTTGACGGAGTTTCTCGCCCTCTCGCCGAAATCGCCGAGAAGCGCTCGCGTGCTGCGTCACCTCCTCGGAAGGAAGCCGTGGCCAGTGATGGGGACAGGCACCAACGTCAGCGTCGCCGTCGGGTCCGAGTCAGTTCGCGTATTTAAAAGGATCGGTCAACGCGGCAGATTAAAGTTCACGATATGTAAAACGTGTGTGTAGAAGTCACTAAAAAAAAAAAAAAAAGAAAGACGATGCGAAGGACCAACAATATAGAACAGTGTTCTCGCACCTGTCGTAAGTGCGTTCAATTTTAAGGGTCAGTGATGACGTTCTTAACGTCCGCGGGCGTACCCGGCTCCTCGACAGCGACTTTCAATGAGCGGACGGCGGACGAAACTAGTGAACGGAATTAAATAAATGCAGGAAATCGAGCCTCGTGAGCTCATTTTCTCATGCTTCCTTATATTGACAGCCCAAATAGCGGGCAAAACAAAAATTGCTAACATATAAAGACCGCTTTAATAAATTTTCCACTTGAACAAACGCCGATGTTCGACGAGTTCGAAGCGTTTTGTTTCCAATTAAACAAAAGAACAAAAACTCCGGCAAAATGCCAACACCATCCGCTTGAAACCACTAATCAACGAAATCTAGTTGGCGCCACGTTTTACACAGCGACACGTGCGTAGATGAGGACTTTTTTTTTATTATTATTAATACTTGGTCTCCTGGGACAGCTGGAACAAGGTACCGCTTTTCTACAAACCTGTTTTCTCTTGCCACTCTTTTTATAATGGGTGTGATTTGCGTGCAATTTAGCTCCATACCCGAAACACTGAACATATTTGTTTTGAGTTCAGCTTGCCAATTATCACGATGATTGTTCCTATTAATCCCATGAAACTATACCGACATAAAATGTCGTCAGACTTTCCGTTTACTTCTCCATTAACGCAATGGATGAGGAGGACACTGTGTTTTTCAGTGGATCCTCCGGGAACCAACTCCATCTAGCGGGGGACCGATGATATTGTAGAATAACTTACTGACGACTGCACAGTGAATCTTTTGTGTCGCCGTAATCGAGCACGTTCGAGGGAACCAGCGCGCGTGCGATATTTGTTAGAATCTATGTTTGGCTGTGTGTATGCTAAGTTCTTGAAGAATTTGTTTTGATCACTTAGGATTAGGTGCTGGAGATGTGGTCACAGCAACTTCACAAAGGGTCCCTTGTTCGCCTCATTCCAGCTCCCCAAATAAGTAGTGGATAAATATGGCCGACTTCTCTTCTTTTGAATGGGTCAACTAATATGTTTATATCATTTAGTCTACTTATTGTAGAAGGCTGGTATTAAAGCACCACGAAAGTGTAAATTATGTGCTGAAGTATCTAACCTCAGCACTGTGTTGACCTTCCGAGAGAGGCCAAGATTTCCGTCTCGCAAAAAGCACAAACGAATACTTATTACTTGCTGTTTGGATAACAAATTATGACTTTTTTAAACATTTTTGTATCCCAATTCAAGCTACAACAACTAGTAACGTGCAATGTGCTCATCGTGGACATCAACTTCGATAATAAAAGTTGGTGTTTATACGCATACTGTGTATGAGCAAAAGGTGGCGCTGGTGCCATGTTCAAGCTAACTGTTTTGTATGCTGTACGCAACACCATTCCTTTCCCCATCTCGCAACTCTAATTAACTCTGGGTGAAGCTAACTATGCCCATATTCTTTGCTTTATTATTGATTCTGGAATCTTGTCGGGAGATACGAAAATGTCATGGGCTGCGCACAGACGACAACGCGGCTAGCCTAACAGAGCCCGCCTCCCAATCAGACCCCTGTTTCATGGGCAGTTGAAAGGCCTGCAGACCGGAGGCCTTTATGGAATCGGCGAATCAGCTCTCGATGCCCACTTTGCACGCAATACGCCCGACGCTCTGGTTCGCTGACTGACCCTTTTCCTGTTTACAAACACGAACTGCCGCCTGCGCCCTAAGCGACTTCCGGTCGCTCTGTTTTTCCAAGGCTGTCGAACTTGCTTATATCACCAGTGCTAGAAAGCATACATGCTACACGGGCAACAAAGATGGAGATTTAACGAGGGCCTTGGGTTGCACAATTTAAAGTCTTGGAGGATTCAAGTTGGTTTGCGAGAATATTCGAAAAGTTTGAACATATCTCGCGCTTCTTCGTTCTTTTGCCATTCACCTGGAGAATCGGTGGTTAAACGTTTCATCGGCATTTCAATAGTCCTGTAGGCGTTACCGAAAAAAGTAACGAAATACGTTACTCGTTAAAGGAAAGCATTACCGACCTACGTTTCCTCGAAATAAAAGGAACGCGTTGCCCTTACCGATAAAAAGTGACGCCCGTAATTTTTGCGTTACTTTTTATCTATAAATTGACGGTAATAGCGTTTTTAATGGCGACAGCGTCTTTCGATACTGGGACAAAAAGCGTGGGCGTTGGGGTTTTTCGAAAGTGGGACTTTTGTGTGGGGAAAAGACAGGAAAAATTGGGAAGGTCTGCGGAATGAGCCCAATAATTAATGACTTGGCACCTATACTTCGTGTCAGCTTAAGTCAAGACGCAGCGGACGCCACGAGCTAATGGGAGCAGTTAAGCAGCGCCAAAGGCGCGAGTCACTGGGCCTTTTTTTATGTTTAAGATTGGTTCAGCGATGATAGAACACGTACAGGTACATGAGGAACACCATGATTAAGCGCTTTTGACGCTCTCCGATTGGTCCCATCAGCTCGTAGCGTCGGCTGCGTCTGGACTTAAAGGCCGACGTACAACCTCGGTTTTCTGCAGGGAAGATAATCCTCTTAGCGCTCCCTTCTCCTAAGCTGCGAGGGGAGCCAAGTTGGAGAAAGGTAAAAAGCGGAGAGGATATAAGAAAGGAGGAGGTGGGCAAAAGTGGAAAGCGCGAAGTGTACGTCGGCCTTTAAGCTAAAACGAAGTATAGAAACACGAAAAAAAATGTAAGTGTACTTTCTTCAGCTCTTGGAAAGGAGAAGTAACGAGTAACGTAACTACGTAGGTACTTTACCCGTTACTGTTTTGAAAACGTAATGAATACGTTAGTACGTTACCGAAAAAAGTAACGTGTTATACGGCAACGCCGTTACTTGTAACGCGTTACCGCCAACACTGCATTTCAAGCAGCGGTGTTAAGGTGGGCTTTGTTC
Source organism: Ixodes ricinus (assembly GCA_037355805.1). Lineage (NCBI taxonomy): Eukaryota > Metazoa > Arthropoda > Arachnida > Ixodida > Ixodidae > Ixodes > Ixodes ricinus. The sequence goes on from JAZHYW010056716.1 coordinate 289,462, forward strand.
ATTCTTTTTATGAACCGCATGTTCTCAGGGACGTCGAAGACCGGTGCACCCCCTGGTGGCATTTTCCATAAAAAGGGTCAATGAAAGCATTCGGTGCGAAGTCCTTGCCATGCCAGTGGTACGGGGTGATAAATACCACGCCTATTTCACGGCTATGCCCACCAAACAAGGGTATTTGACCCGGCCTCGGTGAACTGCCGTATGCATCTCTCCAAACTGCGTGTTCTGATACGTTCGTGTATACGGATGACTGTCGGGTCTGTTCAGATTATTCGCGGCCCGAAAGAGGCACGGCGCGATGTGCCCAGTGTTCGGCGACCGTTCTTTGAATGTTCGCGTGTTTCTGCAACGCAGGAGGATGTTCCCAACCGTCCGAGTGTCCTTCTCGGAGTGCAGCCCGACGCTCGGTACATTGTGCTCCTGGACATCGTGCCCGTGGACAACAAGAGGTACCGGTACGCGTACCACCGGTCCTCCTGGCTCGTGGCGGGAAAAGCCGACCCGCCGTCTCCGGCGAGGCTCTACCCGCACCCAGACTGTCCGTTTACGGGGGATCAACTGCGCAAGCAGGTCGTCTCCTTCGAGAAGGTCAAGCTCACCAACAACGAGATGGACAAACAGGGACATGTAAGCGCACCTCCCTTTTCTGTCCGGCCCCAAGTGTAGTCACTATAGGCACTGACCGGCGTATCGCTCGAGCCGCGTGTTCTACAAACCACGTTTTAAGGCCCGTTCACACACTTACAGCTCCTTAAGGCACGTTCACACACTTGCGACTTCTTAGGACCGAGTGCATTGAAACCTCTTAATATCTCAAACGACAAGAGGACACGCACTGGCACCACCTATCAAGTAGCGGTGGAACACTTGGCGGTCCCGTATATTTTATATTTCTTTCGCTCATTATTCTTTCTCTCTTGAATTGGAAAACTTTTGTAAATGTAATAAACGAACATTTCTCATAAGCAGTACGAACGTTTGACCTTGCGAATACAGCCAAACCTTCGCTCCAGTGAAATGCAGTTGCAGGGTCACCTCATAGATGGCGGCCAGTTAAATAAATTAGTAAAATAATAAACAGTCGCAGGGGTCAAACACAGAGCCGTTTATTGAGAGAGTTTGGCCATACATTGGTTTGAATAGGCGAGCATCTCGGGGCCAACCACAGGCCGCGAAACAGCCCCTATCGGTGGTCGTGTGCTCTAAATTTGTGACACGACTATACTTCGTTTCACCTTATGTGCGAGCGAAGGCAAAACTGGAAGCGCGAGCACGGGAAGCTCCGTGCGTTCAGGCTTTGCTCGAGCGCGCGAGCTGGGGAGAAATGCAAAAAGCGCTGGTCTCGCGCTTCTAGCTTTGGCTTCGCTCGCAGATAAAGTGAAACGAAGTATAATTTGAGCCGTGCCGAGCGGGACTCCGCGTCTCAAGACGCTCGCGCACCCCACCCTTTGCACTGCTTTCTTTCAGCCAGTCTCAGGACGCTGTTCTAGCAGTGCAGACAAAGGCGTGGGCACGAGCGCGTGGCTTTGGAAAGTGCCTCCTATGCACGAGCTCTCGTACAAACACAAGCGTTTCGCTGAGCTAGGCTCACGCGCCTGTGCCTTTGTCTTCACTGCAGACATTTGTGAGATGGAGTAGAGGTCTCCTGATTGGTCGACGCTGTGTCACAAATTTGGTTACGCTCTAAGCGTGGGGGAATATTCGGCGCTGGCGGCGGCCTTTGCTCCGCCTATTGTCCAAACTCTCCTAATATACGGCTCTGGTCAAACAGAACACCATCTAATTCTTTTGAAACGGTGTTGTGGATGTCTTAATTCGGTACTCCTAATCTCATTTGATTGACTGGGTTTGCTTATCGTCGATGTCCTTTCTGGGAAAAAATTATTAATGTCGCGAAATAAGCTAATCTAAGCTTAGTGGATTCGACACAGCGCACAAGAAACGAAGACAAAGTAGAAGGGTGTACACAGGACATGCGCTTTCCTGTTTACACCCTTCCACTTTGTCTTCGTTTCTTGTGCGCTGTGTCGAATCCACTAAGCATGAACCAACTAGCCCGCATCGCCACCCTAATTCTAATCTAAGCATGTGCATTGTGCAAGCCACTGCTCAGGTTTCGAACTCCTTATCGGAAGGAGGCGGCGGTGTTCTTGACCCTGGAAGCTTTGAATGGAGTCTGCACGTTGTCCAGTGGCCTATGCACCCCAGGTGCACCTTAAGGCTACACTTCGTTTCACTTTAGGTCCAGACGGAGCCGACGCGACGAGTTGATGGGGTCAATCAAACAGCGTGACAAGCACAAGTCACTGGGTCTCCTGTACATGACTGGTTCAGCGATCATAAAACACGTACGACACTTAACGAACACCACGATGTTAGACGTTTGACGCTGTTTGATTGCTCCCATCGACTCGTAGCGCCGGCTGCGTTTAAACCAAATGTAGACCAGTGTCAGCTCTGTTCCATGGGCGCCGCCATGTTTGTTTATGCTGACGCCACGACACAGTAGGGGCGGCCGCTTTTTTGCGAGACTCCGTTTTTTTTAGAAACCTTTGCACATATCGCAGTGCAAGAACGTCAGAAATGCATCAGCCACGAAGCTCCAGGAACTAACACCGATGCCAAGAGTGCCGTCAAGAGCAAACAAATGTCGGGGCGCCATTCCACGCTGTGAAGCTGGTTGGCCAGCGAAGCTATAGCTGTGGTATCACCTGCAACGATTGCCCACTGCACTATACCAAATAATTGACGAAAGAAAAGTAAATGCACTGTAGCAAACCCTTTTGTATAGACCCTTTTCGTGGCACACGGCACCAGGCGGCACTCCAATCTTTGACGTCCCATAGAACTTCCGATTCATAAAAATAATGAACAAAGCCCACCTCAACACTGCTGCTTGAAATGTCGATGAAACGTTACCAGTTCTCCAGGTGAACACCAAGAGAACGAAGAAGCGCGAGATCTATTAAAATATTTCGAATATTCTCGTAAACCAATTTGAATCCTCCGAGACATCAAACTGTATAGCCGAAGGTCCTCGTCAAATCTCCAACGTTGTTGTGCGTGCAGCATTTATGTTTTCTAGCACTGGTGCCATAAGCAAGCTCAAGAGGCTGGCAAAGACGGAGCGACCGGAAGTCGCTTGGGACGCCGGAGGCAGTTAATGTTTGTAGGGTTTATAATATTAAAGGATAGCGACGTTACTCCCCACATCGCAAGCCGCCGTCGCCGCGGCAGCGTGTGCAATAGTAGTCTTTACCGAGAAGCGTATGCGGTGAGCGCTACGTGCTTCGCACTGTTATTAGAGACGCATTCTCATCAATTATCTGGGTCGGATGCTTTCTTGTGCTTGTTCTTTATTAAAACGAATGCTGTACTGTATGTTGTATGCGTGATATGCACTTTTATTTTCAATCGCTATTTTTTTTTTCATGGGTATGCCGACACGATAAAGTTCAAGAAATCCTACCTGCGAGTCATACGCAGCTTTTCTGTAAAGTCTTGTTTTACGCGCAGTCCCTCTCTTCACAAAAGCCTGCGTTTGAGATTAGTATTTGTTCATTCTTATAGCTGGGGGGAAAGGGGGGGGGGCTGCGGGCTGGGCTAGGATTTCGGACACTGGTCTATATCGCTTAATAGCGCAGCACAAACGTTGAAATCGAAAGTGGGCTTATCAGGGGCTAAGTCCTTGTCAAGTATGCTCGACATTTCCAACTCTATTCTGAATCCACCTCGCGCAGCAATTAAAGCATTTGGCACGTATAGCCCCGGAGCAGGGAAACAAAAGCGCAGGACCACGACGCATTCACTGCGCGCGATTGGTTCAGCCGGCGATAGCGAACGCACAAAGACGCCGGAGCGCCGTGACGGTGCACTTTTTGCGCTGTTTGATTGGTTCCCGAGGATCGTGTAGCGTTGGCTGCGGTCAGATTTGGTGCGAAGCGGATTGTACAGACCGACTCCACTCAGTGACGTCACGCCACTGCGGTGGCGCTGCAGATGGTACTGCGCATGCGCAGACGCTTCACTCCTCCCGAATTCGGTTTCTGCGCACGCGCAGCGCCCACACCTGGTGTGGACAAAGCGGGCTTCTTTGAAAACACTGTGTCGGTGTATATAGTCAGTCCGACTGGTGGCGAAAGAGGCTAATTTTGGGCAGTGCTTGCCACCGAACGATCGGACGCTAACGCTGCGTCGCCGCAATTCGGCAGAGGCCATTCGGAGGTTCGGGCGCCAGATCTCGCCGGTTCAATGATTGCGGCCGGCACGTTGTCTCGAGAGTGTGAGAATTCCGCGTTAAGATGTCGCAACTCTGCCAAACCAAACTTCGTAGTGCGCGGTCGGTATAGCACATACTATATCTGTTCGTGAGTATTGCTCACAATGAATACGGCCGCTTACTGTTCATCTTGCGTTTCTTTTTTTTATGCGGATATCATTTATTTTTATTCGGAACTCTGCGTAATTTAGTGTATACGTTGTCACAGTTTTCTTGCGCGCTGCCGAGTCGGCGTCTTGCTGCGCGTGCGTGGTTCCTTTTTTTTTTTGTACCAGGGCGGAATGGCTCTTAATTTGCGGTCCCAGTGCAAATACATCATTTAAAAGTCGGCCTGAAGATACTGGGTGAAGCCTTTCTTGCATGACGGTCGCATTGATCATGCAAAAAACTCTACATACAGATTTGAAGCATACAAATGTGTGAAGCAAATGTGCTTCGCAGATGCCCGCGGATGTCATCGACTGTATATAGACTATATAGACTATATGAACTGTGGCCGCGTCTCGAGCTGCGTTATCGGAAGCCGCGGATGATGGTCCAGTGTTTCGGGAGGCTCGCTGGAGGGGTTTCGAACGCGGCCGATATTTATGCGCGAGCGTAAACGCAGCATGGGGGCAATACGCCCGCGGCCTTCCGAATCCTGGAATGCTGGAGGTTGATACCGCGCAGGTCCTCCGCGACACTGGCTGGTCGTACGTTTACAAGACTTCTACGTGTGTGCACGCTCTTCTTTTACTTTAAGACCCCCGCCCGTGCTCTGCAGTGAGAGTAAGTTTTCCGGCGAGCCGCAAGTTTTTAACGATTCTCGCCGGGATCGAGGGATCAGGATACGTTTGTCCGGCACATGAACAGTGCATGAAAGAAGTCAGGGATGGGCAAAATACTCTCAAACGTGTATCGAAATCCGAAAACAAAATACGTCGACAAACATCCATTTAATTACATATCCAATTACATTTTTTTCAGAAAAGTATTTAAATACAAGATACAAATACAACGAGGAATATTTGATCATTCTAACATACTGTTACAAATACATTTGGTTCCGATAGTTTGACATCTTAGGCATAAATTTAAGACCGGAAAAAAAAAAAGAAGGCCATTCCACAATAAAAAGTGGAGTCCGTGTGTACCGAGAATAAAGTGCTTTAAAGAAGCCGTGGAACAATATTCGCTTGAAATGTCTTTTTCTTTTTTTTTTCACTTTACACGAATTTACTGGCACTAGTGGGACTCAAGTATACTCTCATGCGACGCCATTGACCAAGAAACTCCTTTGTTGCGGTGTGATTTCAAGGAAAAAGCGAGCGTTTTCTTTCAATCTCTCCTTCTTTAAACTTAATGACGTAGTGGGTGGTCGCAGTGACGATATTTAAGTGCGGCTCATAGATTCGACCCGAGCATTGCGTGAGCACCTAATTTGGGCTTGTGATAATCAGTAGCTCAACAAGCATTCGGGTAGTGGCCCGTGTCCAATCGCTTCTATGACGAACCATAACAATGTCTGGAACTCAGCGCGTGTCCTGTGCTTTGCCAACCCCAGCGCGTGGCTATGATCAGCATTGGCGGCATATAATCGGCTCCAGATCACGTGGCCGCTTGTTCTGGCTGCGAGTTGAGGGAGTGAACGCTGCTTGTTTTTCTTTAACTTTTTTCTGCGACTTCTATTACGTGTGGTGAAACACGAACGGGTGTCTCATTGGTCATTAACGTCAGGGATTCGTTCTAAGTGGTATTTGCGCGAAGTACTAGAATCGTTGCATCGCCCCTCTAAAAAGAAAGTTGCGCAGCTTTAAAAATGAAAGTTATTTAGCGTATGACAGGCGGGTACAACATAAGGAAAAACGATGTATTGAATGCTGGATAACTTTCAAGGGTTTATCTGAAACAACAAAGCCTTTTAAAACAGCATGTCGTTAATGCGCGACGTCTTTAAAAAATAGGCACCCTATCAAAAAGTCCACACTTCTACCCATCCCGTTCATCCCTTGTTCTCCCCTTCCTTCTTCTTCTTCGGTGTTTAGGCGCGCCAAACCCCACAAGATTTACGGTTTTTGCAAACACCCTCATCGCAAAGAAGAGTGCCCAAAATCATATTTCATGGCGAGCAATAGTGCACTAAAGTGTATTTCGTCAGTATTTGAAGTACTCAATTTTATTCTAATTAATTACAATCGACCAATACATTCCGTAATATGCAATTAAATGCGAAATATTCGAAGTATTTTAAACTCGCATTTTAAATACTTGGATTCGAAGTACTGCCCATCCCAGATGTAAGTAAATACGGAATACAAAATACTCGACGTATTTTAATGCGCATTTTAAGTACTTGTATTTGAAATACTGCCCATCCTTGAAAAAAAAAATCAAGTATTTTTGTTTTTGCGAAACGTCGGCTGTTACTATTATCTTTCGCAGAAAATTTATTTTCGAGTCACGATATAGTGTTACAAGGCGTGTCGATTTATGGCGGTATCCTCAAAACGAATTTCATCTTCGCTGCATGCTGGGATAGACCTGGCTACAACTGAACTCGTTAAGGCAATCATCTTTCGGATTATTTATAAGTTAACAGAAAACGCAGCTTTCCTACAACACCGAATCGTATATATGCTTATTACACGCAAGGGAAATCGATCTATGTAAGTCGTAACTTAGATATACACGGTGAAAAAAGGTGAGCAAAGCGTCGGTTGCAGACAAAACTCGTCTTCCGCTTAAAATTGCCTTAGACCAGCAGCAGCCGCAAATTGTATCTCAACTGTGTCAAGGAGAAAGCGTATTCCAGGGCGCGATTTGACCCGTTGCGTAGCTCGCCTCGCAGTCTGTAGCGCATTGTCGGCACCGACGGCTTCTCAGCCCGTTATAATTTACATCGGCAGCTCATTCTTAAACGCTACAATCGCTCGCAATGGTGCCAAGGAAAAACGTTTTCCAAACCCCATCAGAGGAGTCTCGTGTACGCATCGAGAACAGAAAGCTTCGTCCAGCTCCCACGACAACCCAAGACGGTTTCGCATGACAAAAAAAAAATGCGTTGCGTGCACGCACAGCATGCGTACGATATATGGCATCCATGAATATTTCTTTTTTTCCTATGGGGACCGTTTGACCTGTTTTGTAACGACATAAACACAACTAGAGGGGGTATTCACTCAGCTCGAAGTAATGCGTCACTGGAAGAGAAATCGCCTTTCGACCATCATCGGTGTGATCAAAGCTGGGTTTTGTATGGTTGACTGCGGCAGGTGGTGCGTACGTGCGGTTAACTTCGCCGCGGTGGGTACCAAAACAAGCAAACGATGTGGATAACTTGCGTGAATAAGCATTTCTCTCGTGCCGAACGTCATGTGTGATCTGCGGAAGAAAGAAAAGATCAAACTATCGGCCGGTCGTCGAGCCAAGCCGCTCCGACGAATCCGCCGACGAGCCGCATCGACGGACGGAAGCAGTCGGTGTTCTGCCGAAGCGACCAGTCTCTGATAGATGGCCACTGCGGGCTTCTCGTGACTATCCCTAAGTTAATAACTCACGAATTTCCTATCAAAACGAGGGGCACACTTTTTTAGAGACCTTTAAAAACATTCCGGAGTTCAATTTCTTCTTCAGTGCTTACACTATCGTATCGTATCAGCCCAAATCATTACGGTATAATTTGGGCAGATACACAAATTTAAAATTGATGAGCGGCTTAACAAATACAATCGGTTGGAGTGCGTATACCGCGTGAATGTAATCGACGGTTAGCTTGTGTTTCGATTTTATGATCGCCAATGCGAACAGCTGCCGATACGTAGGGCTATCACGTGACCGTACTTGTCTCATGCCTAGGGTAAGCCTTCGTTCCAATTTACCTTTTGATATACGTGATCGAGTTTCAAACACAAGTTTTCCAGCAAGCGTGTCCGGCCCGTTGGCACTGCGAATTCTCTCGAGCGCACGCATCTTCGGAGAGGCGTTCGCGCCGTACAGCCTCACGCTTCCGATCGAACGCCACGACATCTGGGAGACACGCACAATGAGCCATGGGCCAGACTGCACCGACACAGAAACACGAGAACAAGGAATTGAGCTGCGAGAACACCACATGACCAGTCTGGTACACGCTACTCGTAAAAAGTGATCGATATTAAAATTACTCTTGGGTAAAAAACGTATTGAATTAGATTACTTGATTACTCGAGAAGAAAAGTAATTGGTCGTGGGAAAGTGACCGTTACTTTTCCGATTATTTTCGACTTTTTAAAAGGACAAATGTTTTCTGCCGACTTGAAAATGGGTCTTCCGTACAGTCCATTATTGAACTAGAGTCAACAAATTATTAAGTAACTACGTTCTTGATCCAGCAATTTTCGTAAACCAACTTCCTGCCGAAGACATTGGTTCGAGGATTCCTTCGTTGGCAAAAACGAAGGACGCCATTAGAAAAGTGAGGGGAAAATGGTAACTGTTACAAATGATTTTAATACTTCCAAAACTAGTTTACAAAATTCACTCAAAAGAGTAATCGATTACGAGTAATCTGATTCGTACAAGGCTGCACATGACACACGGTCAGAACGGCGGGCGGAAATGCGCCTCCGCACGCTCCTGGGCCCACTCCGAGCACACAGCGATGGCGGCCGAATCGGAACCGGGCTGAATCGTGACGTCCCGTGAATACTCGACGATAGAGACGCAGGTGGCGTCCTTTCGCTGGCACCTGAGCTATCGAAACGCAAGAGTGTTTAGCAATTGTGCAGTATAGATACTGTCGCAAGCAATCGTTTACCTACCATGAAAATAGATGTCGAAGCAAATAATGGCATCTTATTTTTTAACGCTTTGAACTCATCACCTTTCCGCGTTGATTTCAGACGCTTAATTGGACTAAAGTTGCTTTCTATTCTTCAAACTACTGTGAAGTCGCACGTTTTCACAAGAGGCGCTTTTACTTTCTGGCAACCATGGTGTACCCGGATGTCAGATTCAGGAGTCACAAAATCGACTTTAGTTTAGTACTTTGTACTTAGGGATGTTAAATAAACTTTGATTTGATTTGATTTGACTCACTGCGACGCAGCCCTTAGGTTACCATTTCCTTCTCTCCTCCCGACCCGCATGTGGTGAAGAAGATAGACATCCCCGGAAGACAGACTGCTTTGGGTTGGTGCAAATCGTCGTTTTTGATCAATCCGATGCACAGGAAGTTGAATTAATGCTTCGCAGTACTAAGCCACGAAGATCCAAGTGAATTTGAAAGTGTGTTTACGTCTGATTGTTATTTTCTCGATTATAGCTGCCTTTTATACACAGATCAATAATTTCATGGAAAATCCCGCGTACGCGGTAAAACCTGTGCCATTGGCGATGGCTAAGATTTTTCCATCGCGTCAACATGTTTAACCGATTGCTGGCATTGACCTGCCAGACTCGTTTATTCACAAAGCACGTGGCATTGCGCCCTTCTCTGGTTCAATGGACACTCTTTATGTGGCTAACGCTAGTTGGTTAGCGCGATTCTCGTAAAACGCGGTAAACTGTTTCCCAAACCACGTGCACAAAAAAAAAGAAGAAGAAGATAGAGGGAGAGGAGAGAGAGAGAGAGAGAGAAAGAGGAACTTCGCGAATATGTTTTCAGACCATCGCACGATCGTTAAAAACATTGCTCAAAAAGGTAGACGTAACTTCTCCTTCGATAGAAATTGTTGACAACAATACAGCACTCGCGACGCCCCCCCAGATAACTAATAAAAATTATAGCTCGCGATGAGATCTCGTCTTTCGAATGCGTGCACGTCGCGGCTGCGGTTTTTACAGTTCTCTCTCGTTTTCTTTCCTCCTCGTTTCTCAAGCCGACGAGAGGAGCTTGGCTATGCTCGCCACGTTGCACGAATCTGTCGTAGTTTTCGCGCCGTTTCACACGTGCTCAACCTTCCTAAGAAGGACGGGAGACAATCCTGCCGCGCACATTAAGCAGACGTGGCTTGTTCCATCCAAAGTGTTAAAAGATAAGACATGGTTGCGAAGTCTGCCGTCTACATACTGAATCGTCGTCACCGCCATAAAGCCGGCGGAGTCTTACTTTTAAATCAATTCAATTTCGTTCGTTTATTCTCTCGGAAATCGATAAGAACATCGCCGAAAGCATGGTGAAATGAACATAAAAGTAATTTAAGGATACAGGTTCCACTATCGCATAATGGCATCTGGAATGTGTTGAGTAAACGTCCAATTAGGTATGCTGTCGTGAACGCTACTCGACCATGTGGATATATGCGATTGGTGAAGCTATGTCCGAACGCAGTGCTATCATAAAATCTTCCATTTTCTTATTTCTGTTTCTTATATATATATATTTGTCTAGGCTAAACACGACTTTAGTCAAGGATCAGTTGGAGAAAAAAAAATACGACTCATTATTTTATAATGAGAAACTTCCGATGAAAAAAAAGACTATCTTGTTCATTTGTATTTTAAATAAGAAATTAAATTGATTTCGTTTATACATATGTTCAGGCGAGAGGAGGCATGGGCAAAATGCCAACACATCCCCGTTTTCTTGGCAGACGCGTACAAATCATACCAAATAAAAAAAAAAAATTCGTTACATAAAAGAGGAGAAAATCAAACACAAATACTTGTAAATGTACAATAAAAACACTCATGTCATTACATTGTAAGACACATGTAGACAGGATTAGCAAGTTTACAGACATAGTTCTTAAATTAAACGTGGCGATGCATTTTATACGGCGACATTGTTTGTTCTTAAATTATTATATAACGATGGAAGGTGGTGTGTCTCCACCCAACAAATATGCCTCAATTTACATGTAGGTGTTTATTTAATTTTTTTAAATTATTTCGCGGTGCCATATCGACTAAACTAAGAATTCGAAGCGCCGCGAAAGATACGACGGCGAGGAAACGATATGCCGACACCAGGACCCGGGAGGTCCGAAACAGGCCAGGCAAAAACTCGAGGGGGTTCGCTTCATGTGGTGCGGAACCGTCGAAGGTGCCGGCCACATTCCGGAGCAGGACACGAGAAACCCAAAACTAACAAAAGGAAAAAAAAAAGACGGTGGGGATTAGTCGGCATGTTTAAGCAGATCATCGGCCATAATGACTGGAGCCTCGGTCCGAGACGAATCCGTCGCTTTCGGACGCGACCACTCCCCGGCCATTCCTCGGGTCCGCGGCGCGCAACAGTTGGGACATAATACTCGTGTCACGCGGACGAGAGAGTCTTGCCCCAACAAGTCCGAGTTGCGTAGTGTAATTCGCGGTTTGCATATTTATAAGCGCCTGCCACGAAACCTATTATCCCAGGGTCATTGAAATGCCGGGCTGGTTGACTCTCTGACAAGCCCGAGCGGAGAGGGGAGGGCTTTCGGGGGACGTGACGGAGCATGTGCATTCTGAGGAGAGTCCCCCTTCCTGTGACATATCCGAAGATGATACAGACGACGCAGTGGCGAACAACAAGCTGTCAAGACAGCCGACTTTGACGAAAATGGATGTGCGCCGGGGCTCAGTTCCTGCCGATTCATGAGACACGCGCGCCGCGTCGACTGCACACCCGGCCGCCGCGGGACGCCTGTTCGGGGAACAATTACCAAGCATAACACACAACGCTCCGACGAAGGAGGTCGCCGTTGCCCGCTGTCCGGCCGACCGCGCTAACCGCAGCCTCGCTCGCGGGAGGGAAATAAACCCGGAGAGTATCGCGGGAGGGGTGTGCCCGAGGGGGAGGGGTTCCCGCCCCCCCCCCCATCCCTTTTCGTAGGAGAGGTCCGACAAGCCATGTCCACGCTTTGCCAAGCCCCCGAGCAAAGCACGCGCCTCTTTTTATTATTTCGGTGCAGTCTATCGAACGCACGCCTTTGTCGCGCAATCATATATGTCGTTATGTAAGTTCGTACGATTTTGAGGTGCAAGTGCTCATACTGGAGTGCATTCATTACCTGTTGTATTCGAATTTCATAATTTTTGGACCATATACTCCATTCGATCGATCTCTTTGAGTGAAGTGCAGACTTCATTCTACCTCTTCTTGTTTTCATCGAATAAGCATTTAATTGAATTGCGTGGGTCTACTTTGCTCTGGGACAAGTCAAATCCTGATCGGGTTTACGCAATCGTTTCCGGAATTAATGGCCTCTGACGAGGAATTTATGCGTACCCAGATTTTGATGGAAACACAATCTCCAAAGTTTCATGCGTCAAGAGCAAAATATTTTCGGTTAAAAACTTGACTTTTGTTTTAGAAATCGCAGCTCAGGGTGGCCCCGTCGTTGCGATGACGACGCAAAACTCGGAATATTTCGAAGGTAATTAGCCGTCTGAGGCACATATTCATTAATAACGAATAACAGAATCTACACTAACTACACTACGTATTTTATCACCACCAAACCGATATAACTTGAAAGAACACACCGAACGCGTATGTAGTCGTGTGGATGAACAACCCATGACACCCTCCAACATCGTGTTTGTTTATCCGAGCTGAACCTCTAGTTTTTGTGTGACTCTGTTTGTCTCACCCGATAGACATCTCTAGTGTAAGAAAAAATAACTTGCTGAGTGGTGCCTAAACAACGTAATCTAGCGTTGCACGAAAAACAAAACCAAAATGAGCTTATTTTCGGGGATGCCAGAACAGCGCGACTTTTCGGGAAAGCCCACTTGAGGCACAGAACAGTTGACGCGAGCTCTCGCACCCTAGATTTCCGCGAATACTTGCACTCTTATCTATAGGATATCTTGTTTTGCCGACCTAGCTGTAGCGAAATGCGTGGGCGCTAGAATCAAAAGCCAGAAATAAAACTTTTGCTGGTGCAGCTGCAGAAAAATGAATACACAGCGAAATGTGCGCTATCTCTTTCCTGCACGACTTATGCAGGGCGCCGACAAAACATCCATGGCCGTGATGCACACAATTCCGTACGCTATTTTTGTTCTTTACCGCCATTTTATTAAAGTATACATTGCACGCGCCAGTCAAGTGTCGATCTCAATGAAGTCGTACAGAGTAATGAGTAGATATTTGTAGGGTGCGGTCGAATAAATATATATGAACATGTTGCCCGGATGATTAGCTGCGTCCAGGCTCACCATTTCGTAGTTTATAATGCGATAGCATTATTGAGCTACTACTCAATATTTTCAGCTATGTATATTCTGGCCTCCTAATGCGCAGTAGGTATGCGCAGTGGACCATTCCAGCTCACTGTGCTTGCAGCCCATTGCACCGCGAGTACGCGGAGCGGCAGTACGCACTTTTTCACATTCACACCCTCTTTGAGGGACCTGACGACCTTTGCGTCGTACTCGATGTCGTCCTAGAGGCTCATCGTCTGAGAGGTCGTCCTCGATGTCGTCGTTGACGTCGTTCTCCAGGACGTCGTCCTTGTAGTCTTCCTGGAGGTCGTTCTAGTTGTCGTCTTCGACGTCGTCCTGGACGACGTCAAGCACGGCGTTTAGGTCGACGTCGAGCACAACGTCCTGGAAGACGAAGTCAAGAACGACGTCTAGAACGGCCTCAAGGACCTCTAGGGTGATCTCAAGGAAGACAAGGATTTAGCGTCGTCTAGAGGATGACGCTAAATTTAGTGGGGAGTTTCAAAATTTAGCGGAAAAATTGACGTCACGACCTATATACCAATTCAGTTTCCCCGCTAAATTTGGTTGTGTGTAACGATAAATGCAATCACATTCATAGATAATTACCCTTGTGGTTTCTACAAATTTTCCTCGACCATCAATATGCTGCCCTGTAATTTTTTTTTTTAGAAAAACTATGTATCCTACAAATTGCTATGTTTTATGTTACCCAAGACAGCTAAAATCTGTTTTCCTATTTGACATTAAAAGATGAGTTTCATTCGTGTAGAAGATTTTTTATCACGTCTGTCCGTACATTAATGCGTTCGCTTTACTCCAAAATTTTGGAACATGCCGATTTTATTTTTTACGATAATTTAAACTAATTTATGGAAGATATTAAAATTTGATTTAGATGCGGGCTATAAGTTAGACGTTATTATAAGCCTCGCTGATACTACGTTTCTTCATTAGGGTGGTAACGAATTCAAGATATTGCAAAAATAATCCACAGTACTCAATGAAAAACAAGTATGTCGGGACTAAGAATAAAAAAGTTAAGTTCTCGATGTTCTAATTAGTATTAATTAATATTGTATTATGAACGTCTATAACTGTACAATTCATCAGGGGAATATAAACATTTTTGTGTGATTGTGCTGATATATATATATATATATATATATATATATATATATATATATATATATATATATATATATATATATATATATATATATATAGCTGCCTTTCATACACAGATCAATAATTTCATGGAAAATCCCGCGTACGCGGTAAAACCTGTGCCATTGGCGATGGCTAAGATTTTTCCATCGCGTCAACATGTTTAACCGATTGCTGGCATTGACCTGCCAGACTCGTTTATTCACAAAGCACGTGGCATTGCGCCCTTCTCTTGTTCAATAGACATTCTTTATGTTGCTAACGTTAGTTGGTTAGCGCGATTCTCGTAAAACGTGGTAAACTGTTTCCCAAACCACGTATATATATATATATATATATATATATATATATATATATATATATATATATATATATATATATATATATATATATATATATATATATATATATATATATATATTTTTTTAAGGCGTTTTGATGAGAACAGTTTCGAGAGGGGTAAGGTGCGTATGCCCAAAATGTTTGGGATGCCTGCGGCAATGCATTTCTCAAAGCAACCAGAGTCAAAGCAAGATGAAATGTTCCCGCTTCATCGGAACTGGACAAGGGACAGACAGATTCTCACTGTTTCATACAGAAGACAATCTGCTCTGGGACGTGTTTCTTGCTTGTAGGACGGTGACATGGGTCGTACAAAGACTGTCTGCAGACATGCTCCAGGCACACTTATGTACGCAGCAAACACGCTTCCAGTATGCTTGAGGCGTGCTAAGTACACAGAGGCATCATGTTTCATGTAGCGTTGGTCCATAGCACTCCCGAAGCGTGAATGTCTGTTCATGTTACACTACTGGGCTGCTGGGAAGACCAAGGGGACTTTTTTTTCTTCATTAAGTCATTTTTTCTTTCCTTACAGATCGTCCTGAATTCGATGCACAAGTATCAACCTCGAATACACCTGGTCAAGAGGAGACACAACTCTCCCAATATTCCTGTCACGGACCTCGAGGCGGAGCAGTTTCGAACATACGTGTTTCCAGAGACTGTCTTCACCGCTGTCACGGCGTACCAAAATCAACTGGTGCGTCCACTCTTTTTATTTTTTAGAACAATGTAATGCTTGTAGTTAACCATCTTATCAATAACGTTGCTTTCTCGGGAACGTAAAAAAAAAAAAATTCCCCGCATTGGGTTGCGTCGTTTATCCTTGTCGTTGACAATCATTCTTGACGTTCGTTTGCATATTTTGCAACACCAGCTTAGATCTCACTGTCGACTGATGACGCGGCATTATCAGTGTGCGTTACAGGGCGCAGTATTGAGCACTGGGGTATTTCTGTAGTGAAGGCGCCCCTCAGTTTAAACGAACTTTGAAAACGCACGAGCAGCAGATAGTGAAGTTGACAAAGGCAGAAAGTGTCGATCAAAATGTATTGGTGCAGCATGCTTTAAGTATTTTTTTATTTTTTTTTACTCCGCTATCGGAAGTTTTAAAATAGTAATGGTTATCACCTCAAGTAACATTTGCAGTAATATCTTGATTAATAGTAAAATCATGTTTTTTTGTTTGTTTTTGTAACCAAAACATCCGCCCCCGACTAATTTAAACTGAATCTCACGATGAACGATTCAAATGCTCACTCAAACCCCGACATCGATGCCGAGTTATATTCGAGCAGAGCTCTCGAGGCACCGTACCACCGAGGTATTTCCAATGTTACAAGTGCCTACGTCTCTTTCTTTTCCAGATCACGAAATTAAAGATAGATAGCAACCCATTCGCCAAAGGTTTCCGGGATTCGTCAAGATTGACGGAACTGGAAAGGTACGAAATGTTCATGTCCGAGACCGAGTGCATGCTCACGCAGCAAAGCCCCCCCTCCTTCTCGCATATTTATGGGGGTTGGGTGGAAGCGCATCTTCTGCACTCCCGCCACGAGCACCTCGCCGCACTGCGCCAAGTGTATGGCTGCAGGTGCACCTCCGCGAGAGTGAGGACCAGCGTTTCTCGGAGGGAATGTCGGGTCGTGGCAGATCCCCGACGTTCGGCGGCGAGCGATCGCATGCTGGCCGGACCCGCGGACGCAGCCGGCGAGGCCCACTGGGTGACGCCGCGCGCAGGGGGCAGGTTCGCCTGGGTTCGCCGGCCGCCGTTCCGTGTCGGTCGCAGCGCGTCGCTCCCCGTAAGCCCGCTGTAAAATAAATCAAGCTATTCGGCAAAGTCCGGGGCATGCCGCGGAATCGTCAACTGCGCGTTGACGTGCGCCCAGAAGACACGCACGTAATCCTATAAAAAAAGAAGAAGAAAAAAAGGGAGACGTCGGAGCGGCACGACATGTGTTCCAATAGAGGAGCGTAATTATTTATGCTCTCCCTCGCCGCTTCCCGTCAGCCCAGTTTTAGAGCGCCAGCCACTCTCCCGGAGACAAGTTAAAAGTTCCGAAGATGTAGTGTAGATGTCCCGTCTGATAAGCGCGAGTTGTTGAGATTACAAGCCGCATTCGGCCCGTCCTGGATATAGACGTGCTGCGCGGCAGAGGGAGCCGGCCCGCCAAATAGCAGCCCGGACCGGCCCGCCGGGACTCCCCCAGCCGCCTTTCACGCGCGCGCAGTCGCGGCAGGAATGCCGCCCGCTAAAGGCGTCGCTTTGGCGCTTTGCTTTGCCGCGCCGCCCGTCCACCGCTGGGGCTGTCGTGCCACGCAGGTATGCTTATGGCACGCAGATGCAATGGCCTCGCTTGACGTCCGGCACATTCGCGTGCACCGCGTCAATCCATAAATGGGCTCGAATGGGACGGAGAACCTCGACTGTTCCGAGTTTCGGTCGGTGTTCGCCGAACACGCGACCATGCTGTCTCCGATTGTCGGCTTCGATGATTGACGCCGTGGGCCTTCCGGCGCACATTTCTCTGCTGAATTCCAGAGCTGTGGTCGGAGCTCTGACGAGCCAATCGGGACACGATCTATAAGCGAGCGCTCGGGTTATCGGAACAACACCGAAGACACGAGCCAACGTGCCCGTTTAGCGCGCGCGCGTCCTATCCCGAACGGCGGTGTCGATGGGGACGCGGAGTACGTCAATTCCCGTTTCTTTTTCCTCCGCAGAGAAACGATGGAGTCCCTGATCACGGAGCACCCGTTCGCACGGACGCCGCTGCGCACCTTCCTGGAGAACGGCGGCGATCCGGAGACGGCGGCCTACCTGCACGAAAAGGGCCTGCTCGGCGGCCTGGGGCCCTCGGCTGCGGCGGCGGCGGCAGCGCGGGCCTCCTTGCTCTGGAAGCCCCCGGCATGGAGCTGTACGGTCAGCCGGCGTCCCTGTACGCCTTCGGCGTGCGAGCCCCTCCGCCGGCCGGCATCCCGCCCCAACTGTGGTCCCAGTGGGCGGCCGCGGCGGCCGCGCTCCCTCCCCAGCTCGCGTCGGTGCTGAGCGGCGCCGCGCCGGGCGGCCTCTTCCAACCCATGCTCAGGCCCACCGCGTCGCACACGGAGACCCTGCACTCGCTGGGACTGTACCGCTACGCGCCCTACGTGTACCCCCGAAAGGACAGCCCGACGGCGACGGCGTCGCCCTCCACGACGCCCGACGCCACCGACGTGGCGCCCAGCACATCACCGGGGGATTCCGCTCGTAACGACACCCTATTTATCAACCGCCACGCCCCCGTGATCCAATAGGCGTCGCTGTTTTATTTATAGACTTCTACCCGCTTAGGAAAAGGACTGTGGACTCCACGTGCTTAAGCTCCACCGTGCCACGCGCCCCTCTGTCGACCGCGTTCTTCGTGAGTGTGCACGTGGTTAGGGAATGTGCGTCTCGGCTCGCTTGGACAAGACCACGCGGCTGCTGGACGTCGCCGGCAGCGCGCCGCTACGCTGCCACTCAAGCAAGTCGTCGCGTCGGCCCAGTGCAAGACCCAGTCAACCCCTACCCGACTGCCAGAGAGCTCACCGTGGAGGCTTTCGTGGAACTGACCCACAACATAGGCTTGTCTCGATATACCAAGAAAACCACCACATTTTGTCAAAAGCGTCGTAGGATTAGCAAAAGTGTCGAGAGCGAGCCTAAAATTAAGGTCAAATAGATGTAGTACGGGAGGCACAGCGTGTACGCCAGGCAAAGTTTATTTGAACCACACTCACTCGCGTAGCAGCTCAGAGAGGATTGTTTCGTTTCTTGCAAACGAACGCATGTCTGCTGATAGTTATCTGTAAAGAAATGGAGAAAAAAAGCAAAAAAAAAATTACACGCGGGTAATTGTTTGATTCTGAATCAACACCGACTTTCTCGCGACAAGACAGACAGTGGACTGCGCTCTGCTGGCTTCCTGTATATTGCACGAAACGTCCGTGACCTGACCCATGGAAAGTAGAAAGAAGGAGAAAAAAGAGGTACACATCCGGGTTCGTGGTCTCAAACACGAAGGCTTGGCACGGCTTCATATCGACACATTCTCCATTTGTTAATCATTTTAATCGACCAACTTCGGCTGTCTTAGCCTGATCACGAATTGTACCAGCGCGTGTACATCTCTCGGCCAGTTTGTTGTATCGGAAGGTTGAATAATGGGCAGGGAAGCACACTGCCTTTGACGTTTCTCGTCACGAGTCAGTATTGCAAAGAAAAGAAAAACAACAGAACTCTTACTATACAGTAAAGTTCAATCACGATCTAAAAAAAAAAAAAACAGATCTTAGAATGCACAGAAACATTCGAGCAATAAAACAGCATCCCTGGCAGCCGTGTTTCAATGCTTGGATACTGATTGGCGCGCGCGAGAGAGAAAGAGAAAGAGAGATAGTGAAACACTTAAAAGAATACCGCCAGGAACAACCGCAGAACAAACAAAAAAAGTATGTGCATCGAGAGGTTAAAAAATACAACCGCTAAAAAAGGTCAGTCGAACTCGCCATAAAAATGCGAAGTTGGGAGCCACGCGCCGTAAATTATTTCCTTCGCGGTGTAGTACACGTTTGGAGTGCTCCGGGGCTTCTGTGGCCGGAGCCGGAAGGCTGCCCTATTAGGCTTATGGAACAAATATGTAACATTAAATGCAATTCACACGGACGTTCATCATTCTTGCGCGACAAATTTATGCTCGGCAGATAACGGCGCAAATTAATTCAAACCTGAGAGGGAAAAAAAGAGAACTCCTAGTCGTTAGAGCGCGCCTCAAACCAGAAAGAAAACAAAATATCGAAGAGAAAACAGCCGTCCTCTGCGAAGTCCAGCTGGCTCGAAAGGAAGAGAAACGAGAGAAGAACCAGACGAACTTAGGAAACGAGCCACGTAAAACTCGTTGCTGCATTCTTGACTCTTAATTATTTGCGGTGGCGGGGACATGCGCACTGTGCCTCCGGCGCCTCCTGTGAAACACATGCACACTGTATAGATGGGACCCGCGCGGCTGACTAAGATGCGTCTGCATCGGGCTCGGCGATCGCGTCGGGCGACGGGCGGCTAATTGTACGTTCCCTATTGTGTATACCTCCCGACACCCAACGACCCTGCGTTAGCCTGGAACACACCAGGCTGTGTATTGAATGCTCCTCGAGAGCATATTACGTGGTATTTAAGTGTAAAACTATGTACATATCAAACGCGTGTTGTTTACAATAATTAAAAAAAAGAATGTTTTATTTCTGTAACTTATTTACATTTCATTGTTTTGTGTGCGGATGTGTGTGCGTGAGAGCGTGTATGTGTCATGAAGGACGAGGAGAACCAAGTGAAGGTCCAATGGCTGTCCATAGAAGATTGTGAGAGTTGTGTCCGATTGGGTGGACTTGTCCTCGTACCGAAGGCCCACCGAATTTGAACCAACCATTTGAAACTGTACCGTTCAAGCTGTACAACGTGCAATTGTCGGGAGCTTGCTTCACGAGCGAGCTGAGCTGTTGCTGGTCGCGCTGTTTCGCGGGAATTGCGAATAGTGCGGAGCTGGCAAGCGTGATATTTTCGTTATTAGAGACTAATGAACGAAGACCCCCTTTTTTTTTTGGCGTGATAGCTCCAACATCAGAAAATCGTGTGCATATTGTTCATCGGATGTTCCGCCTCTTTCGATATTACCCCCCTCCTCCCCCTTTTTCGCAAACACAAAAAGGAAACTTGTCTTTACGCATTTCATTTAGATGGCCCCTTGTGATTCCTTTTGGAGGTGAGCGAAAATTGTGATCGATCGCTGTCCTGCAAACCTGACTCGGCACCGCAACATGTCTCTAACTAATGAGCAGCCGCATTTCCATAACGTTTATCGATATAATGAATCCAGTCCAGCAACTTTTGTAAAGTATAAAACACCCAGGATGCGTCACAATCCCACTTTGCTTCGTGTAATTTTTGAGCTCAGGTAACCTGCTGCCCATTCCTATGTATGCGCGGTCATTCAGCGCCTGTCGTGCAGCTACGCTTCTACAACCTGCGACACTGTCACGGCTATTACAGGGTTTCGGCGCGGCGCAAATCAAATGTACTATTAGCAAAGATTACAGTGCGTATCGATCACATCTCTTAGGTGCAAAACAAAACTGTCCTGTAGCAATTCAGAATCAAACGCAGCGCAGGCGCGAATCAACTCCCCCCCCCCCCTTCGTTTTCTTGGTGCTTGAAGAAAAAGTTCATACACATTAAAAGAGAGAGAGACAGAGGCTTGTTTCCTTAACTAACAGTCCAGACACTTGTTAACGGGAACAAATCATTAGCATAGACGTTTATGATTGGCATGGTGAAGCAATGCGAATGAACGATTCAAAAGAAAGAGAAAAGAATGTACTGTCGTAGCCTTCCTCGTTCACCAATGCCGGGCACTAGTGCAACGTGTCAGTCGAGCGACTGGATGTTCAGTTGACTTCGCTCATTCAGCCCTTGACGTTCGCTCGCGCTTTGGAACAGGAGAGAAATCACCGAAGAAGGGTCAGCCTCACTCTCGCCAGTCACGAGTGATCGCGTTCTTTCTTACTCAAGAAAGAAAACGAATGAAAAAAAAAAAAGGTGTGGACGGTTTGGTTGTACCATTTGCCATTTAGACATGCTTCGTGGCGTACTTGTGCTTCAATGACGTTGTACATACATACTGTCGCAATTGTTACGCTACATTTGCGTTCCGTTTGAAAGATGGGAATTTTATGACGTACAAAAAATCAAGAATAAAATACCAAGTGTGGGTGTCCTCCTTGTACTCTGTGGTTCCTCTTGTTTCTTCGCCGTGAAAACGCAAAGAAAACAAAAAAGGCAGAACTTGTCCTTTGACATGAAAGGCGAAAAGCTGCGTTGCATACAAGCGCAAAGCAGGGACCCTCTGGCCTGACCTACAAACGGAGCAGCATTTCTCCACACTATGATCATAAGAAGTCAAAAAATGAATTCGCAAGTTAGAGATCTATACCACGGCTTAGAAAGCAAGCATATGCGATCGTGTGACCGTATGAGGACTCTAAAGTAACTTGCCCCGAATGCGAAGTGGTCAAATAAATGCTTCAAATACGACAAGATTCTGAAACGAGATAATTACAAAATGTATGTACCTTGACCTGAAACCAACAGTGGGATTGGCGAGTAGAAAAACATAGGGTACGCTAAACTTCTCTTTTTACCCAGTAGACCGCCACGTGCGAACTCTCTTGAAAACTGACTAAGTACATCCTTCAAATGTAGGCATTAAGTTAAAAAACAATAGTTCATTCCTAGGATTTCTTTCGGTGTGAGCACGCATACAGATTAGTATATTTCGCAATGTCAAAAATCTTAAACACACGGGGGAGGTTTACGTGCCAGACGAATGAAGGGTATCTGGCACGCCCAGCGGAGGACTGGGGATTAATTTAGCCCACTTTCACATTTTTCAACGTGCAACCGAAATCCCAGTTACATGGCCCCTTCACCGCCAATACGCCTTGTCAGATTGCGGACACCTCTGCCGAAATTTGAACCGACTATGTAGATGCTATGGAAACTTCAATCAACGTACAAATACAACCGATTATTTAATTTTCTTTATATTTAACTTGATTTGTGGTGGTAGACGCTTCGTATTATATATTTCGAAGCAACCATCTGCATTCCGTAGCAAAAGTAATTAGGCAGCCAATGAGTATTCTTTCTAATTTTGTTGTCAAACTTGATTCGAAGTCAAAATTGGTCGCCACACCTGGAATGGATTCCTGCCGCTTTCTGCCTTCTATAATTTCTCATATCGTTTCCTGAGCCGCTTTTCCACTAACAAGGGTAACAATAGCAACCAAACAATACAGACGCAAACAAAGGGTTGCGTCACACATCACGGAAGTGAATGGGAATAATATAAAGTAAACGTGACGCAAACAGTGATAAATGGTTTCCCGCGGAATAGGGTACAGTACCGAAAGCAGTTAAAATTCCATTCTAGCGCCTGTGTTTACTTTGCGCCACACAAGGCGGCGTTTGTGACCACCCACCGTACGAGTGAATCAACGTCGTTTTCATCGCCCGGGGAGGTCGAAGGAGCGAGCCATGCGCCGCATGGCACGACGTGGGCGAAGACGAGTCCTCGTCGACCGAGGGGACCGCAGCGCGGCCGTCGAAAGGCGCAACCCAGAGGCAAGATAGCGCAGAGGTCCGAGCGAGCAAGGCCGCAGGTGCCCCGACCTGGCGCGGCCGGAGGTTGGGTCTGGCGCGGGAGGCGCACGTCGCGCTGGCAGGAGGCCCCCGCGACCGGCGGCGGAGCAGAGTTCAACGACGCCGCGCACCGCATTGTCCCCGGCGCCTGCAATCGAGGACCACCGCGCGGGCCAGTGAGCCGCGCGCTTCACCCAAAAGAGAAATGTCCCCCGCGCTGGGGAGCGCTACTTTTGGGCCGTCCCCAGTCAGGGCCAGTCGGACGGTCAATTTATCACGGCCGCGCTGGGCAGCCGCGTCCCGGCGAAAAGCTCAGCTCCGACCAGCAGGTAGCCGGCGTCTTGGTAACAGCACAATCCGTTACTGTCAGCAGCCCCCAGCGAAGGTCGGGCCTCCGATGCGGCGGCCGCGCGGCGTCTTCATCGCTCGCTGCGGCGCGGCCCACGGAGGTCACCGCCGCCGCGATGCTTCCCGCACCGTCCCGCAGCGACGGCTCTCGTCCCGAGGTCGCTACCCGATTGGGACGGACTCGGGCGAAGCGCGGCTGGAAAGGTCCGCGGTGGACCCGACCGGCGAAGCCATGCGCCGCCATCGGATGCGCAAAAGGCGGCCT
This sequence comes from Ixodes ricinus, assembly GCA_037355805.1. Taxonomy (NCBI): domain Eukaryota; kingdom Metazoa; phylum Arthropoda; class Arachnida; order Ixodida; family Ixodidae; genus Ixodes; species Ixodes ricinus. The sequence continues at coordinate 313,189 of JAZHYW010056716.1, forward strand.
CCCCGCCCATCCTCGGCGCTCCCGCGGCGCGGTGACGCTGCAGCTTCGCTCCTGGCGACAGGGAGGAATCGTCCACCGGGCGACTGGCCGACACTCGGTGGTCCTGCGCCTGCCGGCCTCATGGCCACGCGGGGAAGCGGCGCGCCAGGGGCCTCGGCTCGTGGAAGAGCCGACGATTGTCGGGGTCCTGCCGCTCCGGACCTCCGGCGAATGCAGTGGTGGTCGGCGCTGGGACTGAGAAGGGCGAGCAACGGAGATTATCGTCCAGAAAATGCATCAGCTCTAAATACCTTGACGCCGCCGAGAGCAGTCTCCGAGACATCACAAACGTTCTCGCCCCCCCCCCCCCCCCCCCTTAAATGAAGAAACATCGCGGGAGACGAGAAATAATGCCAAGAACGACAATTCTTATTAGGTTGTCTACGTAACAACTTTATTTTTCTCTTATTTAGCCGAGCAGCCTGCATCGACTCTCCAAATATGCCGCAACAACAGCTAATGAACAAGCGAGCTGGTGAAATTACACAAAATTGTCGACTTTGAGATGAGTTTCGATGGGATACAAGAGCGTTTTGTTAACAGCGTTTATCACAGCGAGACCCTAGGTGCTTAATGAGTCTTTTCAACCTAAGGGCGGACAACGCCGTTGCTCATGAAAGCAATCGATCTGATCACCTTAGAGTCTAAGAGTGAACGAGCAAAACCACTGCACGAGCAAACGACGAGTGAATAAACTCACCCTCTACAGACAAATTTACAAATGGTTTACGTTTCGAATTTATTCAACGTCAAAACAAAGTTCCAAAAAACGCCAGATCTCCACTTATCATGATCCCATGCAATTCGCCGATACTGCATTCAATCAATTCGAAGTAATAACAACGACTGAAGCGAAGACAAACGAGTGGGCTGCTTGGGAGAATTCAAGGGGCTCCGCTAAGACGGCACGCAGCCAGCAGCGAACAGCACACCAAGGCGTGAGACGTCCCTCTGCAGAAACGTGATATCATCAGCGAATGCCGGAACGCTTCTACTGGTCGCGAGATCTACTCGGCGGCGAAGACGAAGAGCCGAGCGCTACCCAGCGCCACGACGAGTAGTGTCTCCAAAGGATAGCGACTGGCTCCTCCGCAGGGAGCTTAGCGACGCGCGCTAACGCGCCGGGCCGAAACCGAAGCCATTGGGAGGCTGCTCGGTCGAAGGAGTCCCGCTGGCTCATGTTGATGAGCCCATCAGGCGACGGATGATGGATCGGTCCTCCACTCTGCCCTGCCTCGCGTAGGTGGACCGCATTCACAGACGTGTCCGTATATCATCAATGGCGAGCGGGGACAGAGCAATGCTTCCAAGAGAGCCGAGTAATTTGTCTGGAGTTTCGCTGCGGGCTTCCGGTAAAATATGAAGCGGCCCGCAGCGCATGAAGATTTCGCCGAATGGAACTTAACTGCAGCGAGAGAGCGTTAATGACTCCGCGGCGTAGCGAGGCACGGAAGACGCTACCCGCTGCACCTAATCGATGTGAAGCTCGCGGCTAGCGTCCATGCGTGGGGAGGTTAGCCTGTGGAGTGTTCGCTGCTGCAAGGGGAGTTGGAGAGTCGGTTGTAACGCAGCCACGGGCTTCATGATGATGTTCCCGGTCTCCCGTAATTGCTTAGCGCTAATGTCGCGACACTGACGACCTGTGGACAAATTGAGCCCAGACGTTAATGCACCCTTATGTCGTGTTGTCGTATCGTGCATCCTCGTACTATTTGGTGTAAACCGACCTGCATTACTCTCTGCGCACTCCTTCATATGATCCATGAAATTTGGCTCCAGGTTCTTCGTCTTTGATGCGAGCATATTTTTAAGGTCAAAGTGGCAAAGGCCGGCTGGTGCGTTAAACATGTGTGACCAAGTGGAGGTACAATAAACGTTTATTGTTTAGTTTTTTCAGCCTCCACTGTACTGTGGAAGCCTGCCAAATAGCACAGAAAAGTGAACAATGTACCCTCCAAGTGACGATCGCAACGAAGAACTATGCATTAATAAATGGTACATTCACACAGAGTGCTCCGACAGGATTTTAATCTCGCCATAAACACTGACCCTCACTGTACGCAATAAACCAGGACGCCAAGAAACAACTTGTTTTAGATTTTTGGTTGATTTACTTTGCTCCATATACCACATCGTACGGCGTTCTTCGTCAGCTCGTTTATTGTTTTCTTTCTTTTCTCTTTTTTTCTTATGAAGTGCGATGTGGTCTTGTCGTTACAAAACCACTGTGCCGGTGTTCGGAAGTATTGAAATGGCTTGTGAATCCCAGTAGAACACGGGAAGACACTCAATGATCTTGTGGAATATAAGTTGGAAGTGTTGGTTGTTCCTCCACGCCGCCGTATTTTTTCCTTGAATATCCCATTGGGATCCTTATCTGGATGACACCAACGTGCTTCAAGTAGTCGATGTAGTCGATCAGTTCGCAGTCTGAGTGCTGACCTGGGGTGTTATTGACCTTTTAAACATTGCGAACGTATGGCCTAAAGACAGCTACAGATACGTCGATTTCAAAAAGAGATTTCATCAGGAGAAGTTGGTGTTTTCATCTTACCTGAGGCACGGTTCTAGAATAAAATTTTTGTTGTTGATAAAAAAATGTTTTAGAAGCATTCTTAAAATGAAAGACAGCGTAAACGGCAAGCTTGGCGGATTTTTTTATTTAAAGTTATCGGCCATTGAAGCGGCTTAGGCGAGAACTTACGTTTCTTCAGCCTGTCGAAAACGGCATGTTTGACCTCTCACTATTTAGTCACTTATCAAACTATTGCACTAGGTCTCTTTGGTGACAGTTCCAAAATAAATGTCATTGTGATATTAAAATTTAAAAAAAATTCTAATTTGGATTTTTTTTATGTTGAACTGTGTTTCTTTAATCGTTTTTGGCAAAGTTTGGCAATTTTTAATGCGTTACCTATTTAAGCTATTTTAATGAACTTGATATCATAAGAAAGCCTAAACGTAGTTCTTTTCGTTCATTATAAATTAAATATTGTATGTAAAAGAAAACAGTTGCTACATACAATTGAATTAACCACTGTTTCAAAAAGCTTGCGAATTCGGGATCAATTTTCACAAAAACGCCATTTTTCATTTCCTTCATTTTTTAGCAGTAGTAAGGTATGATAGCGGTTTATAATATAATATAAATAGAAAGTGTAGTATATTGTTTGTATGTCCGCAATTAAAGCTTTAATTTCGTAAAATGTGCGTTGTGAATGCGCCTTCGCATGGGTACTGTTATGGCCAACATTGTGGCATGGATGTGATTAATGACCTAATATTAATACTCGCTTTTACATGCAGCGTATAAATAAGGGTAATTGTGCATAATGCAGAGTAAAAGATGCGGTATTTGTAAGTTTGCTCGCGCTACACCTAAACTCCCTGCATAGTTCGTAGCGCATTTCCTTCGAAGTAGACACCATTTCCCCTCAGTCTTTGATTTCTGACTCTGAGTTGCAGATGGTATTAGTTAGATGTCCACCTAGTGGATCAGGCCATGAAACCTGCGCCGGTCTGGCATCAGTGTATCGAGCGGGCTTCAAAGGGCTCTTTGCGCGCGGCCTATCTCAAAAGAACGTTGCAAATAGAACGCTACCACCTGTTGACTTTACAGCCCTCCGATCTCAAAAAGAAAGATATTTTGAAAGCAAACCTTGAAGCCACAAAGCACGCTGGACAGGTCAAGAAATCCAGAAGAGGAATATAGATTTGGGCGACAGATGACCCATGCGACGGACATCCAATTGACAAACATGATGTGGTTCTTGCTCTAGACTATTTATTTATTACACGTCAGACGCTACGGACTGCTGAAGAAAAAGCCAGAATAAAAAAACATGTCGTGCGGCTTTTCGTTGACGGAAAGGAAGGCTACGTCACGAAGAGGTTCGTGACAAGATCGGTTAGGGAAGCTTACAAAAAATTCAAAGCGGCCTATTCCGAATCAGAAAAATGCATAGCAAAACTTCAGTCTCTTCGACCTAAGTGGCTTAAAGAAGCGCCCAATTCACGAAGACTTTGTGCGCGTTTACTGTGCCAACTTCTCACTTTCCCCCATTTCTGTCAGATGCCACCGGAAAAAAAGACCACGACATTTGAAGATGTTCAGGATTTTTTTTCTTTTTGTGACGATCCCTCAGAAAACTGCTTCCTGTTAACATGTGAACCCTGTCCGAAGAAAAAATGTCTCTCTTGAGAAATTAGGCATTGAACCTGAAGATGAGCTACAGTTGGCATTGTGGGACCCTGGTGGGGAGTTAATTAGAAA